>OX578146.1:40583574-40991074 GCA_951213105.1 Amaurobius ferox
GCAACACTAGATTCATGTCACAGAGAAGAATGGAATTACGTGTATTTTCTCCGTCTGGTCTTCGAAAGAGAAGAAAGGCTCCAAAAGAAAGGGGAACCTGTATAGGAGAATAATCCAAATATGAGAATATTCAATAAGTTACTCAGATAGTGCAATCATGTTAGAATATGCAGCAAATTATTCATACAGTGCAGTGATGGTGCAGTTATCAGTTAGACAAGAGTCGGTATACACATAACACCTTTGTAGCAGTAGTGGCTTCATAAAATTGGGGCGATGATTTCCGAAAAAGCATGTTTGGATACATAATCCAGAATGTACAAAATAACGAGTTTATGTTTGCTTACAATGTCAAAATGCAACTATGAATGATCCACAAACATCCAAAGACAAAATAAGAGGTATCTACCTATCAAATACTACTTTTTTTTCAAAATGGCCAGGCACTTTGACCTTCATCATTCGCCTTTATTACAGCGGCCAAGTTGTGAACCATTTAGTCGTCCATTGACGTTGCCCCAGGCGCACCAGAGGGGGGGGGGGCGGATCACATTGCGCCCACAACACAAACATACATGCCTTACGTGGGGCTCGAACCCACAACGTGGCAGTCGAGCGATTGCAACAGAAAAGCTTGCCTTCAACACTCGACAATCACGTCAGCTATTAAATACTATAAAAGGTCATAATAATAATAATTTAGGTAAGTGGTATACCTGATCTCATATATTCAATCATCTATGTATAAGTACAGTTATTGTTATTTAATTATGTTTCTAATGTTCTTAATAAATAATATTTATTTTAAAGGTAAAATGGGTAATATTAAATAACAAGTATAAGTACAGTTATAAGTATAATCAAGTATAAGTACAGTTATTGTTATTTAATTATGTTTCTAATGTTCTTAATAAATAATGTTTATTTTAAAGGTAAAATGGGTAATATTAAATAACAAGTATAAGTACAGTTATAAGTATAATCAAGTATAAGTACAGTTATTGTTATTTAATAATGTTTCTAATGTTTTTAATAAATAATGTTTATTTTAAAGGTAAAATGGGTAATATTAAATAACAAGTATAAGTACAGTTATAAGTATAATCAAGTATAAGTACAGTTATTGTTATTTAATTATGTTTCTAATGTTCTTAATAAATAATGTTTATTTTAAAGGTAAAATGGGTAATATTAAAAAAGAAGTATAAGTACAGTTATAAGTATAATCAAGTATAAGTACAGTTATTGTTATTTAATTATGTTTCTAATGTTCTTAATAAATAATGTTTATTTTAAAGGTAAAATGGGTAATATTAAAAAAGAAGTATAAGTACAGTTATAAGTATAATCAAGTATAAGTACAGTTATTGTTATTTAATTATGTTTCTAATGTTCTTAATAAATAATGTTTATTTTAAAGGTAAAATGGGTAATATCAAATAACAAGTATAAGTACAGTTATAAGTATAATCAAGTATAAGTACAGTTATTGTTATTTAATTATGTTTCTAATGTTATTAATAAATAATGTTTATTTTAAAGGTAAAATGGGTAATATCAAATAACAAGTATAAGTACAGTTATAACTATAATCAAGTATAAGTACAGTTATTGTTATTTAATTATGCTTCTAATGTTCTTAATAAATAATGTTTATTTTAAAGGTAAAATGGGTAATATTAAATAACAAGTATAAGTACAGTTATAAGTATAATCAAGTATAAGTACAGTTATTGTTATTTAATTATGTTTCTAATGTTCTTAATAAATAATGTTTATTTTAAAGGTAAAATGGGTAATATTAAATAACAAGTATAAGTACAGTTATAAGTATAATCAAGTATAAGTACAGTTATTGTTATTTAATTATGTTTCTAATGTTCTTAATAAATAATGTTTATTTTAAAGGTAAAATGGGTAATATTAAATAACAAGTATAAGTACAGTTATAAGTATAATCAAGTATAAGTACAGTTATTGTTATTTAATTATGCTTCTAATGTTCTTAATAAATAATGTTTATTTTAAAGGTAAAATGGGTTATATTAAATAACAAGTATAAGTACAGTTATTGTTATTTAATTATGTTTCTAATGTTCTTAATAAATAATGTTTATTTTAAAGGTAAAATGGGTAATATCAAATAACAAGTATAAGTACAGTTATAAGTATAATCAAGTATAAGTACAGTTATTGTTATTTAATTATGTTTCTAATGTTCTTAATAAATAATGTTTATTTTAAAGGTAAAATGGGTAATATTAAATAACAAATTAAATTTCATTGATTTGCGTCATTTTCAACAATCTAGCGACATTTCCGTCAATTTGGCAAAGTTTAAGAAAATTTACTAAGTTACCGATATCCCGCCAAATTCGTAGCTTTGAATTTGCAGATCTGAATAAAACATCCTGATTCCGCTTGTATATACTAAATGAAATCACTAAAATTGTATAAGATAAATCTTTCTACTCTTTTTCTGTTTCAACAATCGGCTAAATGAATTTATTGGCTAAACAAAATATCTGGGTTTATTAGCTAAGCACAATATATAAGCTTGAAAACTATTCGCCAAAATAAATGAAAGTGATGTACTCAGTCCGCAATTAATATAATTAAAAGAAAAGTCAAAACGTTCATTTATAAGATATATTTTATATCCATTTATTCATTATTCAAATCGCAAAAAGAATAATAAACAGTAAAAAAATGCTAAGAATTAAATAACCATTTGGTTTTTTAATTATTTTCATTGCTGAGTAAAAACTTGTGAAAAATAAACCATGGTAAAAATATATCCATCTAAATTAATGTTTCAAACAATTCATGCTTTCAGAAAGTGACTAATTAGTGCAAAAACCTCCCACCAAGCTTAGAGATAGTGTTTTAATTCATTTCTACGTTATAAACAAACGATTTCCAACCTTTTCGTTTGGAGGAACCAGGGAGTTAGAGAGCAGAACTCCTAGGAAAACGTTTTGTTTATCATTAATATCTCGACAACCACTGGTCTTCTGAGGCTATTTGAAGTCTACGCAAACAATTACATTAAATTCGTTTCAGCCGTTCTCCCGTGATGACGGGACAAACAGACAGACAGAGTTTCAATTTTATTTATATAGACTAGCAGCATACCCGTTCTTCGTACAGAGTCTATAACGTAAAGAAACTTATAATTCACAATCATGTGCAAATTCTGTTAAAATATTAAATTTATTACTCCTAAAGAGAAGTTTAAGAATATCTATTCTCACTATGCAAAATTATCTTCAAGGGCAGATCTGAAGAATAAAACATCATAACCCCTTTTGAAAGCAAATATACAAAAAATATGAAATTGAATCAATATATACAAAATAAAAGAGCTACTATAATGGGATCCGCACTACTTATATATTCGAATATTAGAAGATATAGCCTGTATTAGTAGAAAACATGTCTAAATTGAAAATATCGATATACCCATAACAGATTCCAATATATGCCAGAATGGAAGCACTAAAATTACATGAATAAAATTATATGAGTGGAATATATATATATATATATATATATATATATATATATATATATATATATATATATATATATGCTTGAAATATGTAATAATAAGAATTATGTAAAAATAAAAAAAAAATAAAAATACAATTTAAGTAATATTAACATCACCATAGAAGCAAATTCACGGCCATAATGCCGATAAGAGAAAAGAACAGCACCGTCCCAAATTCGATGATTAATCAGAATTAAATTCTTCTTCAGGTCTGAGTATTTAATTCTAATTAACCCAAACAAATGCCTGTTTCAGATTAAGCAATAGTACATTACTATAAATGCTTAAACTCAGACTATATATATATATATATATATATATATATATATTCCCGTACTACTTATATTGTCGCGGATTAGAAAAGATGCCTATGTGCTAGTGGAAGATTATCCGCATTATAAAATGAATCTCAAAAATCCTTGCCAAAATAGAACAGATGACATAATTGAAAATATCAATAATCCCCGTAATCTTTTTTACCAGAGGGTAGTAAATAATTCCAATATATGCCAATATATATCACTATATATGCCAATATACCTGTACTACTTATATTCTCGTAGATTAGAAGATATACCTGTGCATTTGTAGAAGATAACTCGTACAACATAAAATATATATGAGTTTCAACAAATTTTGCCGCAATAAAACATTAGCATAATAACTTGAAAATATCGATAATCCCTGAATCAACAGTCCCCGAAAATATCAATAATAATAATGTTTAAACCTGAAAACCGCAATTGATATTATCCAGTAAAAAATGCAATGTCAAAACAATTTATTTTATATACATATCTTTATTATTCAATTCGAAAAAGACTTAATAAAAATCGTATGCAGCATAAACACATTTGCTAAACGACTAGATGTCATTTGCTTCAAATGAATTGATGGAAATCATATCGTCTGAATAATGCTATCTCAATGGAAGGTTTGGCGACATTTTCGTCAATTTAGAGATAACTTAAAAAATCGCAAAATTTATCCCCAAGTGGGACTATAGAACTGACAGTCACATTCAGCGACAAATTGACGACACATCATCATAATGCTATCCCCTAAGAAAACACAATTAATTTCATTAATTAAGCGCAATTTTATGAATTTCATGATATTTTTATTTATTTACAAACATTTTTATAAATTTGGTGACATTTTACAAATTCGCTAAATGTGTTACTACGTAGGATGGATGAACTGACAGACAATTGCTGCCTTAACATCGTTTCAGTACACGCTTCTTAAAAAACAAATTGAATTTCATTGATTTGCGTCGTTTTCATCAATTTGGAGACATTTCCTTCAATTTGGCAAAGTTTAAGAAACGTTGCCAAGAATGCGATATTCCGCGAAATTCGTAGCTCTGAATTTGGAGATCGGAAGAATAAAACATCCTGATCCTGTTTCTATTTATTAAATTAAAACACTAAAATTGTATTAGAATATATACCCGTTCTACTCTTTTGTGTTTCAACAATCGGCTCAATGAATTTATTAGGTAAACATGATATATGTGTTTATTAGCTAAACACAATATATGAGCTTGAAAACTCTTTGCTAAAATAAATGGAAGTGTTGTACGCAGTCTACAATTAATATAATGAAAAGAAAAATCAAACCGTTCATTTATAAGATATATTTTTATATCCATTTATTCATTACTCAAATAGAAAAAATAATAATAAACAGTAAAAAACATATTTAATTTAATTGCGTTGCCAAGCAACATGATATAAGATAGAATCTGTTTCATAAAATGCGAAATTAAATAAGCATTTTGATTTATTTGTAATTTTTATTGCTGAGTAAAAGCTTGTGAAAAATAAACCATGGAGATAGATTTTCCATTTAAATTCATGTTTCAAACAATTCATGCTTTCAGATAGTGACTAATTAGCGCAAAAATCCTCCAACAAACACAGAGATAAAGTTTTAATTGACTTTGACATTTCAAACAAACGATTTTCAATATTTCCGTTTGGATAAACCACGGAGTTAGGGAGTAGAACTCTTAGAAAAAAGTTGGTTTTCATTAATGTCTGGGCAACCCCTGGAAACCCGAAACTTGGACAAAATTTATGAGATCTATTTCAAGGATATCCAAAAAATTTCATTAAATTCGGTTCAGCCGTTCTTGTGTGATGATGAGACAAACGTACAGGCAGAGAGACAGATAGATTTTTAATTTTATTTATATATATACGTTGTTTAAATGACCAATATTATACTTTCGATTAAGTTATATCAGTTATAACTATGGGAAAATTATTTTAGTTATAAATGATATTTTCCGTTTCTGAAGTCATATGCTTTATTTAGTCCAATACATTTTCAATTCATATATTACTTTCCTTACAATATATTGTATATAGTAATATACAAGGTGTCCCAAAAAGATGGAAACGCACTTTAATTCTTCACATGTTGGAGATAAGTGGGAAATGTAAATTGCAAAAATGTTGGCAGTAAAGTAGAAAATAAGACTACTTTAATGAAATAGTCCCCCCATCAAATTTCAAAAAGTTACAATTTTAAATTTTTATACGACCCCCTTAAACATATTTGGTCAATCAGAAAATTTGTATTTTTAATGCAAAAATATCAATATAAAAGCCTCATATTTGTATCTTTAAAATCAACTAAATTATGATAAAGGAAAAAGTCTGACTTAAGCCAATTTTCCGTACCATTTGACAGGCTGTTTCATCAATGAAAATAGGAATCATAAGCAAATTGACGGTGGGAATTTTTTAGATCAAAAATACATTAATATGTGTCAACAATTTTTATCACATATGCATCTAAAAAATGCATTACACAGACAGAGATCATACAAAGCACTGGTACTCACTACGTGGTTGGGTATCCTATGCATTATCATCTAGTTATATTCTTTCTGTGATATGTCACACACTTACATTTCTAATCTGATATATGGTCCCCATTCACAATGTTCGATTTTCAATTAAATATAACTCACTAATTTTAAAGATACAGATATGCGTTTTTTTAGTGATCTTGTTGCACTAAAAATAAAAAATTTCTGATTTATCTAAGGGGGTCGTAAAAAAATTTAAAATGTGTAACTTTTTGAAAATGAATGGGAAGACTGTTTCAATAACATAGTCACGTAGTCCTATTTCCTACCTTATGTTCAACATTTTTGCTACTTATCTTCAACTTATCTCTAACAGGCAAAGAATTAAATCGCGTTTCAATCTTTTTCCTGCATAGGGAATACTGGAATCGTATCGAAAATCAGAAATCGAAAATCAAGTTTCTGACTGATCTACACGTTTAGATTTCTCTCGAACCTGAAAAATGTACATTTGGCGTGACATCTGTGTACGTATCTATCTGTCTGGGTGTCTGTTTGTGCAATGTATGTACCCAATCTAACTGCGAAACTAATTATTTAACTTTCCTAAAATTTGGTAGATATGCCACTTGTGAATTACCGTGATGTTTGATAGATTTTGGTGCGATTCGAAAAAGTATGTCTATTTGTTTCGAAATGGTCAGCAAAATAGTTGGCAGCGTGGCCCAACCCCCTGAAAATCCGCGTATTTTCAGTAGAAACTGAAAAGTGCCGCAAGTCAAAGACAAAAGAAACAGCGTTACGGATATTTATATACTTTTATAGTATATACTACGGGATAGGACATAGAGGAGCTGAATTTTCAATTTTACAAAGGAGGATGGAGAATTTGTTTTATCGTAAAGTAATTCCGCACGTTCCAGCAGCTCTCCTATTCCCAATGACACACAAAATTGAATCGTTTTGCACTTATAGTATAGAGCACTGATAAGAAAGCAACTGGGAAAGATTTTCGATGTCTCTCTCAGACAAAGCATAAAAAGGAGTGAGGTAAAATATATGTTCAGCCTCTCAGAAGTCCATCGGTGGCCAAGAAGGCGGAAACTTTGCATACTAATATTATCGACGACGAGGCAAAACCTGAAGGGGTCAATTATTTAATAAAATGAGTCCTTTTCACACTAAGTTCTACACACTGTTGTGCAAAGTAAAGCTTTAACGACAGAACGACGGAAGCGGTCATTTTGACAGTATAACTTCTTTTAGAAACGATTCCTCCAAACTGATAATCTCATCCCATTGAAATTTTAGAATTTTCCTTGTTTTCTTAAAGTTATTGAAAAGTTATTGAAGATTCTAGGTTTTATAATAAGAGAACAAATCAACGATCTGACGGCGGAGTTAAAATGACCGCTAGAGAGATTTTACACGATAATATATACAATCCGACTTCGCCATTGTGCTACTGTAAGCCGTAAGAATGATTGCATCAGGTTTTTAGCATTATTCGACGTGTTTAAAGAACAAACAATGATTATGCCCGTGCTGGATGCATAAACTATATTTAAATAAATTTAATAAATTTATTGCATAAAATTTTGGCGCGATGTCTCGTGGAAAACGACAAACTACTAATGAGTGTCTAGCACGTTTGCAACAATTTAGCGAGAATTCCCGTGATATCGATGGTAATAGTGATGCAGATTTTGTAGTTTCTGATGAAAATGAAATTGCAGAACACAGCGCCAGCTCCTCAGAGGAGCAAACAGACTCTGGGGGTAAAGAAACGTTCAATTCAACTTGCCTTCAACGCAATACCTCTACTTTAACCTACTATCAACTACTTTCGTACTAGCGAAAAGTAACAAACGTCGTCAGTGCTCGTTCTGCCCTAATAAAACACGAGATGTGTGTTCTTCATGCGATAAGTTCACCTGTGGAAAATGTCAAGAACAGTGAATCAAGAACGCTTGTTGCAAAAAATGTGTGGAAAAAACATCCTAAATGCTGTAACTATGATGTTTTGGTTTTGAATTAATGGTATGTTGTATATTTTCCTATGGCGATCAAATTGAGGTAGTTGAGGCGATTAAATTCTAGGTAGTTCAAAATATCCGTCGTTCTAGTGTTAAAATTTTGCAATTAAGTTTTTAAAGAACGCGACCGCCTCTTTCTTCTCAGTATGTTTGAAATAAAAACCCAAGTACTCAAAATGCGGATGCCATGTTCATGAAAACGCTTCTGTTCATGCGCGAACATCCGTTAATAAAATATATAGATCTCTGTTTTAATTCTAGGTTAAAAATAATTAAATATATTATAGTAAAAAACTATTTCTGACTACGGAGAAATGGAAAAAACTATAGCACTTATACTTACGGTACATGTTTACTCTCACATACGTAGTATTAAGAAAATGCCTATTGTTTTAACAAAATTTTTCGATTTCGAGATTCTACTGCCAAAATATGCTTTAAGTTCTTCTAAACACGTATTGACTATTATTGGTGTGGTGTCCGTCTGTCTGCCTGTCGTCGATTTTTTGTGCACACGATAGCGACCACGAATGTTAATGGATTTTTACGAAACTTTATATCCGACTTTGATATCATGAATCTAGAACTAGATAGGTATTCTTTAATTCGAGGGATAACATCGAAATGTATTTGAAATTTTATTATTTTTTAGCATGGCAGCTTAGGATAGAATTTGAAATAATCATGCATAAAATGGTTTATTTATGGGTGAATGATCACGAAACTTAATTGTTTAAATCATTGTTGTGAAAAATAACCGCGATACACATTTTTATCATGACGTCATTAGCCCCCCTTCAGGACAAGTATCCCTCACCGGATGATTCATTATCAAGTATGGTATGAATCGAAATATTTTGTCAAGCCTTTTATAGTAAAAGGTAACACGTTATAATTGCAATCATTTGGACACATAATACCATTTTTTCAATATTGTTCTTGCAAAATTTCAAGAAAAGAAAATTACTAAAAATGTATCACGTTATGAAAAAGTCAATTTGAGTCAAACTCCAGTTAATTTATATGATAAATGTTTTAATGTCCATCTGGTATAGATCTTTTTGATTGATTCACGAAAATCATTTGAATAGCAATCAATACGATAGAAACAAAAATTCGACCATTCACTCATATGAACAAACTGCCCATTCTCGCTCAATGCAACTTATACATACAATCATCCATATTCATTCTGCTAATTCATACATAAAAATACAGCGCTGCTTTGTAAGGAATGCAGCAGTTTGTTTCTATTGGACCATTTTACCAGTTAAAGATCTTTTGCTGTTCCAAGAATGCTGCATTTAGCTTTTATGTGCCAGTAAAAAAGTAATATTACTACATACGTTGCAATAAGCTACACCATATTCTTATTATACAATTGAAACATGCAGTGGTATAATGTTTCTGTTCCAACTTTCCTTTATTGGTACTAGATGATAATTTCGGCAAAATTATTTATATCAGTCTGCATATAATCCCGCAATTTTTCGAATAGAAACGGTAGAAATTAAAAACATTACCAAGAAAATTTTCATGCAATCTTATTACAGTAGTTTCTAAATAAAAACAACATTTAAAAAGGATTATATGGACAACACATATATTTCTCTACAGACACATGTTATTTTTCTTTATATATTTTGATATGTGTTAGTCTAAGATTTATCACAAAAATACCTCACCTCCTAAAATATATATTTATTAATCATTGTAGATTAAAATAGTGGCATATATTTAGAAGGGCACATGTTAGCACCTTATAAATAATGTGTTTATGTTTAAAAGAAGCAAATATATATATATATATATATATATATATATGTGTGTGTGTGTGTGTGTGTTTGTGTAATTTGATACGATGATTTTCCGTTTTATCTGGACTTTTCTGAAATATAAATTAAGTACCCGTCACTTTGAATAAAATAGTCTCCCAATATTATATTAGTAACAACTAAGAAAAACTTGAGCGACGTATGTAAGCACAAATAACAAACTAATGCAGCATACATATGCTTCCAGGATAAACAGGATCCTCTTCGTCAGTGAAAGTAATAAATCCTAGATCCAAACGAAAAATAGGTGCAAAAGGAGTGAATAGAGGGGATTATATAGAAAAATCCTGGATTAAGAGAGGAGCCAATCATATAGCAGCATGAAGAACAGTTCAGCCAATCATAAACAAGAATTCATAGAGATAAGTCGTCAGTTAAGTTAAATTTATTCGGGAGGTTAATGGAAATTAGTCGAGAAGTCGATACATTAGTTTAATTTCTTGGAGAGGTTTGTCGAGATTTATCGAGAAGTCGTTAGCTTAATTTATTCAGAGCTATCGTACCCACAAACTCACAAACAGCACGCAGTCAGAAGGGCTGATACACAAATATAAAAGAAGATGGAAATTTAAAAATAACCATTAAATTTTGAGAAAAAAGATCCAAATATTTCAATGTCCTGCCCTAAATATCAGTGACGAACTTAATGTTGGGAATGGATTTTTGTAGCAACGGAAATGGAACTCAATTACATGTGTAGACAGATTTAATTGAAAATAATACCATACCTTATCATTATCTGATAGTTCTATTGTACTAGATTATCAGAACTATTTCACCTACCTAAAACCTCAGTTTTATTTGATCAGTTTGCTTAATACCAATTTCGAATAATGATGAAATGTATCTAGTATATTCTGAATTGAATCTGCTTACATTCAATTTGGTTCAATTTTGTGTGTAATTAAAATTGACACTATCTTCCCTAGCCTCAATGTTGTGCAGGATAGGACATAAGAAACTTGTTTTTTTACATACTATTTTATTTTAATTTCTAGTTTTATTTTTTTATGTTCAAACCTATGTAGAATTATACATGGCTTATCGCGTGAGAATTAGAAAACATGTCATCTGAAAACAGTGGAAAAATGCAAAATATGTAGAGATACCTAACTAATTATACAAAAGTATTATATATATATATATTATATATATATATATAACCTCCAAGTATGTTATCGATTTTTATTATTTCTCCAAGTAATTATTTGTTAAAAGGACTTACTCATGATGTAATCCTTCAATTCGAGAACAAATTCAAATTAACCAACTACATCATGAATAAAGTTATGGTATTTATTAATATTCCATATCAGTTTTTTCGAGAGAAGGAATTTTATCAGATAACTTTAAAAAAAATGCTCTTGAATAAAAGTTGAATTGAACAAATGGAATCTTTAGAGAATATTTGCTTAGCAATTTGAATTAAATTGGGGTCTTCTTCATCTAAACAGTTAACAATGCAAGAAAGCAATCTATTCGAAAAATAAAGCCATTTTTATTCCAAACTGCATAATTAGATCGGTCCGTAGGGTTCAATGCATTTTACTTTATCAACCAGGGTTCAATCCGAAACTAATTTCGTGATATTATTAATTTACATTTCTATATATCCCATAGATCGTCTCAACATCATACTAAAATTTCATTTTGATAAAGTCATTTTACTAACTGGGTGATATTATTCATTTACATTCCCATATGTCCTACAGATCGTCTCAACATCATATTAAAATTCCATTTTGATAAAGTCATTTTTACAGCAGTTGCCTTGCGAACGGGCAGACAGACAGACAGACGGACAAAATGAATGAACAAAGTCATAATGGTAGCACTCTTTCAGAACATTGCGATTAGCATATGAGCGGTTTGCATAAAAAATTTTCCTTCTTGATCCACACAGAGACTCTCTGATATTTACATATGCCACATGAGCATCACCTCTGCCCACGCACGTAAAAGCCATCACCGAACATTTCCAGTATTCATTCATTTGTTGATCATTTGTATTTCGGATGACTACGGTGTATGTCACAATGAGCAAAGCCATAAACACTTTCAACTATGTTGGAAAGTGTTAAAAATGGATTCTGCCGTAATGAAGATGAGTTGTTCGGCACTCCAGCTAATTTAAAATATGACACAAAACGTCAAAAGAAGCATTTTAACTCAAATTTTTGACTTAAGCTTTTTGCTTCAAATTCCGAGCTTTACTCCTAAGCTTCCCAATATTTTAATGAAATGTTGTTACATTTAACTATTGCAGTTAATCAGTTAATACAATGTTTTATTACTTTCCATATATACAATAATGTATAAGGACAGTATTGTGACGGGGTCGAAAATTAGAATTCGAGTTTTCGAAGGGAGAGCACGTTTCAAGCATACCTGATCAAGAATCAAACATATTTGAGGTGATGTCTGTATGTGTGTGTGTGTGTGTGTGTATGGAGACTAACGAAGAGACCGATTTGAACGAAATTTGGTACGAAAATTACAATCCATGAATTCTGCAAGCCTATTGTTTTTATACGCAATCGTATGTTCAGAACCCCCCCCCCTCCCTTAAATTTTGGAGTGCAACTTTGAAAAAATCATCAAAAAATCAAAACCTCTAATAAAGTTACACAAATAGACATTCCATATGTAATTTTTCATTTGAAAATAATTAACATACATTTTAGAACGATAACATGAACCGCTCTCGAGATATTGCACATTTTTCACAAAAATTGTCAAAAAATTATAAAGAAAAGTATTTTATATTGAAAAGCATGCTCACTCTTCATATATAATATCATGCGATGAATTTGGTTTCATCATTCTCGTGGAACTAGCTCGTTCCATTCATAAAAAAAGATACTTCGAGTAATATTTTTGTATTTGAACGCCAATAGTCATTTATCTGCTATAAGAATAAATTATTTCTCCGTACATAACGCTTGGTGAGATTTTGGTGACGAAATTGGCAGGAACGTCGCCAACTTGGCGACTTTTTTAAATGTTACCAAATCAAAGAAAGTCTCGCCAAAGGGATAAAAATGACGCTAAATCAATGAAAATAACGACTACTTTACGATAATTCAATATCTTGGAAAACATATAAGTATGTACTCTGCGAATAGCCTATTTTATTATTACTGTAAAAGTAGTAAATACATTGCATTATATAAGGAAATTCATGTTGTGACCAACCATATCAGATTTTTTTTTACATAACTTTTGCTTTCGTTTGGGAAAAGTGTATGTAATTATAATAATATATTTTTAATCTTGCGAAGAACATACAACAGGGAATTAACTTTCCGATAAACTGATGAAACTTATAAAATAATTTGTTTTCGAAATTAGGTTAACTAATTTAGGAATAATTTATAATAATATAATTATATTAGTTTGAATTTTTATGGTTATGAGAATACATAAAAGAAGAAGGCAATATATGCAATTACGAAACTTTTACAGAATTGTGCGTTTGAATTTTATATATAACAATACATTTTAATAACTTTTTGTAATATTGTATATTGATTGAAGTGGTATAGTAATGTAAAAATGTCTCATGCACATGATTTTCTCTACAAATTCAAATTCATGTTCTCAATTTTAATGAACATTTTACAACATTGTTGAAAAGTGTTTATGACTTTGTTCATTCTGTTTGTCTGTCTGTCTATCCGATAGCACGATAACTGCCGTAAAAATGACTTTAACGAAATGAAATTTTAGTATGTTGTCAGACGGTCTGTGGAACCCATGGGAATATAAATGAATAATACCCCCCAATTAGTTTTGGATTGAACCCGGATTGAAAAAGTGAAATACATTAAACACTATGGGACATAATGTTTCAAACATTTTTAAGCGGATTTAAAATTCACAAATTGCTTCGAAAGTTTTAGGAAATCTTCAAATTATCCCATAAAATATATAAAATAAATTCAGCAAAATATATAGTAGATTTTTGAATAAAAATTAAAATAATAATTTCACCCTTTATATGAAGAGAACACGTGACCCACTTCAAAGCAAAATATTGCATTTGCGTCAAATTCGTGATTTTTAAAGTTCTTTTTAATTCATATTGAGTGTTGTATCCGTCTTAAAACCGCTTTATTTTTGCTCAAATTCTGTACATCTACATACTGAGACAACGCAATTACAATATATTTGAGTTTAAATGATCATCAAACTTTGATTATTTCTACAACGAAGCCTAATTTTCACTTATGGAGGATGTAAACACCAAAATATGTAGAATGAGTTGTATAAGAATTGATGCATTTTTTAACGCAAAATTATTTACTCATGTGGAGTCTGCAATATAGCTGATATGAATGAAACATTCATTGATTTTACACAGAGAAGAAGACGATTTTTTTAAGAAATTTTAAGTATAGAGTTAATAGAGTTAAATTACGTGTACCTCCATGGTTTTAAGTGTTTAAATAAAATAAATTTTTATAGTATTTTTATGAATTAAAAAAATGGAGACAAGTTAATGAATGAAATGCTGCTTTTATCGATAGAGCCAGACGATTTATATTTTGATGACGTCATTTGAATAAAGTTCATTTGTTTTCGATGAAGTTTTCAAATATAATAAATTATTGTAGTATTATGATGATTTTAAAAATATTACCGAGGAATGTATCGCATTTTAGATATGTTTAAGCCAGGCAATTTATATTCCAATGCTGTCATTTTTATGAAAATCATTTTTTTCGATGAAGTTTTATGTTTTCAAATTTAATAAGTTAATGCAGTATTGTGCTAATTTTAAAAATATTACCGAGTAATGTATCCCGTTTTAGAGATGTTTAAACCAGGCAATTTATATTTCAATGCCGTCATTTGAATGAAGTTCATTTTTTTCGATGAAGGTTTAAATTTTCAAATATAATAAATTAATGTAGTATTGTGATAAGTTTTAAAATATTACCGAAGAATGTATTGCATTTTAGACATGGTTAAATAAAATTGCATTGAAGTTGGAAAATGTTTCATATTCAATTCTTAATGCATGATTGATCTTTCTTGTTTCATGCCGCATTAAATTGAGGAGTCTTGCCAAATTCTAATCAGTATCAGAGTAGCTATCAGTAGATTTGCCTTGTTTAAACAGCTGCAAAATGCGATACATTCAGCGTTAATATTTTTAAAATTATCACAATACTACAATAATTTATTATATTAGAACACTTAAAATTTTATCGAAAAATAATAACCTTTATTCAATGACGTCATTGAAATATAAAACGCGTGGTTCTCTATGTAAAAAGTTGTAAATATTTCATTCATTCATTTTTATTCCATTATTTTCATTCATCCCAATACTACAATAATTTATTTTATTTAAAAACTTAAAACCATGAAGATACAAGTAATGTAACTATGTGTAAGACTTCACAGAAAAATAGTATGCTTCGTAACGTCATTGAAAATAAATTAACTTTATTCAAATTAAGTTATAGAAATATAAATCGCATCTATATAAAAGCAGCATTTCATTCATAAACATTTTTCCATTTCTTTCATTTATCACAATGCTATAATAATTTATTTTATTTAAAATTTTAAAACCATGGAGGTACAAGTAATTTAACTCTATGCTTAAAATTTCATCGAAAAAATCGTCTGATTCTCTGCGAAAAATCAATGAATGTTTCATTCATATCAGCTATATTTCAGACTCCAGTGATAAATAATTTTGCATTAAAGAAATTCAGCAATTCTCATATAAATCATCCTACATCTTTACTTGTTTACATTCTCAGTAAGTGATAATGAGGCTTCGTTTTAGAAATATTCAAAGTTGAATGATCATTTAAACTGAAATATATCGTAATTGCGTTGTTTCAGAATATAGATGCATAAAATTTAAGCAAAAATAAATCGGTTTCAGGACGGATACACCACTAAATATAAATTTAAAAGAATAAAAATCACGATTTTGAGGCTAGATGGATGCCATATTTAATTTGAAGTGGGTCACGTGATCTCTTCATATAATATTGGTGTAATTATTATTTTTATTGTTATTTAAAAAAATATCAATTATATTTTGCTGATTTTTTTTCATAGTTTCATGGAATATTTTGCATATTAAAAACTTTCAAAGCAATTTGTGAATTTTTAATTCGCTTAAAAAATGTTTGAAAAATTAGGTCCCATGGGGTTCAATGTATTGCATTTTATCAACCCGGGTTCAGCCCAAAACTAATTGGTTGATATTAATCATTTATATTTACATAAATTATACAGACCGTCTGAACAACATACTAAAATTTCAATTTGATAAATTCATTTTTAAGGCAGCTATCCTGCTAATGGACAGACAATCAGACAGGCAGATAGACAGATAGAAAGGACAAAGTCATAAACATTTTTCAACAATGTTGTAAAGTTTTAAAGGAAAGCAGGTTCTTTTACCCAAAACCGTTCCAAATCTAACCAGTGTCACACATAAGTGACTTACCTACCAAATATTATGAATTTTGGCCTATTTGTTTGAGTTAGAGTAGATGCAGTACATAGATAGACAAACAGACATACATACAGACGTTACGCTAAAAATAGATTTTTCGTATTCCAGATGTCTTAAAAAGAGTTGTCCCATCGAAAACTAAAATTGCGATTTTCGGCAGGATTCCAGTAATTTCCCTATATATTAATATGTATTGCAGGGAAAGTGAAAGGGTACCTTAGACCGTCATTAATAGCGTGTTCTTTATATTCAAATTATTTGAGGCAGAATTCTCGTCATGTAGAAATATTCTCCTGCTTTTGTCTTAATAGCAATGTGTATGTGAAGGTTATTAACACAAATATTTATTTCATTAAATTTACTTTGGAAATAAATTAAATTACTTACAGACAGTACGATTGCCCCCCTCCCCCCAAAAAAAAATACGAATACCACTGGCTATTCCGGATTTTCGAGTCGTTTAGTAAATCCAAATGTATGGTTGGATTTTCAGTAACACTTGCTATAAATAAAGGAGAAACGAATTTGCAAAAATGGTCGTCTACATATTAAATTATGGAGTTTATTTCTTCAAAGAACAGCACCGATATTTACTTTGCCTACAATACATGGTAATGATAGGAAAAGGATTGGAATCGGGTTGGAAATCTTAACTCGAGTTTTCGACGGATCTACATGTTTTGAGACCCCTGGAAAACAAAAAATAATTTTTTTTCGTGACTTGTGTGTGTGTGTGTGTGTGTGTGTGTATGTGTGTATGTGTGTGCAATGTATGTATCCACTCTAACTCAAAAACTAATGGACCAAATATAATGAGATTTATTAATATATTATTTCACTAATTGAATATAGTCGGAATATTTAATAATACATCTTAAAAATATATTAATAAATATCGAGACGATAAAGACTTAATATGGATCCTCGTTGGCCAGATAACATACTATTCATTAAACTCCTAGAAAAATATTTTATCTTTCTTGGAAGTGAAATATTTAATTATTTCTCTTTAATTCTTTTCAAGTCTCTTAGATTGAAGTAGAACTTCTGACCTAAGCGATCTTCTTTATTATTCACTTCTCCTTTATTCTCAAATGCCTCTTCATTTCTATTTCTTCCTCGTTCTCTACTTCTTCTTCAATTTCTATTCCTTCCTAATTCTGTAATTCCTTCTCATTTTCTACCTCTTTATCATTCTCTCATTCCTCTTCATATTCTATTTCTTCCTCATTCTTTATCTCTTCATTTACTACTTCTTACTCATTCTCTAATTCTTCTTCATTTTCTGCTTCTTCACCATTCTCTAATTCTTCATAATTTTTTACTTCTTCATTATTTACTTCTTCATCATTCTCTAATTCCTCCTTATTTTCTACATCTTCCCCATTATCCAATATCTCCCACATTTCCTACTTCATCCCATTTCTCTACTATTCTCTATCTCTCCTGCATCATAATACTAGCGAAATGAAAATATATGCTGCCATAAAGTACAGGGACATTGTAAAAACAGAAATTTGATATATTTAGATATTGATCTTACAGTTTCGAACATTGTTCCGTCATTGATAAGAACCCAATCCTTAACCGAGATATAGACCACGGATATTTGCTGTCCGGCTGCTACTCTACCGATCAACCTTTTGCCTCCTATGGTTTTGTAAATAATGTAATAATGAACTTATATGAACGTTAATAGCGTTTAAGCTACTAGGACAACATTCTTATTTTCTGAATTGAAAAACGTTCATAAAGGCAATATTTAAAATATGCTTTATTTTCAATGGAATGGGGTTTACTTTAGAGCTAGTCCGGGAGCCAAGAAACTTCATTTCGAATATGTAGATCACTTTGCATTAAAAATACGTTGTCTATGATGTACCACGAGAAAATAGTTCGAAATTGTACTGGACTATTCTAAATTGCACTCCAATATTATAATATAGAAATAAATAACAAATACTATATTATATGTATAAATATTTAATATATGGATATCCATTTACATTTGCTCTATTTCGTACAAAATGTTTACTCTCATTTTGTAAGTACGGCTTAAAATATTGTCTACTGCAATTTTCAAAAATATTATATAAACTAAAATTTAGATATCAACAAAATTACAAATTGCGATATCGTATAAAATTTATATCCGTATAAACCTAGATTTTTATGTAAATAATATGAAATACATAAATACATCGAAAAGCCCTTTATAGTATTCAAATGTATCTGTTAATAGGGCAATACGCACACCCATTGCGAAATATTCTGCATAAAATACGAAATTAATATCATTCTTTATACCATCAAAAACCTGCACTAAAAAAAATTACTTAGGTAACAATCACATTTTGCTATTTCATCAAATACTGATACCAGTGTTTGAAAGGAATTTGAAAGGTAATAAAAGTTTCAAACAAAAAACAGTCACCGAGATATCAGAAACATAAAATGGCGTACAAATTTGTATTTGTACGCCATTTTACTTTTCGGTAGATCTTAAATGTTTTTTTAAAATAACAAATGCATTTCATAGCTAAAAGCAATTATATATTTCGTTTTAGGTTTTTAACCTTTTTGTAAAATAACAACTGCATTTCTTAGCTAAAATCAATTATATATTTCATTTTAGGTTTTTAACATTTTTTTTTAAATAGCAAATGCATTTCTTAGCAAAAGCAATTATATATTTCGTTTTAGGTTTTTAACCTTTATGTAAAATAACAACTGCATTTCTTAGCTAAAATCAATTATATATTTCATTTTAGGTTTTTAACATTTTTTTAAATAGCAAATGCATTTCTTAGATAAAAGCAATTATATATTTCGTTTTAGGGTTTTAACCTTTTCTTAAAATAACAAATGCATTTCTTCGATGAAAGCAATTATATATTTCACTGGATGACCATTTTGCGTAATACAAAGATACATTGTTGTGACGTCATAATATATTTAGAGATTGCTAAAAAATGTACCCAACATTGTCAGGGAGTTAAAGCAGGGTAGTTATATAAAATTACAAAATAAATAAATTTTATTCATATAAATAATATTGAAAATTACATGCTACAATTTAAATCTTATTTTCAGCAATCTCAACACAATTAAACCACATTATATATTGATCACCGTAAAGTAAGTGTTCGACACTTAAACATTACAGATACAGATAACACCATACTCCAAATCTCAAAACCATACTTATAGCACCATACTCAAAATCTCATATAATTTCAAAGTGGATATATCTGGAGTCCGGAAAGGAAAAAGTTAATGCCCCGCTCTCCCCTGAACAAAATGAATCTGTCTCTTCCGCCGTACGTGGGAGTGGAAGAACCTCCGATCTCGTATCTCACATCGATGGGGTGAGCGTTCCGCTAACTACTAGGTTCATTAAAAAAGACATTTAAAACAAATATAATTATTAAACCGATTGGTTCATGATTTTTCTGGAGTAGTCTATAATATATTTAGAAACTACTGATAAATTATTAATGTTGGATGACGTCAAATTTCGTATAACGTAATATAAAAACCTGAGAGGTTTTAAACACTCGAAAAGTATATAAGTTTAAAAATCCATTTAAATGTGTTTATTCATTGTATGGACTCCGTTCAAAGTTTGTTTGCATGATTTGAAAGATAATTTTTCAATCTTTCCGACGGTGTTAAGATGGAAAATCTGTGATAATATTAAGTCGCTAAGGAATAAGGAATTAATTTGTGTAAATATCAGCCTAAACATAATATAAAAAACAAAATCGGAATTAAAGAAAAAATAACGCTGAGATGAATCTATTTAAGTCTGAAGTATCTGTGTACCAAATTTCATGGTCTTACAACACTTAGATTTCCCGAAATATACAACTCAGACAGACAGAAAGAGAAACATACACCCTTCTTCATTACGTAAATCAGATAAATAGGTACAAGGGCTCAAGCGGTTCTAAATATTGTAATATCAACAAATATCTGGAATGTACATCTAAAAAATATTTTATTTTGAAAATAAAGGTGTATATTAATTTTTGTGTTTATTAATGCTTGAAAACATTTTACAAAGCAGATATATTTATAACATATTATTAATCTGTCCAGGACGCAAATTTTCAATTCCAATATTTTGTCTTTGACTCTGGTATTAAATATTTGTTAAACTGCATTTTAAATCGAAAACAGTTTATTTCTGCTTATTCTGCTAATATTTCTCTATAAATGTACTAAATTTTATAGTTTTGTATGCTGTAGTTTTTGAGGTAAGAGACAGATAATCTCAAGAAATATGAAATTTGCCAAACAATAGTGGTGTCAGCTACTTCCTTTTAGTGTATGTTTAAACTTAATCATTTTTGCAGTAATCTGAGTTACTTACTTGAAGCTATAAAATAATTATAATCAGGACACTATTCATAAATCTTTTATATAAAAATTCGTAACTCTCTTCGCCACTCAATCTTTTCGATTTTAATTAGTACTAGATATGCATATGATTTAATTAAAATTAGTTATGAATATATTTAATAAATAGTAGTTATGAATATGTTTTAATTAATACATGTTTTGCTTATATCTTAATCAAGAGAAGTTACGCTTAACTATTGTAATGTATGCGATTTAAATATTTTGCCATTACTTACACTTCCATATTAGAATATTAAATATTAAATTATAATTATAAATTTCTGGTTCCTATTAAATGAACGAAATCGTTAAATATAGAATGATGATGTCAGAACTGATAAAGTTATTTTAAGATATTCAATTAACTCATAAAGAAATAACTATATAGAGAAATTAGTTTTAGTTCTGTTGGGCATGAGAATAGATTAACAAAGCGATGAAAATAATGGAAATCAATCACAGTGTGATGGATGAGCGCTGTATATGAAATTTACGTTTAATTACGTTTTGTAATGTTAAAAAGTACTTATACAAAGTAATATTATACTAATTTGTAAAAAAAATGAAGTTAAATATTGACTATCATTAATCACATGTAGTTTAATTTAAAAATATTTGCAAGTATTCCCTTGTTTTGTCATATTGCGAACTTCTGCTAATTGATTACTAAGCAAATTTAAACAATTTATTAATGTTACTTTAGAAACTATTTTTTTATTTAAGAAAAATGTATTAGAGGTGTAAGATATATAAAATAATCAGCGGATAGCAATTTTAAATTACACTTAGTTTATGATATTTTTATTTTCTCATATTACTATAAAAATTAATTATTGTTTGGCTGAAAATATCAGAAGTTGGGAGTTTGAATGAAAAGCACTTTCTATCTGAACAAATTTCGAAGTATTTCCAAAAGTTAGAATTTAGTGTGCATCTGTGTCTTACTGTAATTTTTAAACACAGTACTTATGCGTGTATGTGTGTGTGTATCTATATGTGTTGATGAGTGTGTAAATGTGCTGTGTGATTATAACTCAAGAATCATTTTTGTCACATGGAGATTGGTTTTCAGTTACATACTTAACATCGTCTTTGTTTTGATGCTATTTAAATCAAATTTCTAAAGTTATACAGTCAAGCCTCGCTATAACAAACCTTGAAATACAATGAACTCTCGGTTATTATGACTTTTCATATAGTCCCAAATGAACTTTTATTCAATTAATGGTATTTTAATCGGTTAGTACAAACTTCCAACAGTAAGGAGTTCGAACACAATGTACCAAAATCACCTTCCCTGTAGTTTACCTTTAAGTATTTCACAAGAATTTCTCTATTCCAACAAAACTTTTATATATATTTGTTCTCTTCTGAGCTTGTTTCCTCGAAGGCAACAGTAAGGTATTTGCTGTTGCCCATTCCCTCTACCGGATCGCTTAGGCTGTCGACTTCGAGTCGTTTTAAAATGGTTTGTTGCTGGGAAGCAAATATCCTTTTCAATCAAAGATAAAATGATAATTATTAAGCGGATAGAAAATGACCAATCCGAGATCTGCAGATAATTTATCTAAATCTAAAGCTTGTATGATTTGGTAAAATCGTACCGTGATCATATTTGCTGGCATAATAACCTCAATAGAAACAAAAGACTGCCAAAAGACGAACAGAAATCACTTGAGACGTACAACTCAGAGAAGGTCTCCTTTGTGCTTCCCGTCGGCCAAAGTCGAGGGCCAATGTGCTTTAGCTTTACTCCTCTACATCAAGTCCTCTACTCACTCGACACACAGGCCAAAGGAACAGACATTGTGAGATCAGGTGAGAGGCCGGTCCCCGACGCTGAGCGGTTACCTAGTGTTCAGAGCCATACTAACGCTAAGAACGAGGGTCACGTGGGACGGCCGCCCAGAGTCATGAACTATTCGGAATCATGGATGATCTAAGTTAGTATCTGTGAGGCCAGAATATGTCCTCACATGAGGCATTTTTATTGCAATATTTATGGTGCATAGAACGGCTAACAAAGCTCGAGTCTGGCTGGCGCCGGTGTTTACAACAACGTGAACTTTTAGGTCAAATACTATAAATTTGGGTGTCCCAGGCCAAAGGGGCTGAGATTAGGGGCCTTGATAAATGTCAAGTGATGCCATTGGGTTTAGAAGAACCAATGAGACCAAGGGGAAGAAGGGCGGAGCTACCTCCCCCCCCCGCCGAAGGAACCACAAGTCACTTGGATACGAAATGTGGTAGAAGTAACTCTTATACAAAATGTTGCAAAAGCGAGTCGGATGCGAAATGTTGTAGCAGAAGTAAGTTTGATACGAAATGTTGTTCCGGGAGTCCGATACAAAATGTGGTAGCAGTTAGACATATAGAAGGAGTGCTGTTATAGACGAAAGAGGATTGTGAGAGTTGGAGATACGAGCCACACACCCCAGATTTGTGGCAAGACTGATGACAAGCCCAAGATTAAACTTGAAGGTATGTTCGCATGTGCTTAGGTCCTAGACACTTTAGAAATCTAACTAGTACTGGTCACATATCCCCCATAACTAGAGTAATTAAATGATTGTTGATAATTATGATAAATTGTTGTTAGTGATAAATTGATGTTGTAAATAAATGATATTGTTTAAGTTTTAAACACTCTAATCTTTTTAATATTAATTAATAATTCTTTTCAGGACTTACACAAAAGGTAAAAATAATTGGAGGGTTATTGCGGCACAACAACGAGCGATGTACGATTTAAATGTTAATTCCACTATTTATGAATTTACGGCAATGTTAATGTGATTTAAATAATGAATTTAATAATTAAAAGTGTAACTTTTCATTTCGTATTCCCACAGTATCTATCACCCGTGGGAGTTCTATCAACTCTACACAGAGAAAACGAAACAGTAGAGTTAATGATGGAATTTATACTTGCTGCTCCCCGCACTGGGTAACGCTAGAGCTCGCGTTCGCAAGGTTCATCACCGTCAACCGACCATGCAGGATCATGGGATGCCCTGAGGAACATATGTACCACCACGGGATTGCCTCACCTGTATCTAGCTGCCACAGTCACAGGCTTTGAATGCCCGGCAGAGATAAGTTAGACTATGCCAATTCAATTTATGCTACGTTAGATCGTCCAACAATCAACAGGAAAATGTAGAACAAGCACTGCAGAAATGGTTCACCATGTAAAGAAATAAAAATCTCCATTGGTCATGTTGTAAGCGAAGGACAACGAATTTGCAAAATGCCACAAAGAAGAACAGTTTCATGAGTTCTAACGGATGCCTCGACTTTTCTAGTTCAATTTACGTATTGAAATAACATATATCCTTCAATTAAATAATTTCTCCTCAATTAGTTGCATTGCATTTACATTAATATTTGAAGTACATAATTAAAAATGCCTAAACGATTTTTTTGAAAATTTTCTCAATTACTTTTTTTAATTGGATATAGTAAACCCTCGATAACAGTTAACTTCTGGATCAGTCGTTTCAGGTACATTGTAACGGGATTCAACTGCAGTAGGTAGTGGACGCATATAGACGGTAGAAGATCTGGACAGTCTCCATCAATTGTTTCTACGATTACTTTGAAAGGTGATTATTAATTTGTAGACTATTAGTGAATACATAGATATGTGGGTGTCACTCGCCTTTTTTATGCATGTGTTGATGAAGGTTCGACATTATTTTTGAGCTGTGATTCAATATTTTGTTTCATATAGACAAAATGGATTTTAATCGTTCCAGAAACATATTTCAAAGAATATTCTTCTTCTATCTAAATCGACTTTCTGGTATTCTAATACATTATCGTCAATATTTTCATTGTCACTCTTAGAGCGTGCTTGTGGGGAAAAATATTTGTTTGATAAAAATCTTAAACGTCTTATTCTACAGGAAGTGGCTGTAAATATGCTACTACATCATTAATAGTGTTAAAATCTCCTTTTTTCTTGGTATTCTGCCAACGATGGATATATTTTTGTTGTAATTATGGTAAATAAATTAAATATAAGACTTTAAGTAAACAAATTAAATATGCATCAGGAAGTAAAATTAAACAAGCTATTCTTCAATTGGAACAAAAATCTAAACATTGTCAATTTTTCTTTTAGTTAAATCGCAAGAAAATACTATTTTATAATACTTATTACTGCAATAATATATCATTACTATAGTGTATAAAATTGCAAAAATATTTAATAGGTTTTTTTTTAGATTTCCAAGAAAATGAATTTCTTCTTTAAAGCTAATGAAATCTGCTGAATTTCTTCATGGATTTGCTTATATTCTAGACGGTTATATATTACTTTTTACTTTCCATTTATACATAGTATAATATATTAGGAAAGTATTGTGACGGGGTCGAAAATTCGAATTCGAGTTTTTGACGGGAGATCACTTTTCAAGCATCCCTGATCACGAATCGAACATTTTTGAAGTGATCTCTGGGTGTGTGTGTTTGTGTGAAAGTATGTATGTGTGCGTGAAAGTATGTGTGTGTGTGTGAAAGTATGTGTGTGTGTGTGTGACAGTTGTGTGTGTGTCAGTGAGTCTGTGGAGATGATATCTCACGAACGAATGGAGTGATTGGAATTAAATTTGGTACAATAATTACAATCCGTAAATACTGGAAGTCTATAGTTTTTAAACACAATAGAATATTCAGAACCACCTAAATTTTCGAGTGAAATTTTGAAAAAAAACCTTTCAAAAAGTCAAAACATTTAATAAAGTTACGCAAATAAACATTTCTTATGTAATATTTCCTTAGAAAACGATTGCTATAAACTTTAGAACGCTAGCACGAACCGTTCTCGAGATATTGCACATTTTCAAATATATTTATCAAAATATCTCATAAATTAAAAAAAATATATTTACTTTTGAGAAACATGTTCAAATTTCATATGTAATATCATGCGATAAATTGGGTAACATCATTCTTGTGATTCTAACTCGTTCCATTTAAATGGAAATATATCTTGAGTAATACTTTTGTATTTGAACGCCAAAAGTCAGTCACTTATCTGCTATAGTAATAACTTATTTCTCCTTCCATAACGTTTGGCAAGATTTTGGCGACGAATTTGGAGCAATGTCGCCAACTTGACGACATTTTAAATCATTGCCCAATTAACGAAAATCTCACCAAATGGATCATTCTCGTGAATCTAACTCGTTCCATTTAAATGGAAATATACCTTCAGTAATAACTTTTGTATTTGAACGCCAATAGTCAGCCACTTATCTGCTATAGTAATAACTTATTTCTCCTTCCATAACGTTTGGCAAGATTTTGGCGACGAATTTGGAGCAATGTCGCCAACTTGGCGACATTTTAAATCATTGCCCAATTAACGAAAATCTCACCAAATGGATAAAAATGACGCTAAATGAATGAAAATGAAGACTAAGTGGCGAAAATTCAATATCTTGGAAAGAATATACTATACTATAAGAATAACCTATTATACTTACTATAACCTAATATACTTACAATAAGAATAACCTATTTTTTTTTTACTTTAAAAGTAGTAAATTCATTGCATTATGTAAGGAAAGTCAAGTGCTGTCCACATCAGATTTTTCTAATTTAAAGGCATCTGAAAAAGAGAGATAAAGTATTGTTTCAGAATATTAACCAGTGACATTTTTATTTATTATAGAAAATCGTAAAATTCATAATTTTTAAAAATTATTTAGGAAAAATAAAAATTAGAAACGAACTTCAGTAGGGGCGACGTTCCATATACATTCTTACAAAATACATTCATTTTGGTTTAAGGATATTGCCCACCTATATATTCAGTAATTTTTAGAAATTAAAATTGGGTTATCTATATTTTTTTTTCAATTTGTCTTGAAATTATAAAAGTAATTTCAGAAGGGTGAATTTCGCTTTATAAGTAGGGCAGATTGAGAAATATTAAATTTTAAATTCAGTTTTGAGATCAAAATCTTGCTATTTTATATACTACTAGATGGCCCTCTTATGAATTTTCTGCTGTGTTTCGAAATTTATAGAGCAATAAAGTAATAATTTATCAAACATTTTAGTTTTTGTAACAGTCAAATAACGTTTGTGTGAATTTTGCAGATAGTAACAGTGGGATTAGAAAAAAAATAATTAAAATAAAATTATGTACAGAAGCAGGCGTGTTTATCGTAAACTAAGATGTAAGAGAGGGTATGTAAAGTTAAACCTAAAGCCATTGGATCCTTTAGAATAAATCCAATCACTTCGGACAACATGAGACATATGGTAGTGGGGCATCTTGAAACATGCCAAGGAATTATTACTTTCCTTATATACATAATGTATAAGGAAAGTATTGTGACGGGGTCGAAAATTCGAATTCGAGTTTTCGAGGGGATAACACGTTTCAAGCATCCCTGATCACGAATCAAGCATTTTTGAAGTGATGTCTGTGTGTGTGTGTGTGTGTCAGTGAGTCCGTGGAGACGATAACCGACGAACGAATGGAATGATTCGAACAAAATTTGGTTCAAAAATCACAATCCGTAAACACTGGAAGCCTATTGTTTTTATATGCAATCGAATGTTCAGAACACCCTTAAATTTTCGAATGAAATTTTGAAAAAATCGTCAAAAAATCAAAACCACTAATAAAGTTACGCAAATAGACATTTCTTATGTAATTTTTCATTAGAAAACGATTGACATAAATTTTAAAACGCCAACACGAACCGTTCTCGACATATTACACATTTTTCAAAAAAAATTATCAAAAAGTCATATAAAATAGAAAGAAAAATATTTTCTATTGAGAAACATGTTCACTTTTCATATGTAATATCATGCGATAAATTGAGTGACATCATTCTCGTGGATCTAGCTCGTTCCATTCATGAAAAAAGATACTTTGAGTAATACTTTTGTATTTGAACGCCAATAATCATTTATTTGCTGTAAGAATAACTTATTTCTTCGTCCATAACGCTTGGCGAGATTTTGGCGACGAAATTGACTGAATGTCGCCAACTTGGCGAGTTTTTGAAATGATGCCAAATTAACGAAAATCTCGCCAAATGGATAAAAATGATACTAAATCAATGAAAATGACGACTAATGGTCGAAAATTCAATATCTTGAAAATAATATTAGTATCTACTATAAGAAAAACCTATTTTCTTTCTGTAAATGTACATTCATTACATTATATAAGGAAAGTCATGTGTTGCCCACATCAGATTATTTTTTGCAGTAAATACTATATGTCAGAATTAATTTGATGTAGACTTTCGATTTCAGTCTTTGTTAATCCAGAAGCCTCCAAACTTTTCATTACATAAAATGTTAGATGTTTTACATATTTTTCACTGAAAGTTCAATATATGTGAATTGCATGAAATTGCTTATGCGTACATTCATAGTATGTTACGTAAGTAATTTAAATTGGGCAACATAACTAAAATGTGTCAAAGGTTCCACAAAAGCAATATGTATATTAGGTATTTGAAGTGAATTACACTTTTATCATCTGCAGAAATGCTTAATGTATCTGATGTGAGTGTTTGTTAATGGTAGAATTATAATTTAAATATTTATAAAAGTCGGAAACTCAAAACTGTGTCAAGGCGTCTAACTCTCCGTTTTTATAAGCGTGTAAAACAAAGGACGGCTAATTTTTTTGCTCTAAGCCTAACTCTTGAAAAAAATTCACTAAAAATCACTTATTCAATACAGCAATCTACTTTTTTCAGGAATAAAAGAAATACTTGTTTTTGAATTGATGTATATTTTTCATACATATATCAGTACAAAATACTCTTTAGTTGCTTCCATTCTTTTATCCGAAATAACCTAATGATTTTACTGCCGCACATTTCTCTAAAACCCAAACTAAAATGAAAAATACTCACTTATATTCCTATGATTCACCATCGAAATCATTAAGCTAAAATCAAAACGAGAACCGGAACTCAATTATAAAATAGCAAAGGCTGCAAGTTTTTTATATTACAAAACCATATTTCACAGCTCCAGATTGAGAAATGATTCATTAGATCTCCCCTATCCAATGCCAAGTATCTGCAAAATACATTGAAGATGTTTGCATGGACATTTAACGCCATCTAGTAGACAAATAAATTCAAATATTAACTTTCCATATAAAAACGCGCAGCTGTGACATATATATACAGGGTGATTATAATTAAAGTTCCCGGTTTGAAAATGGTCTCAAATAAAAGCGCTGGTCAGAATGATTTGAAATTTTGCGTGAACATTCGTGGAGCAATGGAATTTTGTTTGATGAAGAAAAAACAGTAGTTCAAAAATTCGCCGCTAGGAGAATAATTGGTGCTTTACTAAATTAGAATGCAATACAAAAGTAATAAACGTTGACTTACTCATTGGCTAATGACGTAATAAATGTTCAGTATGCTGTCCTTCGCATTCTGAAACAAGCTGAAAGCGCAAAATAGCGTGTTCAAAAACAGATTTGAGTGTTTCTGTTCAGATGTTGTAGATGTGATGCGTGATGCTAGCTTTAAGTTTTGCTAAATTGGTAAAAATCACATGGATTGAGGTCAGCGGAACGTGCTGGTCATCTTACAGAAAAATGGCGGCTACCTGCGGACAATGTTGAAGTGAAATGTTCGCACTTCAATTTCTGGCTTGGATACAAGTGGACGACGAATGGCCTTGGAACGTTTTATGGACTGACGAAGCACACTTCCATCTCCACGGAACTGTTAATACGCAAAATTGCAGAATCTGGGTAACGAAAAATCCACAGGAACTACGCCAGGTGCCTCTTCATTTCCCCAAAGTCACTATGTGGTGATGATGAGCTCTGGGTGGGTTTTCGGAGCGCCTGGACAAAAATTGTCCGTATCTCCAGGATGTAGTGTGTCAGCTGATCTTTATATAATTTGCAATGCTCCAAGTGGGGAGGGGGAGAAAGGATATTCAAGCTGGATATAAGGTAGTAAAGTGAGAATACATAAGTCAAGTCGCTTTCTCTTCACCAAAAAAAAGGGGGCCACATTTTTTTTTTTTTTTTTTTTTTTTTTTTTGCCCTCAGGCATCATGTAAGTGTTCAGTTCCACTTAGATGGATTTTAAATTTTGTAGATGAGATTAAGTTTAATTTAGATTAATTATTTCTATTTCAGATATTTATTTTAAAGTGGTAGAGGCTCTTGGCCGCTTGCGGTACTTCCATTGGTGGGGGTCGTAGTCCGGCAAGTTGCAAATCTCCTCGTTTGGGATTTTGTTAAGATGGGAATAGAAATTATTTGCAAGTTTGACTATTTGTTTATTAATTTTGGTGATGCCGAAATCTCTGCGAATAACTTTATTTTTGAGGTAGAATGGACCTTTACGAATACTTCTAAGAGTTTTATTCTGTGCAGTTTGGAGTTTTTTTAAGATTTTTTGGTCTGCATAACCCCACACTGGGGCCCCGTATAGAAGGATGGGCCTAAGGACGGTCTTGTAGAGTAAGACTTTGTTTTGAAAGCTGGCATCTTTGGAATGGAGAATTGGATATAATAGTTTTTTGGCCGTGTGAAACTTTTTTATGGTATTTGTGATGTGAGGTTTCCAAGATAGCCTGGAGTCGAATGTGACTCCAAGATATTTGGCTGAGCTTACGTAGGGGATGGGTTTGTTGTTAATTTTGATAGGCTGGGGATTTGTTTTTTTCTTCACTTTGGAGAATATAATGACTTTGGTTTTGTTTTCGTTAATTTTGATTTTCCAATTCCGGAACCAGGCGGAAATTGTGTTGATATGTTTTTGTAATCTTGAGCGAATAATATATTTTCTAGCATTACTAGTGTAGAGGGCTGTGTCGTCCGCATACATGGCGATGTAAGTGTGTGGTGCGCGGGGGATATCATTGATATAGATGTTGAACAAGGTTGGAGCCAATTGGGAGCCTTGTGGGACTCCGGACCTTAGAGGTTTGTGATTGGAGAATGAGTGTTGGTAGCGGACTGTGAAAGATCTGTTTCGAAGGAAAGAGTTTATAAGATGTATCAGTGAGTCTGGTATATTAAGCTGAATCATTTTGTAAATTAAAGCATCATACCACACTTTATCAAAGGCCTTCGAAATGTCAATCAGTAGAAACCCTGTTGAGAGCCCAATTTCCAATCCTTCGGATATGAACTCGGTGACTCTCAGCAGTTGGTGTGTTGTTGAGTGGAGCGGGCGAAAGCCGAATTGCTCAGGTTTAATTATGTCATGTTGTTCAATGAATGTTTTGAGGCGTGTGTGTATTATTCGCTCGGCTAATTTGCTAATGGAATTTAGGAGGCTGATGGGTCTAAAATTTTGGGCTTGTGTGGGATCTTCGCCTGGTTTCGGAATTCCTATGATTATCGCGGTTTTCCAGTTTGACGGGAAATGATGGTATTTTAAAATGGCATTGAAAAGAAGGGTGATATAGTATATTATGTTGATTGGAAGGGATTTTAAAGCTTTGTTGTTTATCTTATCGATGCCAGGGGCTTTATTTATTTTAAGATTTTTTATTTCAATCATAATTTCGGAGGGTGGGGCTGGCTGGATGTGGGAAGAGGGGGTTGATGCGAAGAATTGGTTAAGTGTGTTAAAAACTAAGTTTTCTGTCATGGGGCAGTTTAGATTGGAATTTTCAGTAAATTGATTTTCATAATTTTTTGCAAGAGCATTAGCTATTTCAGGTTCGGTGAACACTGGACCATCTGGGGTGTTTAGATGGGGGATGTGCACATGGGACTTTTTTAATACTTTGACGAATTTCCATAAGGATTTGTCCTCCGGAGCTAGGGACTCGATGTGCCTTTTCCAGGCATGTTGCCTGTGAAGGGAGATTTTGAGTTTAATTTGGTTATTTAATCTATTTAACGTGGTTTTGTAAGGTGGGTATTTAGTTATTTGCCAAATTTGCCTGATTCTGTTTCTTTTTTTGATCAGATTCCTTATGTGGAATGGGAGCTTGTGATTGGAGGGGGGAGGAGCTTGGAGTGTGGTGGCTACGTCCATTGCTGTTTTCAATTCCAGAGTTAGTTTATCGACATTTTTATCAATATCTGCTGCACAATTGTAGTTTTCTAACATTAGAGAGGAGTTGGCAAGCGTTTTGCTGAATTTAGCCCAGTTGGTTATTTTTACTGACGGTGGTATGGGCAAGTTGTTGTTTAAATGCAGTGATAGTAGTACTGGGAGGTGATCTGAGCTCAGTTCGTTGAGGGCGTGTATGGTGTAAGGGTATGTGATGTTGTTGGAGAGTGCGAAATCTATTATTGAGTGGTTACTGTTGGGTCTGGTGCTGGTTGTGGGATGCATGTGTAGTATGTTGTTGTTTTGAATGTAGGTGTGAAGGTCTCTACCGTATCCGTTCCTTCTGGAGCAGCCCCAGCTTTGATGGTGGGCATTAAAATCCCCCATCATTACCGACTCGCTCCGAAGGCCGAATAAAGCAGAGAGGTCGTCAGTAATGTTGTGTGTTGAGTTTAACTTTGCATAGATGGACCCTATTACAATGTGTCGTGAGTTTGGAATTTTGACTTTGATAAGAGTGTGTTCAAGAGTGTGTGTTTGTATGGGATTGAGTGGCACGTGTTCAATGTGGTTTTTTATGTAAATCGCTGTGCCACCTTGAGATGCAGTGGTGTTGTTGCGTGCTGTGTGATGAAGGGTGTAATTTTGAATCCGAATTCGGTGTGTGGGTCCGTTAATTTTTGATTCCTGAATGAGAAGGATGTGTGGCGAGTGTTCCTCAACGAAATCTCTGAGCTCATGTATTTTATTCGATAACCCGTTAGCGTTCCAGGATACAATTAGTAATTTATTTGGAGGGGGGGGGCATTATTGGTTAGAGAGACCATTATTGAAGTGTTGGTCAAAGGAAACAAGAATTTTGAGACCTTTGTCAACGATAGGTGAGTTTTCTTTAAGAATTTCAATTATTTCTTTTAGGAAGGAGGTTAATTTGCTAATGTTAAAGTTTTTGAATATATTGGCAAATTCATTGTATGTGCTAAGGATTTCGTTTATGCCGGAGGATAGGGTGGAGCTAGTCTTATTTGAGCTAATTTCATTCGTGGGAATGCTGGTACTTTGCTGTGCTACGATCTTTTCGGAGTTTTGCTGCAGTCTGTGGATGCGTGGGTCAACGGGGGGGGGAGGGCAGAGGTATTGTTCTCTGTCAATGGTCATCGATATGAACGTCTTTTGAAAACTCACGTTATACCCACACTGCGTCAGTGTATCGATAATACTATTCTCATGCAGAATGGGACTCCACTACATATCGCAAAACCCGTGAAGCGGCTACTTCGCAGTAATTTTGGAGATGACAGAATCATCAGCCGCCATTTCCTGTGAGATGGCCAGCACGTTCCCCTGGCCTCAATCCATGTGATTTTTGGCTTTGGGGGGCATCTGAAGCATGTGGTGTTTAATGGACACATTACCAATTTAGCGGAACTTAAAGCTAGCTTCAGGCATCGGATCCACAACTTCTCTACAGAAACACTCAAATCTGCTGTTGAACACGCTATTTTGCGCTTTCAGCTTGTTTCAGAATGTGAATGACAGCATATTGAACATTTATTACATCATTAGCCAATGAGTAAGTCAACGTTTATTACTTTTGTATTACATTCTAGTGCAGTAAAGCGACAATTATTCTCCTAGCGGCGACTTTTATAACTACTATTTTTTTCTTCATCAAACAAAATTCCATTGCTCCACGAGTGTTCACGCAAAATTTCAAATCATTCTGACCAGTGCTTTTTATTTGAGACCATTATCAAACCGGGAACTTTAATTATAATCACCCTGTATATATATATATTTTTTTTTTCAAAATTAAAAGAGGTATGGATGGAAACAATATACCAAAAGATGGCCGGGGGGAGTTGTGACCCCCTCACCCCGGTTAAGCATGCTTTGCGTCGCGGCAACACTCCCGGAGAGCCAGTATATTGCAAAATAGAATACGAATGTAGCAAATTTTAAGATGTAAAACAGACATCATACAGAAACAAATATAAGATATAATTGTCGAGATCCAGCCTTATCAAAATTCACCAACAGTAAATGTTTGTAATATGTTTGAAATATGTTCTCTAGTATAAATGAACAAAATTACATAGCTTCTACTTAAAGAAGATTTTAAATATTGACACTTAATAGAACAATTATAACAAAGTCTATCTCCAAAACCATTTACCCGAATGACAATCAATAGCATCATACATGCAGATGTACATCCCCATACCGTATCATACAAGATGAAGCAAATCTTCCATAACGTATTATACAATAGACCCTATTAAAGAGGTCCCATATCAGTTATCACTCGCTTTACCTGTGACTATCCAGTATGTATATTGCCATCAGTTTTATTTAAATATAAACGGTAACTATCGGTTACAGTTATTTTATAAAATTTGTAGATAATGTCACATAAAAAATACTTGCGAAAACCCTGTGAGATGGTGTTTTGAGAGTGTGTGTACTATGAGAGTGTGTACTGCTGCGTATTGAAAAGTCATTGAGGTCTCACCCGACTTGAATCCCATCTAGCATGTATGGGACATGCTTGGGAGACGTTTAAGTTCTCTCCATGATCCTCCCCCGAACCTTTACGTGCTAAGAACCTGTTTACACCGTGAATGGGCATAGATGCCCCACTCCGCCATAGATGATATTATTCGTGGCAACTACCAATAACCTGTTTTTGCCGCCTAAAATCCTCTGTTTAGATTTATCCCTATTATTTAATTATTTATTAATAATTTTATTTACATTTCCCCCATGCTATTGTATTTCGTTATACCCCACGGTTTAAGAAAATTTCAACGAATTTGAATAAATACTTAACAATGGACTTCAATTAGTGTTATATTTTTGACGTATAGTCTCAGAAAATTCAATTTGCTGCATCCGTTTTCAGATCAGCTTTCAAGGAATGAAATTTTAAAATCTCTATCAGTTCTGCAGTAGAAATTATATATTATGTAAGATTTTATATCTAAATATTTAAGTATATATATATATATATATATTATATATATATATATATATATATATATATATATATATATATATATATATATATATATATATATATATATATATATATATATATATATATATATATATATATATATATATATATATATATATATATATATATATATATATATATATATATATATATATATATATATATATATATATATATATATATATATATATATACAGTTTGTCCAGTGCTATCGGTGCCCAAAATGTTTATTTCCTCCTTAACCGCTAGTCACAGAGATATACTTCCAATTGCTAAAATGTTTTAAATTTTAAAATATATTTTCTTAGAAACAGGTTAAATTAATAGATACATTTCGGTAAAAATACGAAATACAAATTTTTATACGGTCCCCCGGTCCTGCCAGTTATATTTAGGAAAATCATCCTCATGTTTGGGACATGTTTGGGAGACGTTTATGTTCTCTCCATGATCCTCCCCGGAACCTTTACGAGCTAAAAACATGTTTACCCCTTGAATAGGTACAGCTGCCCCACTCCGCCATAGATGATCTTATTCATGGCATGAATCGACGCTGTCGGACATGTGTTTCCAGCAAAAAGTCATCACATACCATATTGACAGACCACCACCAATAGCCTGCTTTTGCAGCCCAAAATCCTCTGTTTAGATTTATTTCTATTATTTAATTATTTATTGATAATTTTATTTACATTTCCCCCATGCTATTGTATTTCGTTATACCCCATAGTTTAAGAAAATTTCAATGAATTTAAATAAATACTTAACAGAGTTCAATTGGGGTTACACTTGTGACGGAATGTCTCAGAAATTCCAATTTGCTGCATCCGTGTTCAGATCAGCTTTCAAGAAATTATATTTTAAAAATCTTTAAGAGCTTTGCAGTAGAAATTATATATTATTTAAGATTTTATATCTACATATTTGTGGTGATAAAAGCTTAAAATTTGATATATATATATATATATATATATATATATATATATATATATATATATATATATATATATATATATATATATATATATATATATATATATATATATATATATATATATATATATATACAGTTTGTCCAGTGCTATCGGTTCCCAATGGTTATTTCCTTAACGGCTGGTCACAAAGATATACTTCCAATTGCAAAAATGTTCTAAATTTTAAAATATCTTATCTTAGAAACAGGTTAAATCAATAGATGCATTTCGGAAAAAAATACGAAATATAAATTTTTAAACGGTTCCCCGGTCCTACCAGTTATATTTAGAAAAATAATCCTCATACAATTTCATACAAAATAAAAAAAATCATCCTTTTACTACCAAAATTGATCGACTTACAGCTGCTAAAAGTTGGATCACGTTTTGTGCTGAGAATTGGGGGTTATACACAGAATAATTGATCGACTTACAGCTGCTAAAAGTTAGATCAAGTTTTGTGCTGAGAATTGGGGGTTATGCACAAAATAATACTGTTTCTAAGATAATAGATTTTAAAATTTAAAATATTTTTGCAAGTGGAAGTTTATCTCTGTGACATAACGGTTGAGAAAATAGCCATTGTGCACCGATGGCACTGGACACACTCTATAGTCCAAGTAAGATAAGTTGAATAGTCCAAGTAAGTCCAAGTTGAATAGTCCAAAGAAGATACAATTTAAGTTATGAAAATCTATTTTATTCGATACTACTAGGAATAAAGTTAATTACATGTTCTGGACGACTGCTGATCGTCGACCAGTTCTAACCAAATCTGTGTGCCGTTCTTCACAAATGCAAAATACATTTTCATCAGAGGTGCAGGGAGGATATGAAGCATGTGGCTGCTATCTTAGCGGTTTAGGCTTTAAAAATGGGATTGGGAATGCAATTTCAATGAGAACGTTTACATAGGGTTAAGTTTAGTGACCATATATGGTATGATCGAGGAAGCGTCTGCAGACTTGTTAATATTAGTAGCGTAGGATAGAATTTAATGTAGTTGCAATATGTGCCGGGCTTGAGATAGGAATTTGGAATAATAAGATAACTGTGAAATTAAAGAACGCATTATTGGTAAAGGCTTAAAAGTTATGTATATATATATATATATATATGTATATACAATTTATATATATATATATATATATATATACATGGTTATAGATAAAACAGAAACAAGCATTTTTGAGTTAATTTCGTCAAAATATTAGGAGTGCTGACTGCTGACGAATTTTTTCGAAATGAACTATTCTTAAGCCTAGAGCTCTTTAATGTGCAAGCTTTAAAGTTTGATTATTTTGGTATTCCTCTGTTCTATTCCTCTCCATTGACTTTTGTTGATTATCTTTAGCTTTATGTACTGTAATATGTATAATAATTTCGTCTTTATGGTTGAATTTCACTTTCTTTCACTGTATTCTGTAGGCAAATTTTTAGGATAGTGTACAGAGTTACTTCTTTTCTTCTTCCATTCTACCTTTGTATTTACTATTTTAATATCATATATATATATATATGTCCCGAAAACATTGACCTCGGCCTTTATTCCTTAAATATTGAATTTAGACATATATATAACAAGAAAGATCAATCATACATAAGCATTGATTATGAAACACTTTCCAACTGAAATGCAATTTCATTTAAAATTTCTCAAAAATGTGATACATTCAGTGGTGATATCTTTTATATTATCACAGTACTACAGTAATTTATTATACTTAAATATTTAAAACTCTATCGCAATATAAATCATCTGATTCTCTATGCAAAACCAATGAATATTTCATTCATATAACTTGTATTCCAGACACCAGAGCTAAATAATTTTGTGTGAAAAAAATTCAGCATTTCTTATGTAACTCACCTTACAATCGCTTGAGATATTTGCATTCTGCATAAGTTAAAATTAGGCTTCGTTGAAGAAATAATAAAAGTTTAGGAATAATTTAAAATCACAACTATTGTAATTGCGTAGGCACGGAATTTAGATACACAGATAATACACAGATACACAGATAATATATGTGTGTGTGTGTGTATGTATGTATTCAAAGTATTGGAATCGTGCCGAAGATCGGAACTCGAATTTTCGAAGGATCTACACGTTTTGGGAGATCTAGAACACGAAAAAACTATTTTTAGGAAGACGTCTGTGTGTGTAACGGTGTATCTGTGTGTTTTTCGGTGTGTCTGTGATTGCATCCACTCTAACTGAAAAACTAATGGACAGAATTTCATAAAATTTGGTAGGTAAGTTTTTTGTGGGAAACCCTGATGTTCATTAGATTATAGTACGATTCGTAATAAAAGAATATGTCTTCTTTGCGAAATGGCCGAATGCACAGAAATTTAATGCACAGAAATTAACTTTATCCACTCTAGCTAAAAACTAATGGACCAAATATAACAAAATTTAGTGTATAATATTTCAATAACCTACAAGTGATTTATATACCAAATGTAACAAAATTTGGTATATAAATCACTTGTAGGTTATTCTAGTACGATTCGGGAAAAAGGAACATGATGTTTTTGCGAAATGGCCCGCAAAAATCGTTAAATATAAAAATAAAAGACAACGTGTGCTCAATTATATCAATTAAATTCCAATTTTGTACGTGTTTTTTGACAACAAAAAAATAAGACTAAACCCATTACTCTAGGACTAGCCGTTCTTGAGATATTTAAGTTTTTTCGCGTTTTCGCTACGCCACCTTTGACAATAAATCCAGCTATCAAATGAGAACCAAATTTAAGTTTAACGTGCAAATTCAATGTCATTTAAAATACTTATGACTGTTATTTCGCGCAGATAAACTCAAATTATTATTTAAGAAATAAAGAGAACGTGAATATGAGTCTGCAGAGAAAGACATGTGCTGTCCACATCAGAATTTTTAACAATATTACAGCAATGATTTATAGAAATGAACATGGATTATTTGCAGGCATTTCGAAAAAAATGTGGGATCTATATTTAAAGATCCACCAAATTGTTGTAGAATAAAATGTTCTACAAATTTAAGCTGTGTACCAAATTTTAACTCTCTAGGACGTAGGAAAGTGCATTAAAAATGCCATCAAATAAGTATATCATGAAGAGTTATATAAAATTAAAAAAAAAATTGCTATCTACCAAATTTATTTTAAAATGTGAGGACACTCTCATATACAAGATAGTTAAACTCTTGGAAAGATATTTACTATTAACACTTTACAACAAAGTTGAAAAGTGTTTATGACTTTGTTTATTCTGTCTGTCCGTTAGCACGATAACTGCCGTAAAAATGACTTTATCAAAATGAAATTTTAGTATGTTGTTCAGACGGTCTGTGGGACCTATGGGAATATAAATAAATAATATCACCCAATTAGTTTTTTATTGAACCAGGGTTGAAAAAATGAAATACATTGAACCTATGAGACCTAATTTTTCAAACATTATTTAAGCAAATTTAAAATTCACAAATTGCTTCGAAATTTTTAGGAAATATTCAGATTATCCCATAAAATATATAAAAAAAATTCAGTAAAATATATTAAGTAGTTTTCTAATTAAAAATTATTTAATATAGGGAAAATAACAAATTTAATTAAATTCTGACTTTTGGGATATCCTCCAGAAAGAAAAATAGATATACTGTATTATTAATATCTTTCCAAGAGTTTAATCATTTTGTATATGAGAGAAACTACACATTTTAAAATAAATTTGGTAGATAACAATATTTCAAATTTTTAACACTTTACAACATAGTTGAAAAGTGTTTATGACTTTGTTCATTCTGTCTGTCTGTTAGCACGATAACTGCCGTAAAAATGACGTTATCAAAATGAAATTTTAGTATGCTTTTCAGACGGTCTGTGGGACCTACAGGAATATAAATGAATAATATCACCCTATTAGTTTTTATTGATCCCGGGTTGAAATAATGAAATGCATTGAACCCTAAGGGACCTAATTTTTCAAACATTTTTTAAGTACATTTAAAACTCACAAATAGCTTCAAAATTTTTAGGAAATATTCACATTATCCCATAAAATATATAAAAAAATTTCAGTAAAATATGTTATGCAGTTTTTTGATTAAAAATTATTTAATATAGGAAGAAACACAAATTCAATTAAATTCTGACTTTTGCAATATCCTCCAGAAAGGAAAAATAGGTATATTATATAATTAATATCTTTCCAAATCTTTAATTAATTTGTATATGCCCGAGGCTTGACATTTTAAAATAAATTTGGTAGATAACAATTTTTAATTTTTTTTTTTAATTTTACATAACTTTTCATGATATACTTACTTGACGGCGTTTTTAATGCACTTTCTTACGTCAAATTGGTATTGATATTGGAATTAAAATTTGGTATACAGCATAAATTTGTAAAACATTTTATTCTAAAAAAATTTGGTGGATCTTTAAATATAGATCCTACATTTTTTTCGAAATGGCCTGCAAATAATCCCCGTTCACTTCTATAAATCATTGTTGTAATATTGTTAAAAATTCTGATGTGGACAGCACGTGTCCTTCTCTGCAGACTCATATTAACGTTCTCTTTATTTCTTCAGTAATAATTTGAGTTTATCTGCGCAAAATAACATCCATAGGTATTTTAAATGACATTGAATTGCACCTTAAACTTAAATTTGGTTCTCATTTGATCGATGGACTGATTGTCAAAAGTGGCGTAGCGAAAACTCAAAAAAACTAAAATATCTCAAGAACGACTAGTCCTAGAGTAATGGGGTTAGTCCTATCCTTTTTGCTGTCATAAATCACGTATAAAATAGGAATTTAATTGATATAATTGAGCACACGTAGTCTTTTATTTTTATATTTGACGATTTTTGCGCGCCATTTCTCAAAAACAGTCCGTTCCTTTTTCCCGAATCGTACTAGAATAACCTACAAGTGATTTATATACCAAATTTTGTTAAATTTGGTATATAAATCACTTGTAGGTTATTGAAAAATTATACACTAAATTGTGTTAAATTTGGTCCAGTAGTTTTTAGCTAGAGTGGATAAAGGCAATTTCTGTCGGTCATTTCGCAAAGAAGGCAGATTCTTTTATTACGAATCGTACTATAATCAAATGAACATCAGGGTTTCCCACAAAAAACTCACCTACCAAATTTTATTAAATTCGGTCCATTAGTTTTTCAGATAGAGTGGATACAATATCCTCACAAACACACAGAAACACACACAAATACACGCTTACACACACGGACGTCTTCCTAAAATTTGTTTTTTCGTGTTTTGGAAGTCCCAAAACGTGTAGATCCTTCAAAAATTGGAGTTCCGATCTTCGGCACGATTCCAATTTACATACACGCGCACACACATATATTATCTGTGTATCTGTGTATTATCTGTGTATCTAAATTCCGTGCCTACGCAATTACAATAGTTGTGATTTAAAATGATCTCTAAACATTTATTATTTCTTCAACGAAGCCTAATTTTAACTTATGCAGAATGCAAATATCTCAAGCGATTGTAAGGTGAGTAACATTGGAATTGCTGAATTTTTTTCACACAAAATTATTTAGCTCTGGAGTCTGGAATAAAATTTATATGAATGAAATATTCATTGATTTTGCATAGAGAATCAGATGATTTATATTTCGATACAGTTTTAAATATTTACGTATAATAAATTACTGTAGCACTGTGATAATGTAAAAGATATCACCACTGAATATATTACATTTTAGACAATTTTAAATGAAATTGCATTTCAGTTGGAAAGTATTTCATAATCAATGCTTATGCATGATTGATATTTCTTGTATAATATATCTCTTTCTTTCTGGAGTATATCCCTAAAAGTCAGAATTTAATTGAATTTGTTTTTCTCCCTTTATTAAATAATTTTTAATTAAAAAACTACTTAACATATTTTACTGAATTTTTTTATATAGTTTAGGGAACAATGTGAATATTTCCTAAAAATTTCGAAGCAATTTGCTTAAAAAATGTTTTTAAAATTAGGTCCCATAGGGTTCAATGTATTTCATTTTTTCAGCCCGGGTTCAATAAAAAACTAGTTGGGTGATATTATTTATTTTTATTCCCATAGGTCCTACAGACCGTCTGAAAAACGCACTAAAATTCAATTTTGATAAAGTCATTTTTATGGCAGTTATCGTGCTAACGGACAGACAGACAGACAGACAGACAGAATGAATAAGGTCATAAACACTTTTCAACTATGTTGTAAAGTGTTAATAAATTATAAAGTTGCAAAGTTGCGTAAAAAAAGGTACAGGATTTTATGAAATCGATAAAAATTTTCAAGTGATTAACTTTGAAGAAATACAAAATTTAAATTTTTATACGGCCCCCATACAAAAACATTTCCAATGAGTAAAATGTGCCCCATACACTAGTAATATGATGTACAAAATTTCAGCATTTTACCATAAAAAGTCCGACAGATAGGTTTAAACAAATTTGGAGAGGATTGCACTAATCACAAACTAAAATGTAAATGTTTGCAGCAAGAGTGCATATGATGCAACGCAGAAATACAGGGCTTGTTATCAGGCTTGTAATGCAGCTCTGTATTGGCATGGATGGAAAACATTTTGAACAAGCTTTGTAATATTTTTGTAAAGTTATTATTTCTACACAGTGTAGATACTTTTGTACCAAGAAATAGCAAAATTATTATTTATTTATGTAATCATTGTTTTCTTTCGTAATTTGTATATGACCCCAGAGATACGAACTTCGGACATGATTTTTCCCCTCTGAAAACCCATGTCGATGCATCGAAAAGTGGTTTAAATTAGCATTTTTGTCTTTTCATATCTCTGGGACTTTGTATGATAAAATGCTGAAATTTTGTACATCACCTTATTAGTGCATGGAACACATTTTACACATTGGAAATGTTTTTGTAAGGGGGACGTATGAAATTTTAATTTTGCATTTCTTAACCCCCTTAATTCCCTAAAAAATGTTAATCGATTTCATAAAATTATGTCCCTTTTTTTAGGCAACTTCTTAAATTATTATATATGTCTAAAATCAATATTTAAGTTACAAAAGCCGAGGTAAAAGTTTTTAGGACACACTGTATATATATATATATATATATATATATATATATATATATATATATATATAATTATATATATATATATATATATATATATATATATATATATATATAATTATATATATATATATATATATATATATATATATATATATATATATAATTATATATATATATATATATATATATATATAGTAAAAGCAAAGGTGGCAAAAATGAGGAAAGGCAATTTTAAATAGCTCACGATTGAAGATCAAGACCTGGAGAACAATCAGCTGAAACTACACGAAAAACGGCGGTTAGATTGATATTGCGTTTTAGTCAGGACATCCATACAATTCGAATTAAAACCGATAGAACAGCCAGTTTCTGACAATGGCGATAATATTTACCTATGGACACCATTGGCAATGTCTACTGGCTAGTGAAAGAACAAATAATAAAAACCAAGTGAATTATAAACCAGAAATATAAAAAACAGAAATATTAACTCACAGGCACAGCCACCACGTGGGAGTCTACATATTCGCAGGTGGTTATTCGACGGAGCATTTTACATCTCTTCGTCAAAGCGAGTGGATACCGGAATGAATACACTTGAATAATGTGTATGGAGACTTTCAAAAATAGTAAGCAGTATAGGACTCATGGCAAGTGGAAAGTAGTCTTTCAAAAATAGTAAGCAGTATCAGACTCAGGCCTAGTGGTAAGTAATTGATAAGAACGGGTGAAATTCACCAAAAAATAATTACCCAATCCAGGATAAATAATAACTTTGTAAAATTATTACGTGGTGTATTTGAAATTATTAATAATATTATTTACAAATACTTCTGGATAGTGGTAATTTTGACAAAAGCGTTTAAGATTATTGATGTGGAGTAAGTGAAACTGAGGTTCAGAAAGTCGTTGTATTCGACATAGATGGTTTACAATGATATTTCTAAAAAAATGAATATAATTACAAGATCGATATGATAGCTGCTTAATAATAGTGAAGTTATAAGAACCTTTTTTATCATACAGATTGGTGAAAACATGATTACTGAGGGTATCTGAATTTAGGTCGAAATAATTTACAGTTTGACTAACATTAGACTCATTAGGGATTAATTCTAGGTTAGAGGGGTAAAAATCAATATTAATGGGATATGAATCATCAATGATAATAAAAATTAAGTCGTCAACATATCGATATATAATATATGAATTAGAGTTAAAATGAAGTTCATAATAATAAAGATATAAATTAGCTAGAATACTAGTACTACAGACCACTTGAGGTACACCAGCTGTTTGTAAATATATTTTATCACCTTGGATAAAATAATTGTTGCATAATACAAAGTTCAATAGCATAGGAAAGTTTTTGACATTAAATAGAACATTATTGAGAGATTGATAATCATTATAAAGAGAAATAATAACTTTATATAAATCTTTAATTTCAATATTATTAAATAGGTCTTTAAAATCAAGGGTATGGAAACCATGAATATGTGGAAGTTTGCTAAGGTGATTATCTAAATCAAAACTATTGTTCAAAATGAAATAGCCTGGATTCTTAAATTTATGAGATTCATAAATTCTATTTAAACAGTTAAGCAAGTACTTACTAGCTGTATATATATATATATATATATATATATATATATATATATATGTATATATATAAATACACAGAAAATAAATGCAGCCAAGGGTAATCCTTACGTAACTTACCTACCAAATTTTGTAAAATTTTGTCCAATAAATTTTAAAGTGAATTCATACATTAAACAGACAGACACATAAACACACACACAAACAGACACACATACAGATGTTACTCTAAAAATTATTTACTCGTGCTCAAAACCTGTAGATCCGTCTAAAACTCGATGTCGAACATTAGACCTTATTTCAGTACTTTCCCTAGATATTACGATTCATTAGAAGTACTGTAAAATGAAAATACACTTCAAATTATACACAGTACAAATGGACATCACGAATGTCTTTAAATCCCTACTTTTGGAACAGTGAGCAAGCATATTTGCTTTGAACTTAGGCATTTTCAAAAATATTTATTATTCCGTTTGAACATCCTCATATAAAATGAACAGAATTTTACCCTTTTATTTATCAAACCTGAAATTTGATGGTGTTGAAATATTTATTATTTCCTTTAAATATTCACATCCACATGTGCTAAAAACCTCAACTTTGTCACTCTCTTTGTCAGAAGTAGTATTTTATTTCACCAATTAGGTGAGATTCGACCAAGAGAAAGTGATGCATTACTATAAAAGTATTATTTGCGCTTCCAGTAGTACGATTCAATGTTCAAACAGTGATGATTTTGATTTATTTCAGTACAAGCCGTTCCACAAAATATAGAACAGTAATATATGAAGTTAGTCTGCATCGAGTGACTTTTAAATTTCTTTAACTTTATCAATATTTATATGTAGTCATTTATTAAAAATGCAGATCTTCAACGAACTTACATTATGTGCAGTATTTTACATTATATTGTTAATACAGTAGCCCCTCGTTATATCGCTCTTGCCGGGAGACATGGCAAAATGCGCGATATATCCGAATGCGCGATATATCGGGCGATATGATAAAAATACTTTTATGAACATCTTAAATAATAAAAGGCAATGTCAGTGTGTCTGTCTGTGTGTCTTATACACTATAGGCTCAGCGACTTCATGTCGAAGAGCTACGAAATTTGACAATCGGAGAACCGGGGGGGGGGGTGAGAAGGTGACATCGAAAAACCGATTTTTAAAATTTGAATTATTTGTTTTTGTTATTTAATGTTTTATGCAATTTCGACCGTTTTTTCCCTTTTTCCCCCACCATCCAGACGTCGTAGAAAAAAAAAAATAAATCACACGACCGGAAAGAGCAGTCAATTGCGAGTAAAAATGTATCAATTTCAAATCTCAATTTCAATTTCCAAAATTTTTTAAAGATTGTAAAACAAAAGTCACTTTCAGCTGAAAAAAAAACGAACTTTCGCTTTTAAATCCTCGCATCCGAAAAAGTATCGGGAATTTCGACTAATAATTTACATTTTTAGAAAGCTCAAACTTCAGGTTTTCTTACAAGCCCAATCTGGTCAAGAAATAATTATAAATAGCAGCCCGATCCTGATTTTAAAGATGTAATGATTTTAAATTTCTCGACGACTCCACGGCGAAGATCCGACTTCCCACTTCCCCTGCGCGCGCAGCTAAGGACGTCACGCCGTTTCCATGGAGATCGTGCATCCCGTTAGAAAATTACATGATATTTTTAAATGACGGAATTAAGAGAATATGTGGAATTTAGTTATTATGGAATTGAAAGTTATGGCGATTGTGCATCGGGTTAGACGTTATATTTTAAATGATGGAATTAAGAGCTTAGCATATTTTCATTTAACTTCATGAAACTAAACCAAACTTTGTTAACTCCACGGGGTTGAGGGCGCGGTAACCCAGTGGTTAGTGCACGAGAATTGCAATATGCCACTGCCAAAACTGCCGCTGTGTCCACGCGGAGTACGATCACGTTAAACATGTCTGTACGTAAGTCCTTCCCTGGGGTTGGTGGTAGGGGATGAAGAGTACGATCCCTGTGGATACCTTCCCCACTGGGGAAATTGAGTGGCACTTCCTGGCCGTCCAAATAGTTACCTTACACCTTTCTGGTAGGTTGCACTAACGAGTTCGCTACAGTCAGAATTTTCAAGGGTAGCGAACAGGCTGGTCGCCGAAGGCGGCTAGTATGTAATAAAAATTTAGAAGCGAAAGTACAATAATAAAAAAAGACAATAAGAAAAACCGCATTCACTTCCGCCCCACCGACGACTCATATTGTAACACTCCAGTCTTCTGGATAAGGATGGCATTCCTCTATATGCGTATTTTTTGCAAGAATGCCTTTATTTGTAATACTGAGCTGAATATAGAAAGAAGTATTTTGTTGCTAATAACTATAGATAGAAGATCAACGAAAATAGGCTTTGTTCATTGTACAATGGAAGAATGGTCATAAAATCCATCTGTAAATAATAGGGAGCAACATTGAGGGAAACTATCATCATTATTTCTTTGTATGGCGTCTTTCAGAACCTGGTTATGATACTTACGTTTTATTGTTTGGGGAGGAATCAAGAAGAACCAATATTATTATGAGAAAATCAGAAACTCCCACAAACGTAATATTTATTATTGGAAAACAATATATTGGAAGAAAGAGAAACTCTATTTAAACAACTACTATATGACCCTTTATATATATAATTGCATTTTTGTTCTGTATAGAAACTATTTAAAATATAACCACTTTCTTAATTAGTATAAACCTATCTTGGTTAATAAATAAACAGGCCTGTATGTACTTTCTGTAACGAAAAATTTGAGCTTCGGATAGTTACAGAATTCGGTACAAAAAATTGAAGAGAATTTTAAATCTAAAGCTTTGAATCCGTCGTCTGCAATAACTCGATTCTGAACTGGGTATGTCTCATCTGTGTCATCCACATCATCGTCATAATTTGTAAAGGGGCTTACTGTCCCATCCGGGAATCAAACCACAGTTTTTCGTACTGACCAGTCGACGTTCTACCATTGAGCTACTGATACGAAATTGCACGTTTTTATTGCGGAGGGGAATTCTGCATTATTAACCTGATAATGTTAGATTGGCGTACAACTAATAATCCAAATGACCACCTTCTTTTATTTGTACTGCAGATTAGACTTAGCGTGATGATGCTATTAGTGTAAATACGGGTATATTAGTGTAAATACGCTATAGTAGTGTAAATACGGGGTTCCTGGACCATCCGGAGATATACTTTACCATGGGCAAATTCCGGAGCTATACTTCCCCATGTTAAACATAGCTCCGGATGGAGAGGGGTGGAGCTTCATCTTGCCACGTGGTGTTTCTACGAATGGAGATTTTTATCAGTCAGTAAGATATAAAGTGTTTTTTTTTCCCATCTAATCTTTGCTTGCAAATTTCATTTCGTATGTTGGGCATTCCCATCTGAAATTAATATTTATAATTAATATTTATAATTTTATATTAATGTTATATTAATATTTATATTTATTATTAAACTAATATTTATAAGTGTAAATACTGGGATCCTGGACCATCCGATGCTATACTTTAGCATGGGCAAGACTTTGATCCATAAGCATCTTTACCATGTTATAGTACCTTTAATTAAATAGGACTCTGTCAGAATACATGTAAAAAGTAATGTATCTTAATGTTATTCATCATGATTCTACTCGATCACAGACATCTTCTTGCAATGCATGTAAATTAATTCACTGTCCCTAAAAAATTGTAGTCCCACCACCACCCGATGTATACAATACACCGCTACAATTTTAATTTAGCATGACTTTATCATTTAAATTTGATAATGACCATATGCTAAACTCTTAATTCCATCATTTAACATATAACGTCTATCATCATAGGGTGATAACCCCATTTTAATTTGTTTTATAGTATAAATCTTCTGATCTTTACTAGCAATTTTAATTTGCTCAACTCTATTATATCGACGTATGTCTAACGCGAGATGATGCTATTTTTATCATCCAGGTTAATTTCCTGCGTGATCGTTGTTTTCCGATTTGAATTTTGTGCTCAGAGCCTAAACAACCCATGTCAGTCGCGCTAGGGTCTCATTCAAATCTCCGACAACTTTGCACTGACTTACATAATTGGTTTGTTCGGTCGCCATTGCAAAGAACCTTACTCCCCCAACTGATTATAGAACAGCAGATCGTGGCACTGACTACCCAAAGATATACAGTTGAGCCACTGGAACGTAATTGCAAGCCGTTATTGTCAAAGCGAACTCTGCTCCCTAGTAACCAAAATGGTTCATATTAACAGGTTTTAAATAGTCTGCCAAACTTTGTTAATCGCTGCTTCCTTTCAATATAAATCCCATGAAAAGGGACGACAATTCTGTTTCATGCATTCCACAACAACTTGATCCATCTGCTGAACGAAACTTTTAACATTAGGGGGCAAAAGCACCGACGAATGTCACCATATTTTAAGAACGCGGGATTTAATAGGGAATTATCAATCACTAAAATAGCTTTTCTAAGTAAATCAGTAGCTTACACATACTTCGTAATTCTAGGATTTTTTTGAAATATAGGAATTTTGAAATATTGGATGTTGAAATTAGACTTTTTTGGCGGTAAGATCCAGGAAAAGTACAGCTATTCTCTCGTGACTACTTTTGTGATCAACAGCGCCTTCATCACACTTTTATGGCGGTACTACTGCTACTGTTGAGAACGCAATAATGGGATTTAACTTTCTTTCAGAAAATGGTGGAAGCCACATTGAACATGATTTGTAACACGTTTTAGAAACGATTAAAAACTTTTTAAACCGATGTCTTCATGTCTTATTTCGTTTAACAATATTGCATACAGCGCCATTCCGCGCTGGCGGTGAGTTTTTGAACTTTTTTTTTGCAAAAAATAAGATCTCATGACCTCCTGTAAACTATTACCATGTTTGATAACATTTTGTCCAGTAATTTTCCTTTTATGGTCATTTCAATGCGGAACTTTCAGACATATATGTACTCAGTAAATATCATATTGATGTCAAATTCATATAAATTTCACTCAAGGGACTCGTATATGATATATGAAGAGTTTCATACAATTAGAATAATTTTAATAAAGAAATGCGACCGGTATGATTAAATTCTGTCAAAGCCATAAGGAAATTTTATGGCGGATTAATCACACTTTTATGGCGGTAAGATCCAGGAAAAGTACAACTATTCTCTCGTGACTACTTTTGTGATCAACAGCGCCTTCATCATTTTACATAACAAGTAATTTAAGCGACATTTTATAATCAAGTAAATTTTAAATTCGTTATAAAAATATATAATAATAATAATAAAATGAATTTATTTTGAATATATTTCCTCTCATATATTTTCATACATATATTTATATATATATGTATATATATATATATATGTATATATATATATATATATATATATATATATATATATATATATATATATATATGTGTGTGTGTGTGTGTGTGTGTATACGCGAACTCTTTTTTACTCTGATTTGAAATTACACGGTTCAAAAATGTCTTCCATTTTTGAAAAATTTATTTGATCTAACACCATTTCAAAGTCATTGTCTTATACTTATGTACGTGACCATGAGTGGTCTAGTATAAATTGCAGTCTTTGGTACCAATGTATCAAAAAAATTCACGTTTTTACCACGCTTCAAAAATTAGGCAGCACTGCTCATTACTATAAATTTATCGAATAATAACTTCTGGGAAATCCTCTTATTCGATAACTCTTACCTACCCATTTCGTATGACATGTATATAATATATTGCATTATTCAATTGTTTATGTTTATTAGCTCACAATATTTAATCGATTGCTCATGTCATCAGCCATACATTTCTATTTTTAATTTTGAATTTTCTATTCTTAATTTCGGATAAGCAGATTACTTTTTTTTGCTTGCGCTACTTATTTTTACCTGTGAGTTATGTATTTTACTGCTCAATAAAATTGCATATGTATGTATATGTCATTCATATGCACTTCAGAACTTTTACAGTTTTCAGCATATTTTTCTCAATAAAATTGCATTTTATTGTTCAATAAAATTCAGTTTTATATGCATAACAGAACTTTTACAGTTTTCAGCATTTTTACACGGTTTTTAAACTAAATATAGTTCTTTATTTCATCTTACACGGTTTTCGGAAACCATGGAACGTATCCCCAATTTTACTACAGGAAACGAAACTTTTTGTACACGGTTTTTTTACACGAACCTCTGAGGAACGTATATACCGTGTAAAAAAAGAGTTGGGTATATATATACATATAAATATATATATATATATATATATTTATATATACAGGGTCTTTAAAATTAAAGTTCCACTTTGAAATGGCCATAAAAGGAAAATTCCTAGACAAAATGTTATCAAACATGGTAATAGTTTGCAGGAGGTCATGGGTTGTTATTTTCCGCAAAAACAAAGGTCAAAAACTCACCGCCAGCGGGGAATGGCGCTGTATTTAATATTGTTAAACGAAATGAGACATGAAGACATCCGTTTTAAATGTTTTCAATCGTTTCTAAAACGAAACTGTTTGTGGGGTTATGAAAAATCGCAACAGCTGGTAAATGGCTTACGGCAGAAGAAATGAAAATTAGAATTATTCAAAACACGTCATTTGATTTTGCAGCTATAAAATTGAAGCTCCTCGTGAAAGCTCTCATTGTTACGAGGCGACGATGTCTGTACCCATGCAAGACCTTGTTTTTCTCGTTAAGTGTTATTATGAATGCGATAACAATGAAAGGCGTGCTTTGCAAAAGTATCGTACCGTTGGACGAATACTCCCAGGGTCAATGACACCGCAGGGTTTGAGAAAAATTATGGCAAAGTTTGAAGCCACAGGTTTGTTATCTGTTGCCCCTGGCCGGGAAGGAAGCCTATTTCTGTGGAAACCGAGGAGGCTGTTGCATTAGCAGTAGAGGAAGTAGCAATGGAAAGCACACGCGGGACATGCAGCGTAAGTGCTGTTGCACGTCAAATGGACTTGCCATTGAGTACGGTGTACAAAATCATTCATAAAGTGCTGCTGTACGACCCATACAAAATCAAATTTGTTCAAGAACTTGAAACTAACGATCCTGCTGTAAGAGAACCTCTCGCTTTAGAATTCCTTGCAGGAATGGAGGTGGACGAACATTGGCCGTGCAACATTTTATGGACGGATGATGCCCACTTTTACCTAAATGGGGTTGTCAATACCCCATACCAGCAGGATTTGGACCAAATAAATCCCTCATGTTATCCACCCATTTCCATTGCATTCTCCTAAAGTCACCGTTTGGAGTGGTATGACAGCTAGTGTCATAATTGGACCATTTTTCTTTGAAGAGCAATCGACAGTTGGACCTGTAACTAGCACTGTGTCTTCTGATCGATTAGAGTCGATGTTAAGACGTTTCGTGTTAAATGAACTTCAGCAACGTGGCATTTTAGACACCACGATTTTTATGCAGGACGGGGCTCCACCTCACATTGGTACGTGTGTCAGACAGTTACTTAAGCAGCATTTCACGGATGTCGGGATTGTCAGCCGACACTTCCCCATTTCTTGGCCACCCCGGTCACCAGACCTCAACCCCTGTGACTTCTGGCCATGGTGTTACCTCAAAGGCACTGTTTATGGTGACAACATTAACAATTTCGCGGAATTGAAAAATGTGACACACCGACATGTCCGTAACATTCCTCCTGATATGCTAAGAGCTACTGTTGAGAACGCAATAATGGGATTTAACTTGCTTTCAGAAAATGGTGGAAGCCACATTGAACATGATTTGTAACACGTTTTAGAAACGATTAAAAACTTTTTAAACCGATGTCTTCATGTCTTATTTCGTTTAACAATATTGCATACAGCGCCATTCCGCGCTGGCGGTGAGTTTTTGAACTTTTTTTTTTGCAGAAAATAAGATCTCATGACCTCCTGTAAACTATTACCATGTTTGATAACATTGTGTCCAGTAATTTTCCTTTTATGGTCATTTCAATGCGGAACTTTCAGACATATATGTACTCAGTAAATATCATATTGATGTCAAATTCATATAAATTTCACTCAAGGGACTCGTATATGATATATGAAGAGTTTCATACAATTAGAATAATTTTAATAAAGAAATGCGACCGGTATGATTAAATTCTGTCAAAGCCATAAGGAAATTTTGTATAGAAATACTAAATAAATCTGATCTTTTCTAAACTTAATCAAATTCCTACCGTTACCAATAACCAAACCTTTAAAATCTGCCATATTAAGCATAAGACAAATAACATTTTGCAATTTCAGCAAGTAGTAAGTACTTTGTTCCTGAAAGGAATTGGGGAGGAATTAAAATGTAAAGTTGACAAAACACTGTTCATCGGCGTATGAATAATGTTATTACGACGTTCAAATATGATTCGTCACCAATACATTTCGAAGTGGATCATATTTTACTTTGCTAATCTTTTTTCGTAAAATAAATATATATTTTATAATGGTTGTTTGCATTTTTATATCACAAAGAAAGTTAGGTACGTATAACTCAATTTTTAGAAATGTTTTCTTTCTAGCAAAAACTCGAGCTTACAATTTTAAATGGTTCTGAATATTACATTAATGAATTCAAAGCTTGTTTATTTATTAAATATGCTGAATGCATTTTCGAAATGTTAAAGCATTATAAATAAATATGATCAATTTCTTTTGCATATTTAAAGAATGTCACAGAAACGAAAAGCAGCCTATTATTAACGCAGGAGTGTATTGTTTGATTTTACGATGGACTTGAACCGCTTGAGCTTGAAAGACTGAACTTGTATGGGGCGGTCTTATGGCGAATTGCTTGGATTGTTGGATTATGTAAATTTCTGTAGTTCTGTCTGCCGATCATGCTAGGACTGTACTCGAAGTGACTACAATGCTCAACTTTCTGGCCGAGTCAACAGATTTGCATGCGTTGCTCAACATTGTCTGCATTTGTATAACTTTCGTTCAATGACAGTCTGGGAACTATAATCCAATAGCCCGATCTGTGCATTTGTTTCATGCGGGTTAAACAGCTATTACTGATATAGTTTGATGCTTCGATTTTAACTCAAATCCAATCTTTTCATGCATGGCTGATCTTAGACTATTAATCAAATGGATGTTAGTGAAATTATATATGTATATACTCTAGGCAAAATACCAAGCTTCCATCACTATACCCATTAGGGGTTAGTGCAGACAATAAAAGGAAATAAATAAGGTGAATGATTTCACAAGGGAATTATTAGCTATGATCAGATATAACCATATTGGCAAAGTAGAGATGTCTGTCGTAAATATCCAAGAGAGCCATTCCCAAGTTGGCAGTGATATTAGGGTATGTAAAGGACTTAATGACAAAATGATATATTTTCTTACCTATCGATAAATAAAGTGCTCAAAAATATAAACTTTGTAAATTATACTGAAAATAAGTCTTTTCGTTAATTAAAAAGTCAGATTACAGGATATACAATGAGTGTAATTTGTGCTAGGTGTAAAATTTGACAATGATAATTTATCAAATTGAATTTTGCAAAGAACTGACCTGTTCGGGGGCTAGTGTAAAGTACTGACTTATATGTCCGTGTACCAATGTAAAGTATTTGACTTTACCACTGCGTTCAGATTGAAATATGTACTGCGTATTGTGTAGACTTATTCATTTAAAAATGACCTAACTCCAAATCAAATCTTAGATTGAGTGACTCAAAGGCCTTAGTGACAGGGGCAATGACGCACTTTTAATAGACACACCTTTATATATATATATATATATATATATAAGGATATAAACAAGAAGAAAAAATAAGCGAGAACAGGAGTGACCATATGATTTGCATAGAATGGCAGGGGTGGATTGCGACACCCCTTTCCCGCTTAAAGCAGCTTTTACGACCCGTGCAACGCTCACGGCCCCAATGTAACTCAATGGTCAATGTCCCACATGTGCAAAGACAGAAGCACCCGAACGGACACAAAAGCAAAGATGGAATCAAGCAAGGAAGAGATACACCCTACAATCCAACATGAAAACACAACATTTTATATGGGAAAGTCGCGCATGCGCGAAAAGACTTCATGATGATAGGATCGCAGATATGAATATATATATATGATTAAGAATGCTCATTTAGATTCAAACAAAGCACAATTTCTTTCTTTGAAAAAGGAATAGTAATAATGTTGTAAAAAATATCTAGGGTAATTTCTTTTCAATGCATCATTTATTATTTTATTACATTCATAAATGCAGTCTTTTTTAAAAGTACTGTAGTTTCTGTTTCTTCTGAAGTATCCGATAATAATATTTCTGAATATATCTTTAGTGAGGTTTGAATTCCAATCAATAATATTATTAATTTTGATATTGTATGAATTTCTCTTGTCGTTGGTTGTATAAATTCCATACTGTTGGTGTTTTCTTACTGACAAATCCAGGAAGTCTGTCGATCCATCCTTATTGATCGGGTTTTCAATTAAGTCTAATCCTTTTGGGTAGAATGCAAAATCTATGTCAGGGGTGTTTGCATAACCCCCTATAATATCACATCGTCAACATAACGGAAATAAGGTATTTCCGATCTATCCATCTATATATATATATATATATATATATATATAACCTTATTAAAATATCTTCATCAAAACTAATTACAGAAAAACGTATTATTAAAGAAGTAGAAATAGAATATTATGTAATTTATTTTTGACTTCACATTTGAAATAAATTACATAATACTTTGGAATACATGTTTACATCGTAACGTATTCCGCAATTCCGCAATACTGTTTTAAACTATTTGTTACATAGCAAAAGAATAAATAGTTGTAAAGTATATCGATATGATTGCCATCATCTCTTTCTGAATGACGCGATTGCAAGAGGATTCCCAATGCGTTTTCTAAGCGACGTCAAACGCAAGTTTTACAATATAACCGTAACAGAGAGTTTTAATTTGTATTTAAATAGAAGTACATATGAAGTTTGAGCAGACGGATGTGTAGAGGTGTTGTGGATTTGATTAGTATGATGTGGTTTGGTGTTTTAAACGTTATATTTGTAATGGGTGCGTTGCTGATATTTGTACTTGAATTATGGAATATGTACGGGGTTTGTTTGTAATATTTTTAGTTAGGTGTTTGATATTATGTTATTTGTGATGAATATTATGGTTGTGAAGGGATTAGTGATATTTTTAGTTACTTAATTTACAGTAATAGTTTAATTATTCATTTTATTTCCTTTTAATTTCATTTATTTTGTGTTTTAACTATTGAGTACTTTGTGTTTGGCAGTGTATCGGCTACAGGGAATGTTGTCATGGCATAAAGCTCATTTAACCGGGAAGTGGGGGCCATACCCCCAGGCCATTTTCGACACATTGCTATTCTTCAATTACATTATTACATTTTAATTATTACTTTGTATATATATATATATGTGTGTGTGTGTAAATATATATATATATATATATATATGTATATATATATATATGTATGTATGTATATATATATATATGTATGTATATATATATATATATATGTATATATATATATATATATATATATATATATATATATATATATATATATATATATATATATATATATATATATGTATATATATATATATATATATATATAATGAGGGAAACAAAACGGGCAGTTGCGAAAGTTGTTTGTTCACTGCTTTGCTAAATTTCCCAATCTGCTTCTTATTGAAGCAATTTTTAACACTTTACAACAAAGTTGAAAAGTGTTTATGACTTTGTTCATTATGTCTGTCTGTCTGTCTGTCTGTCTGTCTGTCTGTCTGTCTGTCTGTCCGTTAGCACGATAACTGCCGTAAAAATGAGTTTATCAAAATGAAATTTTAGTATGTTGTTCAGACGGTCTGTAGGACCTATGGGAATATAAATAAATAATATCACCCAATTAGTTTTTTATTGAACCCGGGTTGAAAAAATGAAATACATTGAACCCTATGGGACCTAATTTTTCAAACATTTTTTAAGTAAATTTAAAATTCACGAATTGCTTCGAAATTTTTAGGAAATATTCACATTATCCCATAGAATATATAAAAAAAAATTCAGTAAAATATGTTAAGTAGTTTTTTAATTAAAAAAATTATTTAATATAGGGAAAAAAACAAATTCAATTAAATTCTGACTTTGGGATATCTTCCATAAAGAAAAGAGAGAGATATTATATAATAAATATCTCTCCATTTGTTAAAACGTTTTGCATATGGGAGTGGCTTCATATTTAAAAATAAATTTGGTAGATAACAATTTTTCATTTTTTTTAAATTTTATATAACTCTTCATGATAAATTTAATTGATGGCATTTTAAATGCACTTTCCTACGTCCTAGAGAGTTAAAATTTGGTACACAGCTTAAATTTGTTGAACATTTTATTCGACAAAAATTTGATGGATCTTTAAATATAGATCATACATTTTTTTCGAAATGGCCTGAAAATAATCCCCGTTCACTTCTATAAATCATTGGTGTAATATTGGTAAAAATTCTGATGTGGACAGCACATGTCTTTCCCTGCAGACTCATATTCGTTCTCTTTATTTATTCAATGATAATTTGAGTTTATCTGCACAACATAAGTATTTTAAATGACATTGAATTTACACGTTAAACTTAAATTTGGTTCTCATTTGATAGCTGGACTTATTGTCAAAGGTGGCGTAGCGAAAACGCGAAAAAACTAGAATATCTCAAGAACGGCTAGTCCCAGAGTAATGGGGTTAGTCTTATTCTTTTTGTTGTCAAAAATCACATATAAAATAGGAATTTAATTGATATAATTGAGCACACGTAGTCTTTTATTTTTATATATAACGATTTTTGCTGGCCATTTCGCAAAAATAGCTCGTTCCTTTTTCCCGAATCGTAGTAGAATAACCTACAAATGATTTATATACAAAATTTTGTTAAATTTGGTATATAAATCACTTGTAGGTTATTGAAATATTATACTCCAAATTTTGTTAAATTTGGTTCATTAGTTTTTAGCTAGAGTGGATAAAGGCAATTTCTGCGGCCATTTCGCAAAGAAGGCAGATTCTTTTATTACGAATCGTACTATAATCTAATGAACATCAGGATTTCCCACAAAAAACATACCTACCAAATTGTATGAAATTCGGTCCATTAGTTTTTCAATTAGAGTGGATGTAATATCCACACAGACACACAGAAACATACACAGATACACCCTTACACACACAGACCTTCCTAAAAGTAGTTTTTTCGTGTTCTAGAAGTTCCAAAACGTGTAGATACTTTGAAAATTCGAGTTCCGATCTTCGGCACGATTCCAATACTTTGAGTACATACACATACACATATATATTATCTGTGTATTATCTGTGTATCTAAATTCCGTGCCTATGCAATTACAATAGTTGTGATTTTAAATGATCCCTAAACTTTTATTATTTCTTCAAGGAAGCCTAATTTTAACATATGCAGAATGCAAATATCTCAAGCGATTGTAAGATGAATTACATAAGAATTGCTGAATTTTTTTCACACAAAATTATTTAGCTCTGGAGTCTGGAATACAAGTTATATGAATGAAATATTCATTGATTTTGCATAAAGAATCAGATGATTTATATTTCGATACAGTTTTAAATATTTAAGTATAATAAATTACTGTAGTACTGTGATAATGTAAAAGATATTACCACTGAATGAATCACATTTTAGAAATTTTTAAATGAAATTACATTTCAGTTGGAAAGTGTTTCATAATCAATGCTTATGCATGATTGATCTTTCTTGTTGTTTTTACTTTTGATGAGTGATAACAGCTACGGTGGTAGAAAATACATTTCGATATTTAGAAGAACAGTATGATGAGGGATTAGTTGATTTAGCAGAGGACCTTTGTATTTTTGCCGTAACGAGCCAGTACGTTTTGGGCCTGCTTTAGGGATGTACCCGTTTTGGGGAGATTTACACGAGAACAGAAACACCTAGCAAATCCAAATTCAGTATGGGGCAGTCTTTTGTGACATATTTTAATTATTTGAATTCTAAATCTTATTCGGGCTGGCCGGTCTTGTCCCGCCATAGGAATGTATTCGTATTTGAGAAATAACGCATTTAAGTCCAAAATTTGTCTATAATTGTCATTTGTGGTATATTTTAGTTTCGCGGATTTTTAAAAATTATCAGCCTATCCCCGTTTTGGGCCTGATCTGTGTTCGTTTTTGGATTGTATTCGTTTTGGTATAATAACTCGAGAACCAGTTCAGCTAGAATGTCTAAATTTAGTATCACGTTCTTTTATTTAGTGGTATATTTTAATTAGTTATTTTAAACCTTATCGGGCTAGCCCATCTTGCTCCCCCCTCCTTGTAGGAGCGCACTATTTTTTAAAGAATAAATCGATACTAGGAGCAGAGGCAAATTTCACATTCAGTATCTCGCTCTCCTTTGTAGTATATTTTAATTCTTTGGAATTTCAACCTTATTGTGTTATCCTGTCTTGATCCCCCATAGGAATGCACACGTTTGGGGGGAATAACGCTAGAACTGGAGCAGCTAGGAAGCCCACATTAAGTATATCGTTGTCTTTTGTGGTGTAAATTCTCTGAAGTATTAACGTTATCGGACTAGTCCGTTCTGAATCCGCTATAGGAATGTTCTCGTTTCCAGGAATAACTCGAGAAGCGGATCAGCTAGATAATCCAAATATAGAATATTTAGTATACTTTAATTATTTGCATTTTGAGCTTTATCGGGCTAGTTCTTTTTATTTACCCCTACAAATGAACTAATTTTTAGGAAATAACTGGAGAACAGGAGCAGCTAGAAAGTTCAAGTTCAGTATCTCGTTGTCTTTTGCAGTATATTTTTATTTTTTGTATGTTTAAACTGTTCTGTCAAGCCCGTCCTAAATCCGCCACAGGAATGTACTCGCTTTGAATGAAGAACTGGAAAACCGAAACAACTAGAATGTCCAAAATAAGTATGGCATTGTTTTTTGTAGTATATTTTAATTTTTTGGATTATTAACAGTCCAGGGTTTGCCAGTTTCGGGCTTGTTTTAAGAATGTACCCTTTGGAAAACTCAGGACGAGATATTACAGCTGATAAAAAGAAAAGATCCTTTCTTTTGATCAGCTGTAATAACCTACGGTCTATTTTACTCTTTGAATCCCTTTTTATTTATATATATCGCACTTCTATTTGTAATTTTGATCATATCCATGCTTTAAGTTATGCTTAGCGATCCGTTCTTAATGCATGCGTGTCAAACATTTATAGAGTTACCTTTAAATTATAAAATATCTTAATTATATATATCGATGTTTAAACTGGCTTATGACTATTTGTCTTTCTTGTTTCTGTAACTTTGTAATTTCTAAATCTGTTTGTGTAGATGCAAAAAACTTGTTTTGCGGTGATGTCAATTTCTGTGACAAGCAAATTCAGCTTGCCGGTAGTGGATTATATTTCGGCATGTTGGCATGTTCTTTTATTTTAACGCCACTGAGGATGGGTATGATGATACCTGAAAACGTTCTGACTTTTAAAATTGTATGTACGTCTGAAGGATATTTTAATAAAATGACGTTTAAAATCTAAGGATTTGTCATTTAGTATATATTTAGATCGATTTGAAAATATGACGTGTCGCCACCATTAGTATAGATTGGTTCAATTTGTTCTCATTGGCAGTTGCCATATAAAAGTTGGATCATCAACCAACAGCCAGTGGGGGGATTAGGATCCCGATTCGAGAGGAACGTTGGGGGGATTGGTGTGTCGAGCTGGGGTGGATTTTCATAATGGTGTAAAATTAACTTATCTTTTTTTTTTTTAATCAATTTATGAAAATATAATAATGGAGTAAATTACCAACTGAAAATATCATGAAATTTGGATAATTTTTGAGTTAATAGTTTACCCATGCTTGCAGTACATTTAGGAATAGCATAGACGCACATATAAAACAGTCATACCTATGAAATTCATTGAATTGCGTATTTTGGCGTGTTGTATCCACTACAACGTTTGTAAATCTGATAAAAACCAGATTTCAAGTACTCGACTATGTTAGAATAATTTTCTTACATATAGAATATCATGTATTGTAGGAAATGTAAAAATTTATTAAATGAAGTAAATTCCCTGAGGCTGTATAGCTGAGTCCTCTGGTCCAAAAGTGTTTTTAAGAAGAAAATAAAGGTTATTTTCAATATTTATAAGAAATTTGGATGGCTTCAGAAAAATAGGCCCCTTAATATATTCGAGATTAACTATTTATCTTCTTTGTTTATGATAAACAGGAAGCTCTATTGTGAATGCGATCTTGCTTTTTACAAATAAGTTGATCATTTATTGTTTGTTAATTTCTGGCGCCAATACAGCGAGCGGTATCTATCGTTAGCTGTGGCTGTTAAATATATTCATGATAAAAGGATAACCCCCTAAAAAGTAACAGCTAAAAATTAGCCTCAATCTTAGGTCAATTCAAGATTAAAATTTCAATATTAAAATATGTTTTAAATATAGATTGTAAGAAAAATTAAATAAAAGGATAAAGTTTGACTACATTTTACGAATATTTTCAAAATTCCAATTGCAATTTAAAACATATAAGAATGCCCCTGATAAAAGTCCCACATAAATACTTTTAATTTATGTAAAATTTCATTTATAGGTTAAAAATTCAAAATAAAATTGCTTAACATATTGCATTAAAAGCGTGTTGTTTGCACGGTTTCAAAATTATTTTACACTTGTAATGCAGCCCATAACGCAACTAGACATCCATACCGAAGTACAAATATGTAATATATGCAACATATGTAGTATTTAATGGTATATTAGCGAAGTAGTTGCAGTTGCTCCAAATAACCATCAGCGAAATCTTAAGTAACCCCAACACTCTGGATTTCCATGCTTCCAACAGCAAAAGCATCGCATTTACCAGGCTATGTTGTCGGGAGCGTATGATTCACAGCTACTTTTACCGTCTTTATTGACAGACTGCAGCTTTTTCTGCGCAGCGTTCGGGATTGAATACTCTGAAAATATATTACACAACGCACTGAACAAAATATTTTAAATAGAACATATTTTACTAATATTACTGAAAGATATGGTTAGTAGGAAAAATGTTTCCATTTCACTATTTTTACAAGTTCATATTCATTGTGGAAATAGAATAATGTTATCAGTTTAGGATTTCACTAATTTGGGCTTTTATAGCTATAGAGGCATGAAACGTATCGTAGTCATAAACGCTATCTTTCAATTCCTGAATGGATCAATGTTACCAGGGAAGAGGGCAGTGCTGTTATTTTTAACACTTTACAACAAAGTTGAAAAGTGTTTATGACTTTGTTCATTCTGTCTGTCTGTCTGTATGTCAGTTATCACGATATCTGCTCTAAAAATGACTTAATCGAAATGAAATTTTAGTATGTTGTTCAGACGGTCTGTAGGACGTATGGGAATATAAATGAATAATATAACCTAATTAGTTTTGGATTGAACCCGGGTTGAAAAAATGAAATACATTGAACCCTATGGGACCAAATTTTTCAAACATTTTTAAGCGGATTTAAAATTCACACATTGCTTCGAAACTTTTAGGTAATATTCAAATTGTTCCATAAAATATATAAAAAACATTACCGAGGAATGTATCGCATATTAGAGATGTTTAAACCAGGCAATTTACATTTCAATACCGCCATTTGAATGAAGTTCATTTTTTTCGATGAAGTTTTAAGTTTTCAAATATTATAAATTAATGTAGTATTGTGATCATTTTTAAAATATTACCGAGGAATGTATCGCATTTTAGAGATGTTTAAATGAAATTGCGTTGAAGTTGGAAAGTGTTTCATAATCAATGCTTTATGCATGATTGATCTTTCTTGTTACACTCGATTATTTCTGAGATTTTTTAACATAATCTTGGGGAGAAAAAGGATTTCGCACTTGAATGGAAAAAAATTCTTGATCAACTCTATATTTAAGAAGTGTTATATTCTGGAACCTAAAGACATATTCACCGTATTTCTAATAAAGCTATTTACAAAAATGAGCTCATTTTCACGTTGCAAACTCTTTTTCAATCGTACTTGCGACTTAAATGTAGGAATGTTTATGATCTGTTCGTTGACTTTTCGAATGCCTTTAACAATGTTCTTCACGAGATTATGTTTCTTAAAATCCACTACTACGACATCAATACACACCTTCTGACTTTTTGTAAAACTCTATTTCGAGGTTACTGCGTTGTTGTTGTTGAGACCTAGACCGTCCGACCTACTAGAGAGGTGTAAGGTAACCGTTTGGATGGCCGGGGAAGTGCCACCCAATTTAGACCGGATCCAGTGGGGGAGGCATCCACAGGGACCGTACCCTCCTTCCCCTACCACCAACTTCTCGGAAGGACTTACGGACCCACATGTTTAACGTGATCGTACTCTGCATGAACACGGCGGCAGTTGTGGCATGGTGCAAATCCAGCGTGCAAACCACCGGCCTACCGCGACCGAAATGTGCCAACAGCACGCGGTGTTCAACGTTACTGCCTGTATTTCATCAAATGTCAGTAATCTTACCTGGTTTAAAATCGCCGTGGTATATTCCCAAGGTGAAACCTTAAGTCTGATTCATAGCTTGTTAACTTCTTAAATGTGCTTTCTCTAGATTATCTTTCTCTTTCAATTTAGAATATTAAGTAGACATAAATTGAGAACTAAATTGGATATATACTGCTTGTAAAATTGTATTTCAAATTCATTTATTCGTGATGAAACAATGAACCTGCACTTTAAATCACGCTTTCACTGTTTTCTCTTATTTTGGGTTATAATTTATGGCAGTCTTTTAATCTATTTTTATATGTGGCTATTGCATTTCTGCCACCTATACCAAACCCGCCTTGAAGCGGCGTTTCTCTAAGTATCATCTAAATGTGGAAACCGCATACCGTTTCCAGTTTTGGAAGCCTGACTTCTAAAGACTCTCGATGGGGATCTTCATATAACTTTAACTTCGATGAGAAGTATGCTTGCACTTAAAAGCAATAATTTTTGGCACAGGCATCTGAGAAAACTATTATGATGGCGCACCTTACGAATACATGGTGTACAGGGATGCCCCCATAATTGTTCCTATAAATGACCCCGTGACCCGTGACGACCAATGGTCGGTCACTCCAAATTTTCTTCTAGAGAAAAACTCTCAAATATTCGGACTGGATTCTTGCTCTTGAGGTCTCGAACTGCTCAGTCGAAACCGCTGTTCAACTTATTCGACCTTTTACTGTCCTAGGACACTACTGCTTACGTATGGCTGACCTTACTTATGACTTGTCAGTCTGCCGCAGAACCGCTCTGCTAATCTTTATTCAATTATAATTATGTGTATATATTTTCTTGTAAATAATAAGTATTTGTTTATGCAAAGATAATTCTTAGTCTACAAAACAGCAAATGTCGAGGGATTGGGCCCTCTCGCAAATAATAAGAGGAGCAGGGCATCGATTACGCAGTAAGTCAGGTTCAGCCCGCAGCAATCACGAGCCCCGTGTATGTATGACAATTGATTTCATTTTAAGTTGGAAAGGAGATTAGATCGAATATTTTCTTCTCTTTGGTAGTCGTCATATACATAAAAGCAGGAGCATGGAGCCCCAGCCAGTAGATGTTGAAGACCTCTGATTTGGGTGGAGCGTAGCAAAAAGGGGAGGAGTATAGCGAACAGGGGTGGAGCATCCTAGTGATATAAAAGGAGCCTACTTCTGTTTCTTTAATTTACGAAAATTTAGTTAGAAGGAAAATAACAACTGTGAATATCAAGAAAATCGGATGGTTTTTGAGTTAAAGTCGACACATACATACAGTGCATTTCAAATGCACGTACAGGAACACCACACACGCATAAACAAAACAGAAATGACTTTGAAATTAGTTGAATTGTGCGTTATGCTGTGTTATATCCACCACAACATGTGTAAATTTGACAAAAACCAGATTTCGATTAGTCGAATTTGTTAAATATTTTTACTACACATATAATCACACGCATTGTAGGAAATGTGAAAATGAATAAAAGAAAGTAAATTTCCTGAGGCTGCATATCTTTCTTCTCTGATACAAAAGCGTTGATAAGAAAGAATAAAATTTATAAAATGAAAATATAAAGACAGCCAAATTTGGCAAATTAAAATGTCTTTAATAATAACATCATTTATAGCGTACTTACAATTACAAATCTAGACCGTTTTCGGGTGTCACTGCGATCTTCTTCAGTGACAAAGTAAATTGTTACGAAATCACATGAATACTTATACAGTGATGAAGGACCCTTGATGAAGGACGAAGTGAAGGCCGTAGTGATTTGCCTCTCATGAAGAACGTAGTAACGTCCGAAAACGCTCTGGTTTTGTAATTTTAAGTACGTCACAAATAGTGTTATTATTAAATAATTTTAATTTTTCAAATTTGGTTGTCTTTATTTTGTCATTTCATAGTTTTTGCTAAATTGGCATATAACAACTAAAGTTTTTACTAACTGACGCGTTACAACTAAATTTGGCACATTAAAATGTCTTTAATAATAACATCATTTATGATATTCTTAAAATTACAAATCTAGACCGTTTTCATTTCGTTTTCATGTGACATTAGCACATATTAATAATGATATAATGCTGTAAAAAAACTTTCAGTGCTGCAACAAGACTATAAGAAACTTGTCTCAGGTGCCAAGTGAACCTTGGCACAATAACGGTACAAGGTGTGCATGAAACACTTTCAGTGGTGCACCATGACAATAAAAGACTTGACAAAGTCAAGTTGAACGTTTCCATTCTGATTATTTTTCAAGAATGTTGACTTAACGCCATAAGTTCATAGGTGTTTTTTTACTTTATTATTTGTGCTAAGGGGAGGATGTGACACCAAGAAGCACCATATGCAGTTTTTAATGTTGATTTGAAAACAAAGTGTAGATCTTTAATCACACTTTTATGACAGTCTTGGCCCGGAAAATCATGACCCCAATAAATGCACATCACACAAATTTCAGGTGTGGTTGGGGCAAAATATCCTAGAGCCAAGACTTAAACCAAGTTACATTGGAAACTGGAAAAACCAATAATGCAAAGATATGGCATCGCACTAAGGATCATCCAATCAGAGTAATAATGATGGCGTTTCTGAACCCCAGACAAGATGGTCCGGTTACAAGGAGGAAAGTCAACGAATATATTGAAATGGTTATTCAACAGTTGAAGAGAGAGGGTCGTGTTATTTAGAGAGAGTCGTTGTTCATTTGAGTATTGAGAATGTTATAAAAAAGACGAAGTCTGACTTCAAATGTCAGAAAAAGAATCGGAAAAGTTTACAGACATGCTGGGCTACAGATCCGAAATACAGAAGTATGTAGCAGTCAATTTTGGATTTTAAAATAGGATTCAAAATACTTGGTCTCACACTGTGCGTTTCTCCTCCTTCAGCGTTTGTTAATAAATTCATGTAATTTTAATCATTCGTAATATAGAGGTGTGAAAAAATGATAATTTAGTTTAAAGGTTAAAATGCGGATTTTAATATGTAGTGTTTTGATTTAATGATTATATTAAGGGACTCGTGCAAAGAAGTAATGATGTGTTTTGAGTCTACGGTAGCAATGTACAAATGTTTCGATTCACGTTCACTTTCATTAAGATTAATAATTTAATCCACACAGCTTATTTAATAAATAACCCAGTTAAAGGTTTTGTCACCACAATGTCTTTCTTTACATAATGTAATATGAAGTCACCCCATCGGTTATGGCTGGCAGAGGCAACACCGTATGGAGAGTTGTTGATAATAGATGGTGTCGTATTTGTGTCGTTATAGTGATCTGCAACGAATTCCGTTTCTCGACAAATGATCTCCATATCTGTGTATGGAGATTGCTAGGTCATTCCTACAATCTAGCTGCAAAGATCAAGAAACACACGGGAATCACACTTGGGCTTGCAGTCTATGGAGCTATTACATCTGGTAATTAATCTCTTTGGTTTCATTACAGAGTATTTTTTCACGCGTTACTGTTGACAACCTTCTTCAACCAATTGTGATATTTATGGTATTCCGCCATTCGAGGGGCATAATGATAATGATACAATCTATGAGATTCTCGATAATATCCTCATGGAGATTATACCCCCCATAACAGACACTTACCCAGATGTGTCGTCTATCTCATAATTCTGGGTGATACGTTGTACTAGCAGACCGATGACTGCATAACTGACAGAATCACACGATATCATTTTACTCCTTGCTTCAGCGTATATCGGCTTGTATCGCTACCAAAGGAGTGATAACTACTTATTAACATGTAATCATTATGTGGTCACTGCTCTGTAGAAGCATTCATTCTGAAGTGAAGATGCAATATGTTTTTTAATTTCACATACTCATCGTGTATACGAAATATTTATTACAGCGGTAGTGTTATGGCAAATAAAAAATATGATGTGGACATCACATGGCTTTTCTTATATCCTACAATGAATTTACTACTTTTACAGTCAAAACATAATGTATAAGAACCACGGTACTGTGTTTTTATTGTTGAATTATATATTTGGCGATTTTCCGGACGGCAACATGTAAAACTATTTCAAAGTACCCAATTAACTCATTCCGTTCAACTCTATATAAACAATTATAAATATTGATAGCATCCTCAATAAGCGAAATAGTCAATATATTAAAATATTTTATTAATTCATTCGCCAATTAGGCGTTATTCCTATGAATTTAGCGAGGTTCCTTAATTTATCCAGGTTCGCCAAATACATCACCAAGTGTTGGAGACAAACGGAGAGAAGACCATTTATTTCATTCTAGAAGGTATGCCAGTCGCGTGACAGACAACATAAATTACGAAACGTTACTGACCATATAACGTCATTTTTATCTATTTGGTGACATTCTTGTCACTTTGGCAACATTTAAAATAGTCATCAAGTTGGCAACATCCCGCAAAATATCTCTCCAAGCGTTATAGACCGACGGATGGGGAAATGTGTAATTCTTATGGTCTACTCTTTTGTTCCTTCCAAGATATTGAACTTCAATTAATCATGTTAATTGATATAGCGGTATTTTTATAAATATGGTGAAAATTTCGTAATTTTGGCAATATTTGAAAAGTCGCCAAGTTGACGATATTCTACTAAAGTCGTCGCCAAAATTTCGCCAAGCATTATGAATGGAGAAATAAGACTATTGAAATCCAAATACAAAAGTATTACTCAAAGTATATTTTCTTATGAATGGAACCAGTTAGATCCACGAGAATGATGTCACCAGATTAATCGCATTATATTACATGTGAAAAGTGAACATATTTCCCAATAGTTTATATATTTTTGCTGCAGTTTTTTGATAAATTTATTTGAAAAATATGCAATATCGCGAGAACGGTTCATTCTAACGTTCTAATGTTCATGCCAATCGTTTTCTAATGAAAAATTACATACAAAATTACTTCTTGCGTAATTTTATTAAAAGTTTTCATGATTTTTTGATGATTTTTTCAAAATTCACTCGAAGATTTAGTGGGCTTTTGAACACTGTACTGCGTTTAAAAACAACAAGCTTCTAGTATTCATGGATTGTAATTTTTGTGCCAAATTTCGTTCGAATCGCTCCATTCGTTCGTCAGATATTGTCTCCAAAGACTCACTGACACACACACACACATAGAGATATCACCTCAAAGACGTTTTATTCGTGTTCAGGGATGCTTGAAACTTGCTCTCCCGCTGAAAGCCGAATTTGAATTTTTGATCACAATATTTTCCTTTATATTATACTATGTAATTAAGGGAAGCAATTGTGAAACCAGAAATAGATCTCACCCCAATTAATGTGAGACAGCTTTATGAACATTATTTATTGTGTCTGAAACGTCAGACAATACCTTCAGCCTCAATGACGCTAAAGTTTACAGCATGCTGATCCAAAGGTCATAAAACCATAAATTTAAAGGTGTCAAGACAGAGGGGGGTCGGAGGACTTTTAAGAAAATGTGAAGTAACGACATTGGATAAAAAGGCTGACCAATGGAGAAGGTGCTTGTGGCTTCGCCATGAATGCGGCCAATAGGAGCAAAAGGGGAGTGTCAGTCTTGAGGCAAAAGGGCGACAACCTAAGACAGAACGAAAAAGATAAGAACGAGGACACTTGGTTAATACAGACCTACAGCACGACACTTAAGACAGAACGACTAGTTATGTAGACTACGAGTGTGACTAGAGATGTAGAGAACGACTTCGACAGTAGATAGATGCAGTTGAGAAGTGTTGTAGAGTGCTCCGTAGTGATTTCAAAAGAATGGCTAGATCAATTTGTAGTGCGATTAGCAATACGAGATGAAGCCAAATACGCAGAGTTACGGCCAGCACGATTTGCTGATGCAAGAATTGTGGTCAATGGCCAAAGCTGAAAGTGACAGTAAGTGCCCATTAAACATATTACAGGACTTAAATACATTTTAGGCATTTTAACAAATGGTCTCACATTGTCTCTCTCCGGCGCGAACAAGAGGAATAATTCTTGTACTTAATTAATTAAGTAATCTGTGTTGTTCATAAATGATTTATTGTTAAAGTTAAAATGGTGCAATCAATTTAGTATTATATCAATTAATATTTTTTTACAGAACTTGCATTAATATTATTTACACAACTCGCGCGAAAGATAAATAATTTGAGGGTTATCAGCGGCAAACAACGCAATGTATAAAATAATAATGAGTTTCACGAATACGACCAATTTACGGTCATGTATATTAAGTATAATTTAACAATTTAGCAGTATTATATTAAATAATATTATTATATTTTAAAAAGCTGCACCACAGCAATAACAATTTTTTCTGATGGGATTCTTTTCACATTTGTCTATATATCGATGATCAGTGAACTAGAAACCTGATCATTATCGAAATATAAAAATAACGGATAAAGAAAATAATGAATATATATAAAAAATATTACTTTCTAGACGAAACTACAAAATCTTAACTAATGATTTTGGTTAATATTTTCGTCAAATGTATTTTTATGTGAAATTTTTTAAACATTAAGCGTTTTTTTTAATGGCATAATATTAACACCCATGACAGTCATAAAAGTAATTTTGATCCGTGTCAAAAATATTAACACAATCTTCAACGGAATATTTTGAAGATGATAAATATCACTGGTGCTTGCTTTGAAGAGAAATACACGTCCATAAAAATAACGATGTCACGCTCCAGAATTTTACTTACATAAATGTATTATTTTGAAGAATGTATTTTTTTATTCACAAACCAATCATTGATGCTATATGCAATTTAGGTTATCTGAAATTCGTTAAGACGATCATAACAGAAAATTGGTTAAATGAGAACACGAATTTAATGAGCGGAAAATTACCATTCTTTAAAATGGTGATTTTCTTAATGATATACTACTGTATAGATTTTAAAGCAGCAATGAATAATTTATATTTACGATTTGCCCAAATTGTTGTAAATGATTATAATTAATAATATCATCATTTTTATTGCTTTTATATTGTTTCCTTTGCCTATCATACACAGTAATGAAAATGTAATGGTAATGTGATAACAGTAAATAGGATTAAATAATTGTCTCTTGAATTTGAATGAACCTACACTCGAATTTATATGGATTTGGGCATCTCTAAATACGAATCTGGAAAATTTCTATGATATATGTGCATATGGGTGTATTTTTGTAAGAACAGGATTTTTCAAGCAAATTGCTGCCTATTAATTTTTGGGGGTGGAAAAACCAAAAGAAGATTTTCTAAATCAGGTCAAATTTTCTAAAAACAAAAATAAGGATAATATAATTTTTTAATTTGTTTAAATTTTTTAATTTGTTTTCTTAATTATTTTAAATGAAAAATATACTGTGATATCAAAAATTCTCAATTGAATCTTTTCAAACCTATATAAAGAATTCCCTGCCACAGTTTGTTATTATTTAAAAATATTATTTAAATAAAAGTCTATATAAATGTAGAATATATAAATTTACTAATTCTATAAAATTCTATGTAAATGTAATACGTTAATGAAGCTATATGTAAATGTAAAATATGTAAATGTACTAAGTCTGTGAAATTATATGTAAATGTAAAATATCTAATGTCTATGTAAATGTAAAATATGTAAACGTAAAGCATGAAAGCCTATGTAAATGTAAAATACGTAAATGAGAAGCATGAAATTCTATGTAAACATAAACCATATATTTAAAAATATAAACTGTGTTTAGATATGAATTATGTTACATGGTTGTATATATATTAAGTACAGACAAAACTGCTGATCAATTAAAAAACAGCATACACACAAAAGTAATAGTATCTTGCGTAAAAATACCTTACATAATAGTTTCTTAATTTTGGTGTTGGGTGTTGCTTTAAACAAATTTATTTTAGTTGTTATATTTTGGGACTGGGCAATTTTATTTAACTTTAATATAATATCTTATGGATGACGTGCAAACTTCTTATGCTATTAATATTGCAGATTCAACAATTATATTGATACTGATGAGTTAAAAGTTTCATAGTTTCATATCACTTAATTAGTTCTAGAATTAAAATTAATGCAAGATAAATTATATTGCGTTATTGTGTTTATCACATTTTAAAATAACATTTTCATAAACACAAGCTTGAAATCGATTATTAAAGATTCGAATAATAAAAAATTGCGAATAAAAAAAATTAAACACACGCTTTAACCATCTATATAGTTATATTGAATACATAAAGAATAATTTAAAAATTGATGGAATATTTCCTATGAATGTTATGTATGAAATATAGAAATAATCAAGAAGATATTATGTAATTGAATAATATAATAAATTATAATGTAACTGTATAATATCTATTTTTATAATATTTTATGTGACTTTACATGGAGTGCATACGTATTTGCCGCGTTTCAGTTATTTGAAGCCTTAACTAACCAAGAATCATAGCGACATGAAACTTGGTTCGACAACTTGGCGACATGAAATGTGGTACATTCATTACGTTGTATTATGTGGTACATTTAAATTCAGATTATAATTTCCATTAGACTTTAAGACTTGTCGAGCCACCCCTTTCTAGAATCGCCATAGAATTTTAGCCTTTTAGTTGGCTCTTAATATATATATATATATAATATATATATATATATATATATATATATATAATTGAAGAGTTTTAGGATTACTTGTAATATATATACCCGAGAAATACCAATGAAAATTGCTTGTAAACTGAAGGTTTTTGCAAATCAGAAGCCTAGTGTAGCACGATGAGCTATGCAAGAAGTTTGGAAATTGAATAAATGGAATCTAGTGATTATAAAAGGAATAAAATGAATATGAAAAGCATTTCTGAAACCATGTACGTTATCAAGGGCCATACATGTTTCATTAATGCTGATTCTACGTTTCTGTTTACATAACTGTAAAATGTATTACAGAAATAATGTAAATGGCCCGACGTAGAAGAAAAGCCAAAGTGGATCAAAAACACAAAAAAATCAAACATGAATATAAAATATTATGTTACACCAGCTTGTGGCTAATTATTGAAATGAGGATGCAAAGTATTATAAAGTAATATCAAAAGAATATAATGAAAATAAAATGAAAATATATCTACCCCTAGTACTGTGGTACTTCTGGAAAAGCATGTGTATTACCAATATCTCAGTTCAGGTTACAGTGAATTTTTTGTTACTGACTAAGCAGTTTTCTCAAAGCAGGTTAAAGTGAATTATACGAATAGTTTAACTGTTAGAAGAAGACATGGAGTTTATGAATTATTTAGAAATGCTAGAGAATGATCTGTCAATATGTTGCTGTAATTGTTGCAAGTTTTTGAATTTAAATTTAAAATGTATTTTAATAAAAGAAAAAAATAAGATTGGGTGGGTAGTTATTTTTGATGACGGTGTTGATGAATTTATAAAGATGTGCTTTGTAGTAACAAGGTGTGCTTAACATTTTGATTCTTAATAACTGGTTATTAATAATATTTCTATATACAGATTTGGAAAGATTGGAAATGAAATGTTGAAGTTTATTTACTTTGAAGTTATAAGTTTCTGTTTTGTCATAGATTTTAAATTGTATTGTATTTGCATTTTTAATTGTTAAACTAACGTCTAGAAAATTGATCCAGTTGGATGTATATACATTTTCAATGAGTTGTGGATTAGGTGGATAGAAATCAAAATTTAATTCATTGGCCTCATTAGTAATTCCAATAATAATAAGATCATCAATATATCTGTACATTATATGACTGTTGAAAGGGTTCTGATTTTCGTAAAAATGTAGATAAAGGTTGGCCAGTATGGTGGATGATTTACCTCCCTGTGGGATTCCTTTATTTAAGTTGTATATGCATTTTCCTTGAACTATATACTGTTTGAACAAAATGAATTTTAATAAAGTTTTGAATTTTGGAAATGATCTGTTTTTTGCTTGAGTGAATCGTTCATATAAAAGTAGTATGACTTTATATAAATCATTAATGTCTATATTATTAAATAGGTCTTTGAAATCAAAAGTTTTTACATCATGTATGTAAGGGATTAGTTTTATTTTATTAATTAGTTATATACCATTTTTGATTATATGTGTTTTTTGTACAGTAAAATAATCATAAATGTGATTGAGTATGATTAGAAGTTGTTTGTCAGCTGCATTGGTATATGAATTAAATCCTATAGTGACTGTTCAAAATGAAATAGGTGTTTTATGGAATTTAGGTACGAGTACCAAGTAAGGAAAATTGAGATTGTATTTTTGTTTAAGAAGTTTGTAGTAAGCTATTATTTGTTTATTTATAACATTGATATGAGTGTATAAAGGAGTTAAAGAAAGAGAGGTACTGAGTTGCAATTTAAACTCGTCCAAATAAAATTTTTTGCAGATAAACGCATAATTACTGGATGCCTTGTCAACATATGTGATTACAAATTTGTCTTGAAGTGACTTGATTTCTTTAACGATTTCTTGGTAATTATGCTTATATATTGGAATGGGAAAGTGTTGGATCAAATGTTTTACATGGCTAGTTATTTGTACTTTCCAGCTCTTGAAGGCTTCAAATGGGCAGTGGGATTTACCTGACATTTTAAATATATATTTGTCTAGATCTATGTCAAAAGCTTGTATTATTTTCTTTTTATTATAAAGAAGAGGTATTCTGTATTTGGATCCGTAGCTTAAAAATTGTTTGAGATGAGGTTCCTGTATTAAATCAAGATTTCCGGTGATTATGTGTCCATGTTGTGGGTCAATAAAGGGAAGATAGTAGGTTTCATTGCATATATATATATCTATATAAATAAAAATGAAAATCTGTCTGTCTGTCTGTCTGTCTCTCTGTCTGTCTGTCTGTCTGTCTGTTTGTCACACCATCACGGGAGAACGGCTGAACCGAATTTGATGAAATTTTGTGGGTAGCCCAGAAATAGCCCCACTTAAAATTATATCCGTGTTTTGAGTTTCTACGACCAGTGGTTCTCGAGATATTAGTTAAAAACGAAATTTTCGTTTGTCTCATCATTACGGAAAAACGGCTGAACCGAATTTAATGAAATTTGGTGAATAGCCTTGAAATATCCCCCCATAAATTTTGTCCAAGTTTCGAGTTTCTAAGACCTGGGGTTGTCGAGATATTAATGAAAAACGGAACTTTTTCCTAGGAGTTCTACTCCCTAAGTCCGTGGTTTATCCAAACGAAAAGCTTGAAAATCGTTTGAAAGTGAATTAAAATTTAATCTCTGAGTTTGATGGGAGATTTTTTGCGTTAATTAGTCACTTTCTGAAAACATGAATTGTTTGAAACATGATTTAAAGGGGAAATCTATCTCCATGGTTCATGGTTTATTTAAAACAAGCTTTTACGGAACAATGAGAAGTATAGAGAAATCAAAATCGTTATTTAATTTCGCAGTTTATGTTATAAGACATGACATATTTAACATGTTATAAGATTCTATCTTATATCATGTTACTCAGAAACGCAATTAAATTAAATCTGTCTGTTAATTTTATTAATTATTTTTTCGATTTGAATAATAAATAAATGGATATAAAAATATATTTTAGAAAAGAACGATTTGATTTTTCTTATAGCATTTTTGACTGGATAATATCAATTACGGTCTTCAGGTTTAAAAATTATTATTATTTATATTTTCGGGGATTATTGATTCAAGGATTATTGATATTTTCAAGTTATTATGCAATTATTTTATTATGACAAAAATTGTTTAAACTCATATATTGTATGTTGTACGAATCTTCTACAAATACACGTGTATGTCTTTTAATCTACGAGAATATAAGTAGTACAGGTATATTGACATATGTTTTGATATATATTGGCATATATTGGAATCAATTACGACCTTCTGGTTTAAAGAGTACGGATATTATTGATGTTTTCAATTTATTACGTCATCTCTTTTATTTTGGCAAATATTTTTGAGACGCATATTGTAATACGGGTAATCTTCTACTAACACATTGGCATATTTTCTGATCTGCGACAATATAATTAGTACGGGGTTGCATATATTCATTCAATTCCTATTTTTTTTTCTGTAAATTTGCTTGCAAAAGGGGGCAGGATGTTTTATTCTTCAGATCTGATCGTGAAGATAATTTTGCATAGTGAGAACATATATTCTTAAACTTCTCTTTAGGAGCAATAAATTTAATATTTTAACAGAATTTGCACATGATTGCGAACTTTAAGTTTCTTTAAATTATTCACTCCGTACGAATAACGGGTGTGCTGTTAGTGGTTAATAAATTTTAACATTTTAGGAGGATATATCATGTTGCTCGGCATCGCAATTAAATTAAATGTGTTTGTTAATGTTTTTATTATTTTTTTTCGATTTAAATAATAAATAAATGGATAAATGGATATAAAAGTATATCTTATGAATGGACGGTTTGATTTTTCTTTTAATTATATTAATTGCTGACTGCGTACATCAATTTCATTTATTTTGGCAAAGAGTTATCAAGCTTATATCGTATTTAGCTACTAAACTCATATATTGTGTTTAGCCAATAAATTCATATAGCCGATTGTTGAAACAGAAAAAGAGTAGAGCGGGTATATATTCTAATACAATTGTAGTGTTTTCATTTAGTTTGTTGAAACGGGATAAGAATGTTTCATTCAGATCTGCAAACTCAAAGCTACGAATTTGGAGGGATATCGCTAATTTGACAACTTTTCTTAAACTTTGCCAAATTGACGGAAATGTCGCCAAATTGATATAAACGACACACAAACAGCTGCCATAAACCTTCGGGTTGGTCGTGTGGCTTGGGTCTTCTACATATCAATGAAATTTTTTTTTTGTTTTGTTAGAAGAGAGTACTGAAATGATGTTTGGTTAGCATTTATCTGTCAGACCAACCATCCTACTTAGTAATACATTTAGCGAATTTTTAAAATGTCACCAAATTGATAAAAATGTTTTCAAATCTATAAAAATATCTTGAAATTGATAAAATTGCGCTACATAAATGATATTAATTGTTATTTGTTAGGGGATAGTATTGTGATGATATTTCGTCAATTTGTCGCAAAGTGGAACTGTCAGTTCTACAGTCCCACTTGGCGATAAATTTGGCGATTTTTTAAAATGTCGCTAATTTGACGAAACTGTCGCCAAATGTTCCATAGAAATAAAACTATTTAGACGATATTTTTTCTACCAATTTATTTGAAGCAAATGATATCATGTCGCTTAGCAACGGATTTAAATCCAATGTGTTTATGCGGCAGACGATTTTTATTAAATCCTTTCCGATTTGAATAATGAAGATATGTATATAAAATAAATTTCATTGCCATTTCATTTTGGACTGGATAATATCAATTATACTCTTCAGGTTTAAACATTATTATTATTGATATTTTCCGGAATTATTGATTCAGGGATTATTGATATTTTTAAGTTATTACGCCATTGTTTTATTGCGGCAAAAATTGCTGACACACGCATATTGTACGTTGTACGAGTAATCTTCTAGGAATGCACGGGTATATCTTCTAACCTACGAGAATATAAGTAGTACAGGTATATTGGCATATATTTTGACATATATTGGCATATATATTGGAATCAAGTACAGTCTTCTGGTATGAAGATTAAGGGGATTAATTATATATTCAATTTATTACGTCGTCTGTTGTATTTTACCAAAAAACATTTGTGACTCATATTGCAAAACGGGTAATCTTCTACTAATAATCGGACATTATAAGTAGTACGTGTATATCTTCCCATATAATTTTAGCACTTTAATTTTGACATATATTGGAATAAATGACTGTCTTCAGATTTAAAGATTACGGGTTTATTGGTATTTTCAATTTATACATGTCATCAACTAATACAGGTTATATTTTCTAATATTCGCGTATATAATTAGTACGGGTCCCATACAATTTTAACGCTTTTATTTTGCATATATTGATTCAATTCCATATTTTTTTTTATATTTGCTTACATAAGGGGTCCAAGATGTTTTATTCTTCAGATATGTCCATGAAGATAATTTTATATAGCGAGAACAGAGATTCTTAAACTTCTTTTTAGGAGCATTATATTAAATATTTTAACAGAATATTTTGATTAAACATGTCATTTAGTATACTATAATACTTTGGGCATGATTATGAATTTCAAGTTTCTTTATATTATATACTCCGTACGAAGAACGGGTATGCTGCTAGTCTATATAAATAAAATTGAAAATCTGTCTGTCTGTCTGTCTGTCTGTCTGTATGTCTGTCTGTCTGTCTGTCTGTTTGTCCCATCATCACGGGAGAACGGGAGAACCGAAGTTGATGAAATTTTGTGGGTAGCCTAGAAATAGCCCCACTTAAAATTTAGTCTATGTTTGAAATTTCTACGACCAGTGGTTCTCGAGATATTAGTATAAAACGAAACTTTCATTTATCTCATCATCACGAGAGAAAGGCTGAACCGAATTTAATGAAATTTTGTGGGTGGCCTTGAAATAGCCCCCCATAAATTTTGCCCAAGTTTCGAGTTTCTAAGGCCAGGGGTTATCGAGATATTAATGAAAAACGGAACTTTTTTTATAGGAGTTCTACTCTCCAACTCCGTGGTTTATCCAAACGCAAAGGATAAAAATCGTTTGTTTAAAATGTCAAAGGGAATTAAAACTTTATTTTTGAGTTTGATGCAGGATTTTTGCATTAAATAGTCACTATCTGAAAGCATGAATTGTTTGAAACATGAATTTAAATGGAAAAATCTACCTCCATGTTTTGTATTTCACAAGCTTTTACTCAACGACTAGAAGTATAAAGATATTAAAATGGTTATTTAATTTCGCATTTTATGAGGGAGATTCTATCTTATATCGTGTTGCTCGGCCAAGGAATGAAATTAAATATGTTTGCTAATGATTATTATTATTTTTTCGATTTGAATATTAAATAAATGGGTATTAAAATATATCTTATAAATGAACGGTTTGATTTTTTTTAATTATATTAATTGCGAACTGCATACACCACTTTCATTTATTTTAGCAAAGAGGTTTTAAGCTTATATATTGTGTTTAGCTAATAAACTCATATTTTGTTTACCCAATAAATTCATTTATCCAATTGTTTAAACAGAAAAAGAGTAGAATGGGTATATCTTCTAACAATATTTTAGTGTTTTCATTTAGTATATACAAACTGGATCACGATATTTTATTCGGATCTGCGAATTTAGAGCTACGAATTTGGCTGGATATCGTTAACTTGGCAAATTACATAAAAGTTACCAAAATGATTGAAATGTCCCCAAATTGATAAAAATGACGTAAATCAGTGAAATTTATTTTGTTTTGTTAAAAGAAAGTACTGAAATGGTATTTCGTTAGCATTTGCCTGTCAGTCCAACCGCCCTACTTAGTAACACATTTAGCGAATTTTTAAAATGTCACCAAATTGATAAAAATATTTATAAATCCGTAAACATATTTTGAAATTGATAAATTGCCCTAAATAAACGAAATTGTGTTTTTTTAGGGGATAATATTTTGATGATGGTTCGTCAATTTATCGCCAAGTGAGACTGTCAGTTCTACAGTCCCACTTGGCGATAAATTTGGCGATTTTTTAAAATGTCATCAAATTCATAAAAATATTTATAAATCCATAAAAATATTTTGAAATTGATAAATTGCCCTAAATAAACGAAATTGTGTTTTTTTAGGGGATAATATTTTGATGATGGTCCGTCAATTTATCGCCAAGTGGGACTGTCAGTTCTACAGTCCCACTTAACGATAAATTTGGCGATTTTTTAAAATGTCGCCAAACTTTCATTAGAGATATTCAGACGATATTTTGACCACCAATTTATTTGAAGCAAATCATAACATGTCGCTTAACAACGGATTTAAATTTAATGTGTTTATAAGGAAGAAGATTTTTATTAAATCTTATCCGATTTTAATGATGAAGATATGTATATAAAATAAATTTCATTGCCATCGTATTTTTGACTGGATAATATCAATTACGATCTTCATGTTTAAACATTATTATTATTGATGTTTTCGGGGATTATTGATTCAGAGATTATTGATATGTTCAATTTCTTATGGCATTATTTTATTGCGGCAAAAATTGTTGAAACTCATATATTGTACGTTGTACGAGTAATCTTCTACAAATGCACGGGTATATCTTCTAATCTAAGAGAATATAAGTAGTACATGTATATTGGAATATATTGGAATAAAGCCTTCCGGTATGAAGATGGCAGGAATTATTGATATTTTTAATTTATTAAGTAATCTGTTATATATTGGTAAAAAATTTTCAGACTACATATAATAATACGGGTAATCTTTTACTAACACTAGGACATATCTTCTAATCTATGACATAAGTAGTACGGGTTTATCTTCCCATATAATTTTAGCACTTTCATTTGGGCACATATTAGAATTAATTATTGCCTACTGATTTAAAGATTACGGATTTAATGATATTTTCAATTTATATATGTAATCTACTAATACAGGTTATATCTTCTAATATTCGCGTATATAAGTAGTACGGGTCCCATACAATACGCTATTATTTTGCATATATTGATTCAATTCCATACTTTTTATAAATTTGCTTACAAAAAGGCCAGGATATTTTATTCTGCTGATCTGCCCGTGAAGATAATTTTGAATAACGAGAACAGCCATTCCTTAACTTCTTTTTAGGAGCATTATGTTAAATATTTTAACAGAATATTTTGATTAAAAATGCCATTTAGTATACTATAGGAATTTGCACATGATTGTGAATTTTAAGTTTATTTATATTATATACTCCGTACGAAGAACGGGTATGCTGCTAGTATATATATATAAAGAAATACAATCCCCAAAAGTATGAAATTCAAGAAAGAGAAAGGCGCAAATTGCCGCACTATCAGAGTCTTGAAATATAAGATTTAAAATGAAAAAAGGAAATATATAGGTGGAATGATTGTGTTTACAGGGTTGCAGAAAGGTCAAGGGGGATTGCGACCCCTATACATATAGGGGTCGCAATCCCCCTTGACCTTTCTGCAACTCTGTAAACACAATCATTCCACCTATATATTTTCTTTTTTCATTTTAAATCTTATATATATATATATATATATATATGTATATATATATATATATATATATATATATATATATATATATATATATATATATATATATATATATATATATATATATATATATATATATATATATACATATATATATATATATATATATATATATCTATATATATATATATATATACATATATATATATATATATATATATATATATATATCTATATATATATATATATATACATATATATATATATATATATATATATATATATATATATATATATATATATATATATATATATATATATATATATATATATATATATATATATATATATATATATATATATATATATATATATATATATATATATATATATAACAGACATATACTAGACAACGTTAACAGATATGCTAGAGATGGGTTTTTTTGTTCATATAGTAGTTTATGAATAATTTAAGATTAAAATTTTTCATTTTTATATATATATATATATATATATATATATATATATATATATATATATATATATATATATATATATATATATATATATATATATATACATATATATATATATATGTATATATATATACATATATATATATATATGTATATATATATATACATTAGGAATATATAACAACCAAATCAAGTAATATCGAAATATTAAAATCAACAAGACAGTTAAACCACGGCCATAATGCCGAAAAAGAAATATTCAGCACTGCCTCCATTTAGAAGATTAATTAGACTAGACTCATTTTCAAGTCTGTGCATCTAGCTCTAATTAACTCAGACACATGCTTGCTTCAGAATTGGCAATTGTAATTTACTATAAATACCAATGCAACAGACTACAAGCATTAAGAGAGGAAGAATTAAACAAGAAAGATCAATCATGCTTAAAGCATTGATTATGAAACACTTTCCAACTTCAATGCAATTTTATTTAAACATGTCTAAAATGCGATACATTCCTCGGTAATATTTTAAAACTTATCACAATACTACATTAATTTATTATATTTGAAAATTTAAACCTTCATCGAAAAAAATGAACTTCATTCAAATGACGGCATTGAAATATAAATTGCCTGGTTTAAACATTTAAATATCTCTAAAATGTGATACATTCCTCGGTAATAATTTTAGAACTATCATAATACTACGATAATTTATTATATTTGAATACTTCATCGAAAACAACTGAAATTCAAATGACGTCATAGAAAAAATAACACGCCTGGCTCTCTCTATAAAGGCATCATTTCATTCATAAATAATTTCCCATTCATGTCATTCATCACAATACTATATAATAATTTCTTTTATTTAAAAATTAAGACCATGGAGCCACAAGTAATTAAACTCTATGCGTAAAACTTCATCGAAAGAAAATAGTCCTTCTCTTTTTAAAATCAATGAATATTTCATTCATATCAGCTACGCAGACTTCATGAACTAAATTATTTTGTGTTAAAGAAATACTGCAATTCTAGTACAACTCATTATACATATTTTGCTGTTTAAATTTCACATAGGCTTCGTTGTAGAAATAATCAAATTTGGATGAGAATTTAAACTCAAATATATTGTAATTGCGTTGTTTCAGTATGTAAATGCACTGAATTTAAGCAAAAATAAAGTAGTTTTAAGACGGATACAACACTTAATATGAATTAAAAAGAACTTTAAACATCACGATTTTGAGACAAGATGGATGCCATATATCATTTTGAAGTGGGCTACGTGATATTTTCATATCATGGTCACGTGATCGCTTCATATAAGAGGTGTTATTATTATTTTAATTTTTATTTAAAAAACTACTGAATATATTTCGCTGAATTTTTTTATATATTTTATGGAACAATTTGAATATTACCTAAAATTTTCGAAGCAATTTGTGAATTTGAAATCCGCTTAAAAAATGTTTGAAAAATTAGGTCCCATAGGGCTCGATGTATTTCATTTTTTAAACCCGGGTTCAATCCAAAACTATTTGGGTGATATTATTCATTTATATTCCCATAGGTCCTACAGATCGTCTGAACAACATACTAAAATTTCATTTTGATTAAGTCATTTTTAAGGAAGTTATCGGGCTAACGGACAGACAGACAGACAGACAGACAGATAGATAGACAGAAAGACAGACAAACAGAATGAACAAAGTCATAAACACTTTTCAACTTTTGTTGTAAAGTTTTAAAAATAGAAGAAAGAAATAGAAACTCAAATAGTAACTTTATCCTTCAGGCAAGATCCCTTATTACACGTAAGTGTGAAGCAGTCGTAACTGAATGAAGGAGGTCGAGAAGTTCCCAGAAAAATTATGACGAAATAGTTGGACGAAATAGATCAACAAGGGGGGGGGGAGAAGTAGTAGGTAGCAGTCAAGGTATTTAGAAAGAGGTTTTAGGTAGCAGTAATATTCCCTAAAACCCGTCCAGTGAGTTAGCATTCGTGACACAACAATCAACCATTTAAGTAAAACAGGTAAGTAAAATTATAGATGTAATTTTTCTAAACAAATAATTCACAGAAGAAATGAATAAATGAGTATGCCGCAAAACACTATTATAAAATTGGCTCAAATCGTAGTATCAAATTGTCTAATCTATATAAATAAAATTGAAAGTCATATCAGGATATGCATTTTTATTTGCAATATTTAAAAATTCTATAAAATGTGTTAATTTATAAATGTCATCACAAATTTTATTGATTCTAATAACCTGGTTTGATATGATATTTCTCAACACTGATATATGCAAACAAGAGTCAAAGTGCTAAATTTTATAAGAATTGACATTAAAATCTATTATTTTATCATACAAATTTATAGCCAGTTTACAATCTTGTAAATTTAAATTTAAATCGAAAATGTTTGCAGCATTAGAATCATTTGTACTGGCATTTAATTGCAAATTATTAGGATAAAAGTTTAATACAAAAGGATTATTTTTATGGAATACACATAATATATCATCTAAATATCTATACATGAGTAAATTATGCTACATTAGATTACAGTTTTTCTCATAGTAGTATAAATATAGATTAGCCATTAATGATAAAGCACACAACATTTGTGAGATACCAAACTGTTGCTTAAAAATAGAACTACCATGTTCAATATAATTTCTACAGGGAGTGAAATTAAGTAATTTTTTAAAATGGAATGATGAATATTTTAAGTTAGTATTATATTTCTCAAAATGTTGTAAAATAATTCTAAAGATACCATCTATATCAATATTAATATTATTGAATAATTTCTTAAAATCAAAGGTGTAAATAATATGGATATTAGTTTGAGTTTTTAATTTTTTAATTAATTCATAACTGTTTTTTACAATATGACTATTATTAGAAATGTCATCTCAGAAAGATATTTTATTGAAAAATTTTTGTAATAATTTGCCAGCATTAGTAAGGTAAGAAATATGTTCACTAGTAATAAAAAAAATTAAGGACAAAATGTCTTTAAAACGAAAGGTCATTTATTAAAACATCTTAAAAGACGTACAAAACATTTTTAAATCCGCCAGAGCGCTTTCTGACGTTAATACGCCCTTCATCAGTGGCTACATGAATGGTAAAACATGGAATGTTCATATATAGAGACTAGGTATACAGAAAATTTGCATAAAAGTATAAAATGGTAAATGAACTTACTATTAATTAATACAAAATAATCCAAGAAATATACACCGAAAATACAAAAATTACTTTAAACGCTTTCAAATTGTAAAAAATATTACAAGAAATGTACTATCAATACATTATTTAGTTACAGAAAGAGCAAACATTTTCGGAAGAAACGTCAAGCGTAATTTTCATGAGAATGACGTCATAAATAACTTTTAAGAGATTTGAATTGCATAGTCGAGAATGAGTCGCCAAGCATAACTTAAAATTTGAACGGGGTCAAAATTACAAAACGACTCACGGTAAATATAAATAAAGAGGGATTCATAAAGGATAATACTACGTGGATTGCTACAAAGGACAAAAAGGAAAGTTTTTTTTCAGAAATGGGCAGAAATTTATCATTAATCACACATTCAGCAAGAGCCGTAGAAAGTTTACCATATTTGACATAGCGAGCATGTTCCGCTAAACGGATGCCAATAGTACGTTTTGTACTACCAATGTAAAATTTATAGTCACCATCAGGAGATAACAGGGGAACTACATACACCACAGCAAAGATTTTAAAGTCATCAATATTCCCAAGGGGATCAGAACGAATACGATTAAATAAAGTGGTATTATTAGAGTGAACAGGTTTGAAACCAAATTCATGACCGAAATAAATAAAAGAATGGAACATCTTAGGATGGTAAGGAACACTAGATTTATGGGCTAAATGATCTTTACTAGCAGCATGTTTAGTATCAAACTGAGTAAATTTAAAGCGAACATGGTCGAAAATCTTATAAATAAACTAGAAAAATTAGCAACCTTATGGCCAAGATTAAAAACAAAATTAATTTCATCAGTCAATGAAGGGATAGAAGAGAAAACATTAAATGTGCGATTAAAATCAGCGTTAAAAGAGGCTTTTTTAGAGGATACAGGATGAAAAGAACTAGCGGGGATCCAGGAGTTAGTAAAAGTAGATTTGATGAAAACGGAAGTATGAAAACCAAAATCTGAACGGGTGACAATATCATCAAGGAAAGGCAAAGAACAATTTGATTCAGGGTCAACAGTAAAATTAATCGAAGGGTAAAAATCATAAACTTTATTTAAAAGGTTAAGGAGATCATTTACATCATGATCCCAAATAATAAAAACACCATCCACCTAACGGCACCAAAAATAGGTTTAATCGTTAAGAAAGGCAAAAAGTTTGGAGATTGTCCTATTTGGGAATTTATATATATATATATATATATATATATATATATATATATATATATATAAATATATTTATATATATATGTGTATGTATATACCTGTGACGACGCAAGTAGCTAATGAGGTTGCAACGGCTGTTGTAACTTGCTGTTGTATATATATACATATATAAATATGTGCATATATATATATACAACACAAGTCCTGTGACTGTACCTGTGACACGCAAGTCCTGTGACTGTACCTGTCAACAAAAATCCTGTGACTGTACCTGTGACACTGTACCTGTGACAACGCAAGTCGCTGATGAGTTTGCAACGGCTGTTGTAACTTGCAGACCAGCCACAATGAGGCATGCGTCAGTAGTGCTTGAGCTGTAGCAAGACCTCTAGATTTGCCCTATGCAACAGTGCGGAAGTGTGTGAGGGAATCTTTAGAATGTTACCCGTATAACATCCAGCATCACCAAGCTTTACAAGGTTCTGATACAGATATACGTGAAGAGTTTGCTTTGACATTCCTTGCACGATGCAGGTAGACGCCGGTACGATGCTGGAACATCTTGTTGAGTGATGATGCACATTTTTCTCTGTGTGGAGAAGAAAACATCCAAAACAGCCGCATCTAGGAAATGAAAAATCCCCACAAGTTTTAACAGATTCCTTTACATTCTTTAAAACTAACCGTGTGGATTGGGTTTACAACCTGATTTCTGATTGGTCCCTATATTTTTGAAGAAATTTATCAACAGGGACAAAATACCTGTTCAGGAACTGCACCGCGTTATAGGGACATGTTGCAAAACTTCATTATTCCTCATTTCCAACAGCGAGGGTACCTCAACTCTACCATATTCCAACAAGCTAAACCGCTGTCCACATCGGTCGTCCTGTTCAAAAGTTATTGCGACAGCATTTTACAGAAAATCGAGTTATCAATCGCGCATACCCACTTTTATGTCCACCCATTTAACCAGATCTGAAGCCTTGGGACTTTTGGCTTTGGGTTTACTTGAAAAGCATGGTTTATCTGAAAAATATTCTTAACCTTGCAGATTTGAAAGACAGCGCCATTTTGCACACGAGAAACATCGCTTCAGATTAGTAACTTGCAGCTGTCGAACAGTCTGTCACGCTGTACCAGTTCCAGTTGTTGCTTATACAACACGGTGGACACATTGAACACTGTCAGCGACTTGTTTCTCTTCAGCCTCCTTCCCTTCTGCATTCCATGTGTTACATGTAAACATGGTCTAGATGAATTAAATTGACATTTGGGTGTTAATGTCTATCGTCAGTATCTATGGCACACGTATACCACTTACAGTTCTGAATTAATACGCTTCACGACTGCGAAGCCGTTAGTTTCAGTGAATTATGTTTTTACTAGGAACGCAGCCCCACTTCTTCCCCTATAGGTAATTTTTGGAAATATATTTTTAAATGATTCTTCTCCCTATTTCTGAAATGCATACCGAACAGATTTGCCGTTCCAATGGCCACTGATTTATCTCTGCATTTGTCTGAACAGGGATAAATTAATTTTAATATATAAATGATAAATATAACTCTAAATCGATGAAACTGGTAGATTATAAGAATAACGAAACCCGTCCGTCCATAATGCTTGGCGTTAAATTTTGCGGAATGCATCGTGGCAACTTTTAAATGTTGCCAAATTGACGAAAATATCACCAAACTGATAAAAATGTTGTCAAACTGATAAAAATTTCGCTAAATGAGAGGTAATATTTTGCTAAATCGTGATCCTGTCATATGATGGTTATACCTACTAGTATGTAAAAAATATTCGTCTCTCCATTTTTTTTGTAACATATAACGATACATTTAACAAAGTTGGTGAATAATATACTCATACATCGCCAACTTGGCGGTTTTGTAGCACCAGATTGACAAATATATCGTCAAATTGAAAAAAAAAACAAAAAAAAAACCCGCCTAGATAATGAAAGATGATGAAAAATAATGATGAATTTATCATTGTAATATCTTGATATATGGACTATATTGCTTATTCAGGATATTATCAATATTGAGAATTGTTAATTTTGCGTTGAGTGAAATATAAGTTTATTGGGTAAGAAACAGTTCTACATGTTTCCTTCCAGAAAACCGCCAAATGTGCAATTCAACATTAAGAGTATTGTGACATGGATCATATATACAGTTCTTTTACTGTGAAAGAGTAAATTCATTGCATTATATAAGGAAAGTCATGTGCTGCCCATATCAGATTTTTCTTTTACAGGATGGTTCACAATCGTAAGAATATTACCGCTCCCTATCAGAAACATTAGCGAATGCTTCAAAGGAATATTTTGCTATTGATAAATAGTACGATCTCAGACAGGATCGAAATACACACTCATAAAATTAATCACTTCATCGGCCTTAAATGAGGTGCTATAAATTGTGTTAAATCATGACATTATTATTTTCCATCGAACGCATTAAGGCCCTAAGTATGTATTTTAAATCGATCGGGCTGTAAGTACATTTTCAAGCTATATACATAATTTATATTTTATTTAAAGTATGAGTATAAAGACTATGTCGAGAGCACATTTCACTTTATATATCCATTACGGAATTGTGTTGTACAAAATTTCAAATCTTGAGATCAATAAAGTTGTGCACATATGGCATTCTATGAATTTCGAAAGCATGATGCAAGAATCACGTTTTATGTAACATAACAGAAACATATTATCGAATTTATAAAATATATGAATCAGATACATTGTATTTAAATGGGACTAAAAAACTGTTTCTATGTCAAAATCACATTTTTCAATGTATATCAATGAAAAGATGATGTTTATATCTTCATATATGACAATTTGAATGTTGTGCAAAAGTTTGAATTTAAAAGTTTATAAAGTTTAATGATTTCGTTGACAATAAAAAAAAATTTGATGTGGGCAGCACATGCCTTTCTCTGCAGACTTATCTCCACCTTCTCTATATTTTAATTACATTTAATTCACTTTTAATTCAACTGTCGTTCTCATTTGGTAACTGGAATTATTTTCAAAGGTGGCGTAGAGAAAATACGATTACTCTACTACACTAAAATATTTCGAGAACGTCTGGCCCTAGTGTAATGGGGTTGGTCCTATTCTTTTCTTCGTTAAAAATTAAATATAAAACAAGCATTTAATAGATATATTTGAGCATAAGTAGTTGTTATTACTTTCCCTGCAAGACATGGTAATGTATAGGGAAAGTATTGGAATCATGCCGAAAATCACAACTCGAGTTTTCGACGGATCTACACGCTTCGAGACCTCTAGAATACAAAAAAACATTTTTTCCGTGACGTCTGTGTGTGTGTATGTGTGTCTGTGTGTCTGTCTGTGTGTCTGTCTGTCTGTCTGTGCAGATTTTGTATCCACTCTAACTAAAAAACTAATGGACCGAATTTCACAAAATTTGGTAGGTGAGTCACTTGTGAGCGAGTCTGGTGCTGATAAGTTTTGGGTACGATTTGGGATAAAAGAACCCGCCTTTATTTGCGAAATGGCCCGCAAAAGCTTGTATCCACTCTAACTGAAAAACTAATGGACCAAATTTTACAAAATTCGGTACATGAGTCACTTATTGATCACATTGGTGCTGATTAGATTTTGGTACGCTACGGAAAAAAATAACCTGTCTTTTTTTGCAAAATGGACCGCAAAAATCGTCAAATTCTAAACTAAAGAACTAGGTATACTCAAATATATCCATTAAATGCTTGTTTAATACGTAATTTTTAGCGACGAAAATAATAAGACCAACCCCATTACACTAGGTCTAACCGTTCTCGAAATATTTAAGTTTTCCGTATTTTCTCTACGCCACCTTTGAAAATAAGTCCGGTTACCGAATGAGAACGAAAATTGAATTAAAAGTGAAATAAATTTAATTAAAATATAGAGAACGTTAATATAAGTCTGCAGGGAAAGTCATGTGCTGCCCACATCAGATTTTTTTAAATGTTGACGATTTTTGTGGACCATTCTGCAAAAAAAGGCTGGTTATGTTTTTCCGAATCGTGCCAAAATGTAATCAGCACCAGGGCAACCCACAAGCGATTTATCTGCCGAATTTTGTGAAATTCGAACCATTAGCTTTTCAGCTAGAGTGGATAGAGGCTTTTGCGGGCCGTTTCGCTAAAAAGGCGGGTTTTTTTCCCGAATCGTTCCAAAATCTAATCAGCACCAGATTCGCTCACAAGTGACTTACTTACCAAATTTTATGAAATCAGGTCAATTAGTTTTTTAGTTAGAGTGGATACAAACTCTGCACAGTCAGACAGACAGACACACACACAGACACACACACAGACGTCACCCTAAAAATAGTTTTTTCGTATTCTAGAGTACAGTTCTAATAGTTTTTCGTATTCTCGAAACGTGTAGATCCGTCGAAAACTCGAGTCGCGATTTTCGGCATGATGCCAATACTTTCCCTATGCATTACCATGTTTTGCAGGGAAAGTAAAAATCTAATGTGGGCAGCTCATGACTTTCCCTGCAGACTTATATCCACGTTCTCTTCATTTTAATTAAATTTAATTCACTTTTAATTCAATTTTCGATCTCATTTGATAACTAAACTTATTTTCAATGGTGGTGTAGAGAAAATATGAAAAAACTAAAATAACTCGAGAACGTTTAAATCTAGTGTAATGGAGTTGGTCTTATTATTTTCTTCGTTAAAAATCACGTATTAAACAGGTATATAATGGATATATTTGAGCATACGTAGTTTTTTATTTTAGATTTTGGCGATTTTTACGGACCATTTTGCAAAAAAAGGCAGGTTATTTTTTTCCGAATCATGCCAAAATCTAATCAGAACCAGAATGACCCACAAGTGACTACTCTGCAGAATTTCGTGAAATTAGGTCCATTAGTTTTTTAGCTAGACTGGATACAAACTTTTGCGAGCCATTTCGCAAAAATGGCGGGTTCTTTTATCCCGAATCGTACCCAAAACTAATCAGCACCAGACTCGCCCACAAGTGGCTTACCTACCAAATTTTGTGAAATTCGGTCTATTAGTTTTTTAGCTAAAGTGAAAAAATATTTGCACAGACAGACACACAGACAGGCAGACATACGCACAGACACAGACACACACACACTAACGTCACGCTATAAATGGTTTTTTCGAATTCTAGAGGTCTTGAAACGTATAGATCAGTCGAAAACTTGAGTTGCGATTTTCGACATGATTCCAATACTTTCCCTATACATTACCATGTATTGCAGGGAAATTAAAAATCTGATGTGGGCATCACATGACTTTGCATGCAGACTTATATCCACGTTCTCTTTATTTTATTTAAACTTAATTCAATTTTAATTCAATTTCCGTTCTCATTTGGTAACGGAACTTATTTTCCAAGGTGGCGTAGAAAGAATACGAAAAAACTAAAATATCTCGAGAATGGCTAGTCCTGGTGTATTGGAGTTGATCTTTTTCTTTTATTCGTTAAAAATTACGTATAAAACAAGTATTTAATGGATATATTTGAGCATACGTAGTTCTTTTATTTTATAGATTTTGGCGATTTTTGCTGGCCATTTTGTAAAAAAAAAAGCAGGTTGTTCTTTTCCAAATCATGCCAAAATCTAGTCAGCACCAGATCATCCTACAAGTAACTTATCTACCAAATTTAGTGATATTTGGTCAATTAGTATTTTAGCTAGAGTGGATACATTCAATTTTTAAGGGCCTTTTCGCAAAAAAAGGCGGGATCTGTTTTTACGAATTCCACCAAAAACTTATCAGCACCAGGGTCGCACCCAAGTGACTTATACACAAAATTTTATAAAATTCGGTCCATTAGTTTTTTTGTTAGAGTGGATACATACATTGCACAGACAGACAGGCAGACACACACACAGACGTCACGCTAAAAATAGTTTCCCGTATTCTAGAGGTCTCGAAACATGTAGATCCGTCGAAAACTTGAATTGTGATTTTCGGCATGATTCCAATACTTTCCTTATACATTACCATGTATTGCAGGGAAAGTAAAAATGAACTAGTACCAGAAACCATCTTCTTTTTAAATTTTACAAGAACAAATTAAAACACAACGGTATTCTAGGTCCAAATTATTACAACTACAGCGTGTTACCCTTCACTTTAAAGAGATTGAAAAAATATTTCCAATGGTACCATACATGACAACGTACACCTGCGGGATAACTTGTCCTCCTATAGGGCTAATAATGACACAGACTAAAAAAAAGTTGAAAGCGGCTATTTTTCACAACAATGATTGAAACTATTAAGTTTCGTGATCATTAAACTAAGTCATTTTATGCACAATTATGCCAAATTTTGTCCTATGCTGCCATGTAATAAAATAAAACATGTCAAATAATTTTTCACTAGAATTAAAAAAAAATATAATACAGTTTTATACTTTTTGATAGCAAAGCCGTATATAAAGTGTTGTGAAAGTCCATTAATATTTTGGGTGCTATGATGTACGCAAATAATCGATCACAGGCATCAGACAGATGGATATCACTCCAAAAATAGTCAAAACTTGTTCAGGAGGTCTATAAACATATATTGGTATCAAAAATGTGAAATCGAAAATTTTCATAAAAACAGTATGAACTCCATACTATCTATGTGAAAGTAATAAATGTTAAAATAATAATGTTGAATGATTTCTGCAACATGCATTACTTTCTTATACGTTGTGTTGAGAAAGTATTGTTTACAAGAAAACTTTCGGCTTCACGATTTTGATGCCATTATAAGTTTTAAGGCCTACTGAACACGTTTTGCCTATTTTTGGAATGATGTCTGTCTTCCTGTCTATCTGTTTGTCTGATGTCTGGTCGATTTGGTGAGTACACAATAACAACCACTAATATTAATGAAATTTCACGAACCTTTATTTACGACTTTGTTATTAAAACATTTAGAACTAGTTAGAATTTATTTAAATTCGAGCGAAAACTTCAAAATTTATTCGATATATTTATATTTTATTACATGACAGCATAGGACATAATATGACATTATGCATAAAAGGATTGATTTATGGCTGGATGATCACGATATTTAAAAGTTTCAATCATTGTTGTGGAAAGTAGCCGCTATACAAATGTTTTTTCGTGACATCATTGCCCCCTTCGGGGAGGGGGTTTTCTCTCTATGGTGTACATTGCCAAGTGTGGAATCAATCAACGTTTTTTCTAGCCCTTTAAAGTGATTGGTAACACGCTATAGTTGTAATCATTTGGATCCACGATATCGAGTTTTCAAAGTTTTCCTTGTTAAATCGAAACTGAAAGTGGCTAACAAATTTAAAAACTAAAAGTGGCTAACTAAAGTGGCTAACAAATTTAAAAACTAAAAGTGGCTAACTAAAGTGGCTAACAAATTTGAAAACTAAAAGTGGCTAACTAAAGTGGCTAACAAATTTGAAAACTAAAAGTGGCTAACTAAATTGGCTAATAAATAATAAAACTAAAAGTGGCTAACTAAAGTGGCTAACAAATTTGAAAACTAAAAGTGGTTAACAGATTTGAAATCTAAAAGTGGCTAACTAAAGTGGCTAACAAATTTGAAAACTAAAAGTGGCTAACAGATTTGAAAACTCAAAAGTGGCTAACTAAAGTGGCTAACAAATTTGAAAACTAAAAGTGGCTAACTAAAGTGGCTCACAAATATTAAAACTAAAAGTGGCTAATTAAAGTGGCTAACTAAAGTGGATAGCATATTTTAAAACTAAAAGTGGCTAACTAAAGTGGCTAACTAAAGTGACTAACACATTTGAAAACTAAAAGTGGCTAACTAAAGTGGCTAACTAATGTGACTAACAAATTTGAAAACTTAATGTGGCTAACTAAAGTGCTAACTAAAGTGGCTAACAAATTTGAAAAAAAATGGCTAACTAAAGTGGCTAACAAATTTGAAAACAAAAGGTGAAGATGCAAGTGGATACAACTAGATACTGACATAAAAAAATTGAGTTGGGCTGCACTCCATTTAATTAATATTTAATATAATATTATTATTTTGTCAAAAACTATTTTACACAGTTTTTCTATGATATTCGAACTCGTAAAATTAATACTGATCCCTATCAGAAACATTAGCCAAAGCTTCAAGGGAATATCTTTGTACTGATAAATAGTATCAGCTCAGGCAATATTGAAATACACACCCATAAAAATAATGACTTGCATATTAAATAAGGTGTTATAAATTATGTAGAATCATGAACTTTATTACTTTCCATTGAACGCATTCATGTTCTAAGCAAGTACTCTAAATCGATCGAGCTGTAAGTGCTGCTATTTCCAAGTTATAGACATAATCCATATTTTGAATTAAAGTCTGTGTATAAAGAATTTTCCACATCAGAATCACATCTCACTTTAAATGATCAATTCACTTTCAATCACAGAAATGTGTCGCACAAAATTCTGAATCTGGAGATGAATAAAGTTGTGCACATTTGGCATTTTATGAATTTGGAAAGGATGGTGTAAGATTTTGCATTATGAGCAAAACTAATTGAAGAATATTTTGAGATACATGAATGTAACATAAAGAGTTGAATTATAAATACAAAAACTCTTTCACATCAAAATGGCATTTCTTTATATATTTCCATTATAAAAAAAATCTGATGTGGGCAGCACATGACTTTCCTTATATAATGCAAAATATACTACTTTTAAACTAAAAACAAAATTGGTTATTCTTTTAGTAGATACTTATATTTTTTCCAAGATATTGAATGTTCGTTAAATAATCGTCATGTTCATTGATTTAGCGTCATTTTTATCCATATGGCGAGATTTTCTTTGATTTGGCAACATTTAAAAAAGTCGCCAAGTTGGCGACATTCCGCCAAATTCATCGCCAAAATCTCGTCAAGTGTTACGGACGGAGGAATAATTTATTCTTATAGCAGATAAATGACTATTGGCGTTCAAACACAAAAGTATTCAAAGTATTTTTATCCATGAATGGAACCAGCTAGATCCACGAGAATGATGTCAGCCAATTTATCGCATGATATTATATGAAAAGTGAACATGTTTCTCAATAGGCATTTTTTTTTAATATTATATAATTTTTGGATAGTTTTTTGAAAAATGTGCAATATCTGGAGAACGGTTCACGCTAGCGTTCTAAAATTTATGTTAATCGTTTTCTAATGAAAAGTTACATAAAAAATGTATATTTGCTTAACTTTAGAGGTTTTGATTTTTGATGAGTTTTTCAAAATTTCACTCTAAAATTTAGGGGGTTCTCAACATTCGATTGCGTATAAAAACAATAGGCTTCCAGTATTCACGGATTGTAATTTTTGTACCAAATTTCGTTCGAATCGATCCATTCGTTCGTCAGTTATCGTCTCAAAAGTCTCACTGACACACACACACACAGATGCACATACACACACACACACAGATACACACACACACACACACACGTACTTTCACATACATGGACACACACCCACACACATACATCACCTCAAAAATGTCCGATTCGTTATCAGGGATGCTTGAAACATGCTCTCCCGTCGAAAACTAGAATTCGAATTTTCGATCCCGTCACAATACATTCCTTATACATTATTATATATAAGGAAAATAATATGGAATTCAAATGTCCAAAATAGGAGATAAAGTTTTCTACGTATAGCACTTAATGAATTTCGAATGATAAGGATGATGAAAGGTACATGGTATCTTGCATTATAACCGAAACCTAAATATCATTATTAACTTTCACAGAGTTCACTTTGACGATACGAGCTTGTTATTCCGTCCGACTATAGCTCAACAGTAGAGCCTTGACTGACCAGTTCCTGTCTGGGACAACAAGACACCTTACCGTGCCACTCGAACGAATTATCCCTGCAGATTAATGCAGTGATGTTGGGGCCTGAGAGTGACCATAGTTCAATTAGTACAATTCACTGGTCTCTGGTAAATTGGGCGCTGGAGGCCAACTGCCACTCGGGATACTAACCTGTATAAAAAAATCTGATGTGGGCAATACATGACTTTCCTTACATAACGCAACAAATTTACTCCTTTTACAGTAAAAAATAAATCTGATGTGGGCAACGCATGACTTTCCTTATATAATACAATGAATTTACTACTTTTACAGAAAAAAGAATAGGTTTTTCATATGGTAGATACTTATATTCTTTCCAAGATATTGGATTTTCGACAATTAGTCATCATTTTCATTGATTTAGCGTCATTTTTAACCATTTGGCGAGATTTTCGTTCATTTGGCAACATTTCAAAAAGTCGCCAAATTGGCTACATTCCGCCGTATTCGGCGCTAAATTCTCGCCAAACGTTATGGACGGAGAAATAAGTTATTCTTATAGCAGATAAATGACTATTGGCGTTCAAATACAAAAGTATTAAAGTATCTTTTCTCATGAATGGAGCGAGCTAGATCCACGATAATGATGTCACCAAATTTATCGCATAATATTACATATGAAAAGTGAACATGTTTTTCAACAGTTAATTTTTTTTTAATTTATGAGATATTTTGTTAAATTTATTTGAAAAATGTGCAATATCACGAGAACGGCTCTTGCTAGCATTCTAAAGTTTATGTCAATCGCTTTCTAAGGAAAAATTACATTATAAATGTCTATTTGCGTAACTGTATTAAAGGTTTAGATTTTTTGATGATTTTTTTCAAAATTTCACTCGAACATTTAGCGGGGGGGTTCTGAACATTCTATTACGTTTAAAAACAATAGGCTTCCAGTATTTACGGATTGTGATTTTTTTACCAAATTTCATTCGAATCGCTCCATTTGTTCCTGAGATATCGTCTCCACACATACACACACACACACACACACACACATCCGACAAATTTTGTCGGATGACTTTCGATGAACGATGCTGGTCTTCCGGGAGTGTTTGCCGCGGCTCTCAAAGCATGCATTTACTGGGGAGTGGGGGTCACAACCCCCCACAACCAATTTGTGGTACTGTTCGTTCATTCATTCCATTTGGATATATATATATATATATATATATATATATATATATATATATATATATATATATATATATATATATAATACAGGGTGGTCATAAAAAACTTCCATGATATATGAACCCTTAGCCGCCTATCAGCTCAACCATTCGAAAGGAAATTTTAAATATTGTTATTTGAAGGTATGCGCTCGAGATTGCGATGATTTCAAACAATAGAGCTCTCACGGTTACGGTTTCAGTGAAAAAATTTCGAAATTTTCGAATGGCAACACCCACTTTTTTTCATGCGCAAATTGATCAGGGCATTGAAAATCCGTAAATGGCGTTAGAACGATACACATATGACAAAAATAGGCGGCGTAAAACATTTGCAAAGAAGAGCATTGTAAAGGATCTATGACAACATAGAGAGGAGGCGCATTGACGCATTTTGCATAATTCACAGGGATAGACAGTAGATGCCCCAATCACAGAACACCATGTGCAAAGCATTGCTTGTAGTGCCTTTAATAGGCAGTGTGGGGAGATTGTTTCTTCAATCAGATGTTCGAACGTGCTAAGAAGATGGCACTTACTGGGAAACAACGAGATGAATTGATAAAGCTGTTTTATCTGAATGGGGAGAATGCTGCCGAAGCAGTGCGAGTTTATCGCCGAAATCATAAGCTAAGACGAGGCCTATGTTTCGTGCGAACTGTATGTGATTTGGTAAAAAAATTTGAAGAAACTGGATGCACATGTGGTAGACCGCGATCCGGACGACCATCGGTTCCTGTTGAAGTTGTTGCGGAAGTGCATAATACGATTACTGCAGGTCCATTGCGTACTGCAAGAAGTGTTACCCGCAATTTGGATGTACCGAATACCACAGTCCTCAAGCTTCTGCGCTCTGTTCTGAGGATTTTTCCTTATCGATTCCAGCGCGCCCAGATGTTGCATCCTGGAGACGAGCGTAATTACATAATTCCAGAGTTGCAGCAGCGAAATGTCGGTAATGACATTGTATGGATGCAAGATGGTGCTCCTCCACACGTCGCTACATGTGTTCGACAAGTGCTGCAACATAATTTTGGTGATAGAGTCATCTCCCGTAACTTTGCAGTTTCGTGGCCACCGCGATCACCCGACCTCACTACGATGGATTTCTGGCTCTGGGGTTATCTGAAATCTGAGGTGTACACATCAAATCCCCTGCCACTATTGGTTGTAATACCTATTTAAACAAAGCAAATTCCATTTTATTAAACATTTTGACACCTGTTACGATGAAAATTCGAATGGAAGGCTCTGTTATGATCAAAAACAGTTACGAAATCGTTAACAAATTGAAAACTTGTTCTGAACGGTTTTATTTTAGAACGTACGATTTTAAGGACCTTTTTAACAATATCAATTTACTATACTTTTATGATATTTAAATAGAAATTTATTTTACAATAGATTTACAAAAGCATTACCAATCCTACAAGTACAAATGCCTCCTAAAGATCGTCATATTTGAGAACATCCTGTATAATGGAATTACTTGTTTTCGACAAATCAAAGGCATCCCAATGGGAGGTGGATGTTCCTCTCTTCTAGCTGATTTTTATTTACACCACTATGAAAAAGGCACTCATTTATTCAGTGAAATTCCATTCTTCCGCTTCGTCGATGACGTTATGATTGGATTGGAAAACAAATCTAATAATTTTGATTTTACATTTTATCAATCATGTCTTGAACTAATCGAATCGGAATCACGGGAGGCGGGGGAAATGGACTTTCTAGACATTACTAATTATAATATTATAATGATCTTCGTAATAAACTGTGTTACAAGTTATATGACAAAGAACAACAATATGATTGCAAAATCAATTATTTCACAAATTAGAACACTAATCTGAGCTTAAGTTTACAACGTAATTTGATCGTAAACCACTTAAACAGATACCGACAATTAAATTCTTCTATATCACAGTTTAATAAAAGATTGCTGCAATTATTTATTGGAACTAGGGAACAATCATATCCCTTACGGTTTATCAAACACTATTATGTTATTTTTTGTACACAATACAGTAATGAGAATTATGTTAACTTTATAGATTTGCGGGAATACAACTCCACTCTTATCTAAGATACTCTGTATTTCCTTTACTGAAAACACTTGTTATTCACTGTATCGAGTCTCATAATGACTTCCTCTCCAATGATTTTTGACTATGTAGCATTTTTTCCTGTTTCTCATTTGGTTGGTTTGTAAATTTTTCATTTTTTACAGTTCCTAGTTGGGTGTTGTTTGGGATTCGGTCATTTTATCCCCACGGACACATTCTATTGTTGTTTTGGGCGAGCAGTGTTTCTGGGAGTGTTTTCTAGAAGTCAAAGCTAGCTTCTAACCTGGAAAAGGGGTGTCACAATCCCCCTTGACCTATCTGCAACCCCGTAAACGCAATCTTTCTAACTTTTTAGTTCGTTATTTGTATATATATATATATATATATATATATATATATAATGTCATTTAGAAAATAATGTCTATATCTATCCATATACACATTAATTAGAAAGATGCACAATAGTTTGGATCTTAAGATGTATAAAGTTTAATAATTAATATTTTCATCAACAATTAAAATTAATTTTGAAGTATTAATAATTACTCATTACTTCAATATAAAATCAATTTCAAAGCATTTTAATGACTAATAATTACTTCAAAAAACGTTAATGCATAATATAATGTGACTCATCATTTTCTAATTTTACACACTTTTTCTTCATTCGAACACTTAAAACTACTACCGAACTCTATCAGAAGCATTAGTCAAAGATTCAAGGGAATATTTTGCTACTGATAAACAGCACTAGCTCAGGAAGGATTGAAATACACATGCATAAAAGTAATGACTTGCATCGGTGTTAAATGAGGTGTTATAAATAATGTAGAATCATGAACTTTATTGCTTTCCATCGAACGCATTAATGCTCTAAGCAAGTGATTCAAATCGATTACGCTGTAAGTGCCCCCCTCCCCCATTTTCAAGGTATACACATAATTTATATTTTGATTTGAAATGTGTGTATAAAGACTTTTCCACATCAAAATCACATTTTACTTTATATGCCCATTATGGAAATGTGTTGCACAGATTAATAAAGCTGTGTACGTATAACAGTTTATGAATTTTGAAAGGGAGATGTAAGGAACACGGTATTTTGCGTTATAGTCGAAACATATTGAACATTATTGTAAGGTATTAAGTTGTATGAATCACATATTTAGAGTTGAAATTCGAGTATAGATACTCTTCCACTTCAAAATCACACACACACACACACATATATATATATATATACAATATACAGGGTGTCTCTAAAACATTGACATCGGATTTTATTCTTTAAATCTTGATCATAAACATATATAACAAATTACAAAGTTAAGTAGAAAAAGGTACAGAGTTTTTGAAATCGATTAAAACTTTCAAGGGAATTGAATTTTAAGAAATACAAATTTTTAAAATGTTATACGACCACCGTACAAAAACATTTCCAATGAGTCAAATGTGCCCCATACACTAATAAGTTGATGTACAAAATTTCAGCATTTTATTATAAATATCATATCATCGATTTCATAAAATTCTGTACCTTCTTTTACGCAACTATTTAATTTCTTATATATGTTTGTAATTTATTATTTAATTTATTATATTCGACTTTTATTCCTTAAGATCAATATTTAAGGAATAAAAGACGAAGTGAATGTTTTTTTGTTTGGGGGACACTATATATATATATATATATATATATATATATATATATAAATATATATATATATATATATATATATATATATAATATATATACAGTAGGTGCCGCTTAATGTGATCGCGGATAATGTTATCATTCGTTTAATGTTATCAGAATCGCGAAGTCCCGAACGCTTGTATATTAATACATGTTAAAAAAATCGGTTTTTGTAATCAGCGCCTTCGTTTATTGTTATAACTTTATCATTTCACTATCGTCGTTCGTGTACAATTTTTGAATTTTTTTTTCAGTCTCTCAACAAAAAATCCAAACTACATATACGTAAAAGCAAAGGGAGAATCCCCAAAACCCCAAAGAGGGCCCCTTTTGTTGGCATCTGCAGAAATTTGCCGCCAGTTCGTCCCTCAGGCACTTTGCGCCGGCTCTGCTGGTGGTGCCGCTTTTCCCCCCTTTGAGAATGGTGGGAGAGTAGGAAAAGCTTTGAGTTCTTTTCTTATCAGTAAGCAAAGTTCTTGGACTGTTATAAGCTGTAGAATTTTTCCTCTCTGTCAAGTAGCATTTCAAACTTTATTGCAGACGGTCAAGCGTTTTAGCAATGGAAAAAAACGCATTAATTAAACTGTTAAGGACAAAATTGACATTTTGAAACGTTTTGATAATTTACCCAAGATGAGTCAAAGAAATGCTGCTGCTGCTGCACTAAAAATCTCTCAGCCCCTGTAAAATGTTAAAGAATCGCGACGAGATTTAAAATAAAGGAAGTTGAACGCAATTTTGAACTGTAAGCGAAAGCGTACTGGGAAATATGGAGAAGTCGAATCGGCTTTGACACTGTGGTTTGCCATAGCCCATTGGTTAGCGCGCTGGAGTTGCACTCGGTAGGCCCGGGTTCGATTCCAGCCACTGCCAAAACTGCCGCCGTGTTCATGCGGAGTACGATCACGTTAAACATGTGGGTCCGAAAGTCCTTCCGAGAGGTTGGTGGTAGGGGAAGGAGGGTACGGTCCCTGTGGATGCCTCCCCCACTGGGTTCCGGTCTAAATTGGGTGGCACTTCCCGACCGTCCAAACAGTTACCTTACACCTTTCTGGTAGGTCGGACGGTCTGGGTTTCAACAACAACAACAACTGTGGTTTGCCAATGTTAGGGAAAAGTCTTTCTTCTAAGATCTTGCTTCTAAAATGGGCAAAAAATATTTCGTCACAACGGACGGGTGGTTTAATCGCTGTAGAAAAGGGAGAACATTGTGTTCAAACGTAGCAATGGGGAAGAAAAGGATGCCGCTTTTCCAGCTGCAAAGGCATGGATTTCCGAAGAATGGCCGAAAATAATCACTGATTATTCACCCGAAAACATCTACAATGCTGACGATCCATTGTGCTATAATCTCTTTCATTCCACCCGTTATACCTCCCACCATCTCATGGCGCTTGACTGAGGTGGGGTTACTCTCACGGCTGCCTTTAAGTCATCTGCCCATAACCCCACAACTTCTACAGATTCGTTTGGGGTGATGTCGTAGCCGAGCATCATGGCTGCCAGCAGACTGGCATCGCAGAGTATTCAGTGATGAATCAATCTTCAATCTTTTCAGCAGATGCCCACCGGGTACGTGTGTTGAAACGCCTGGACCAGATATCTCAATCAGTCTTTGTTTTAGACAGACTCACAGGCATTACGCCTGGTGTGATGGTGTTGTGGTGCTATCTCTTGCGATAGCAGGCCGCCCCTATTCATCCTGCGTACAACTTTAACAGCTTTATGATATGTTGATGAAATCCTGTGGCGGTTTGCGTTTCCTTTCATGACATGTCATTTTGGGGCCATTTTCCGACAAGATAATGTCACGTCACATACGGCTTGCATATCTGCTGACTGTCTCCGTGCTGTTGATACTGTTCCTTGGCCAGCAAGATCACCAGACAGTTCACCAGTTGAGAATGTATGGGTCATGCTAAATCTAGAAATGTAGCAGATCTGGAGCACCAATTGAAGAATGCCTGCAGAATGTATCGCCGGATGAGATTATGAAACTCTATCACGCCTTACCTAGACGTATACAAGCATGCATTGCTGCCAAGGGGGGGTTAACCAATTACTGATTTTAAAATTCAATGTGCAATTTGTAACCATTCATGATTTTGTAATCATTTCATTATCTGTGTTTGAGCTGTACGCATATTTAATTAAAAAAAGACAGTAACTTTCTGCTTGGTGCTTCGTTTTTTTTTTGTTTTTTTTTTGCAACAGAGTGTATATTAAAAGAATCATAAACACGGAAGCAAGCTAAAAGTGTTAATTATACTTAGCAAATGTGAATAGATGATAGATGATATGAATAGATGATATGATTAGATAATTGTTTTTTGCATTTTTATACGTAGCTATCTAATATTTTATGTTATGGTTATATGAGTTCCAACTTATCTCTAATCTATCATTGTATTTTCATATGATATTTTTCGCATATATATATACACACACACACACACACACACATATATATATATATATATATACATCTATACATGAATATATATATATATATATATATATAATATATGAAATTTATGATTCGTCAGATACATCCCCACAGGAAGAGAAGTTACATAATGTGTTATACTGCAGCCCTTAATATTAGGCGGCCTATGAACGTTCAACTTGACTGCGAGTGATAAGAAGTTGGGCCAATAACCAAAGCATGAACCACCCCCTTTAGAATCTTGCTACGTAATGGTTAACTATGACCTTGCTAACCATTGTTTAGCCTAGGCGGAAGTTTGTAAATCATATTGTAACGAATGTCGAGATGCGAGTCATAAGCAAAGTGCAATAGTTGAAAATTCCAAAGGGGATATTAATACAAAAATCAAGGTAACCATTTTAGTAATAAATGAGAAATGTTATTATTAATCTGATTCTTAAGTCAATCACAATTGTTTCCTCTATCATCATACTTGAATTGCCAGCTCATTTCATTTCCTTTCCTTACCCTTAAACTTCTCTATATCGTAGGTTTCCTCTACTTCAGAAAACTTAGTTTTAAGAACGAAGAAACTAAGTTTTAAGAGTGATTCTTCAAATTTTAGTTTCGGGTTATTTTATCATGTATTTAATCTTGTTTAGATCACATATAATTTATTCGTGTCATCAGAGTTTCTGGTGGTGATTTTTGATATAAATATTTTGTATAAAATTACTTACGCGAATTTATTATATACATATTAAAAAAAGTATTAAATTTAGCTTAAATAGTCTTAACTTAAAAAACATTAAAGCTCAAAACACCCCCACGCATGCCGCAATCTGCAATGAGAGCTAAAGACCGGAATTAAATGGGAGTACTCTATACATACGAATTTTAATAAAGTTTCATATTTATGATTTATATTTAACAAAACTATATTTAGTTTCTTGTCCTATTAAATATAGTACAGATAAAATACCGATTTCACGAAATTTTCCATTTTGAGAAATGAATACCAATATAGATTTTTGGGTCCCTCAAACATGGTTTAAATGCGTTAGAGTGATGTCCGTCTGTCTGTCTGTGGTTAATAGCCGAGGTCGATGTGCTTTGTTATCGAATATCTAGAACTAAACATAGTTTTTTGAAATACGACAGAAAACGTTCGAAATTTATACGGAATTTTATATTTTCTTAACACTGCAGCATAGGGCAGAAGTTGCCATAATTATGAATTAAAGGCTATGATGGCTATATATTGGCCATAATTATGAAAGGGGCTATTGATGGCTAAGTGATCACGAAACTTAACGGTGTCAATTATTGTAGCAAAAAATAGACACGATACGAATTTCGTGTTTGTGACATCATTAGACCCTGTCGGCGGTACATTGCCTGTGGTCTTTGTGTATCAATCGAAAGCTTCTTTCTAATGACGGTTAACATATTATGATTGTTATTATTTTAATCATCAATTCAGATTTTTCAATTTTTTTCTTGCAAAATTTTCAATAAAAACACAAACAAAAACATTACAAGTTGCTTAAAAATGGATTTTGGTATAAGAATGTTGGGTTGAGTCTTCACACTGAAGTTAATTTTATGCGTTATACAAAACACGTCATCATACCCTTACCCTTTAATCAGTTTTAAATATCTTAATATCTCCTTGGTCTGCCCGTGAAACTAATTTTTGATCCTATTAAAACGTTAATAAAATCTTCAAGGAAATAAAAATCTATTAATATATAATAAGTGGATGAGCTTGAGTGAAATACACAGCCATAAAAATATCGGCCTTCCATTAAACGGGGTATATTAATTAATTATGATCATGCACTGTATTTTATTTTATAGAAATTTTTAATAGCTTCTAAAAGTACACTTAATCGATTTAGAGGTAACTGCATTTTCAAACTATGAGCATAAATTATAGTTTGCAACGAAGCAAATGTATTGAAAGATTTTTTCGTATTAAAATCCGCTTTCCAAAACACACCGTAACACAAATTGGTGTATAGACATTTAGAATATGATATCGTAATAAGTAATGCCAGACATAGTCATATATTAATATGCAACATTTTGTAGAAATTGGCGAAATATGTATGCTGTCAAGAGCATTCATAAAAATTTTAATATCAGGCCATCTCATATGTAATGACATATCTGCATAAGTTTTCTATAAACAGTTCCTTCAGCGGTATTTCACATCATTTTCTTATTATATTGTGCCTGTGTTTAATTTAATTATCAATGTGCGAGGTCAATTTCCAAATTGTCCCCCTTCTCAGAATTAACTGGTACATGGCAATTCGACTGTCTCATAGCAGAATCTTTTTGTAGAATAAAAATTATTTTGATTTAAGAAAAAATTAATTTTGATAGAAAGCCTTTTAAGAAACTGTGTCGTTGATCCAAATGATTACAATTATAATATGTTACTCTTCATTTTAAAGGGCTTGATAAAATATTTAAATCAATACCAAGTCTGACAATGTACCCCTCACGTGGGATACTCCCCCCCCCCCCCTCCTTACCTCTGAAGTTGCTTATGATGTCATGAACACAAAAATTGTATTGCGGCTATTTTCACTACAATAATTGATACTCTTAAGTTTCGTGATCATTAAAGATTAAATAACTTTTATTGCCCTTTTATTCACAATAATAACACTTTTAACCTTTAACCCTTTTTTTAAAATCATGTCAGATTTTGTTCTATACTGCCCTGTTAACAAAATACTAGATTCGGAATGAATTTTAAAGATTTCGCTCGAATTTAAAAGAAGTGTATATTATTATAGATTTGCTGTTAGTCCAAATCTTATAAACCAGAAAGCTGCTGTATTTTGAATCTCCAATCCTATTTCCAGGCTTTTCTTATAGTTTAGTTTTAATTCTCCTTTCAAGGTAATTAAAATGAATAAACACTTATAATTAAAAAGTGATAACGCTATAATATAATTGGAATTTATTTAATTTATTTTTGTTTTAATTGTTGCGCATTTGAGTATTTTACTCACATTTAAATTTCTTCAAAAATGTATTTCAAACAAAGTTACTTTAATGAATTGCGTTAAAAATTTATACATAACGAGAGAATATGTGCACAATCTGCGCGAGTTACAATCTTCAATTAAGTAAATGCATAGAATATAATTAAAGCCTGGAATTATAATTTCTTCTAACGATGCTCTGCAGAGTTTTCACATCAAATTCTTGATCTGAAGGTATTAACAAATACAAACATTTTCTAAAAATATATAACATACGAGAAATTTGGATCCCGGCTTTGAATAAAGTATGTGTAGGGAGTGATGAAAATAAATTACCTCATATTTTCATCATTGTTGGACTTCGACTAAATCCATAATGTTGAATTCATAAAAGCATTTTTAAAAAATTATAATTTTGATTATCTAAATTAAGGGAATGATTGGTTTCCTCTTTAGACGAAATAGAAATTTCCATACAAACGGACATACTGTGACGTCAGTTGCAACGTCCAGCGCACAACAAACGGCGATGCGGTGAATGAAGCCCTATATCAGCGGAATCAAAAATCTCGATGTTTATGCTTTTGTTTAAAAACTTACAGAAAATAAGAAAATAGAGAAATAAAAGTAATATTGTTATTTATTCCATGCTGATGAGCTCAGAATAAGGCCCGGTTTCCACTGACGCGTTGGTACGTTGCCCATCCGTTGGGAGCTGTACGTCAACCAATCACAGGCTCGAACGCACGACCGTGCGTTCATCCGTTGAACATGGTTCAAGTTCATGTTTCACGGATGCGTTGGTCACGTGATGCGTTACCGCTGAAAAGGACACCAATGAAAAAGCTTCGTTTGAAACAAGATGGCCGTCACTTCGAGCAGAGGATTGATTTCCCAATGATTTCGGATATACAGCAGACAATATGAAAAATATTCCGATTGGTGAGTTATGATTTGTTTGTTTAAAAGAAACATGGCAAGTTTACTCTTAAATATATACCAGTTTGACGATCATTAGATAAATTACTTGTGTGATCACTTGTTCATTTGAACGTGTGGTCATAAAATTTTATTTTAATGTATACCGATCGCCCAATTTACTAATTTAGAACTGTACAAAATGACCTGACTGGATCCAATTTAAAAATGTATATCTGTGATTAAAGTAATTTCCCCATTTCTAATGTTAAACAATGTAAACTAGTACGCTCTCAATGAATGGATGTTTGAGTAAAATTTATTGCAAATATTTTATAGAAACATAACATATAATCGCACTCAGTTATTGATTATGACCATATTAAATATTTCTATCCCTTCCGGACTTTATCGGCATTTCAAGTTTTGCGATGTCATACTTTTTCCCATAGTTTTCATGAAGAATCTGTCAGGATGTGTATGTGATGCTATTTATAAATTGTTGAAATTCCCTTTAGATATAACAGTTTTTCAATAAATTATGATTAAATTAATATCCGAAAACAATGGTTTAAATAATTAGTATTTGTATAATGTGTTTTGTATGTTTTTGAGTCCTAAGTGTAATGTTGTGTGTAGTTTTTAAGCATTCCATATTTTGTATTCTTATGTGAATAAAGTGAACAACCCAAACCATATTTTGTTGCAGACTTCACATATAGCATATTTGTTATGTGGCATGCAAATTTGGGAATCTTATACACTTCCGTAATTTTTTTATTGCACAATTTATTTTGGCATTTATATTAGCATCTATTAACTTCAACACAGAGTCCTCGTCCAAACTATGAAGGTGATAGTATATACTATTGAGACTACTTAATACGATAGACTACTTGATACGACAGTTAACACGATATGCAGGCTGTAACTATATATTTGTTTGTTTCGTGCAAAATAGTAATAGTAGTTAAGATGCAGTGGTGAATTAACATACTGGCGAATGCCAGGGACCTCATTTCAGAGGAGGGCCTCATTTTGATCGAAAAATAAAAGTAAAAAATCTTTAAGAAAAAAAAAATTTCTTAAAGATTTTTAATAGTGAAGAAGGAAATAAGGACGAACTTGAAAATGAATCCCAAAAAGTGGATTTAAAGTGTTTGTATTCGTATTTATGTGGAGAAAACATAATTCACGCGTTTCCAAATGTTGAAATAGTACTTCATACTGTACTTCTTCTTCGTAATAGTACTTCTGTGTTTGATGATATCCAACGCTAGTGGGGAAAGGTCATTCTCTAAATTAAAACTAATCAGAAACAACTTAAGAAGCATAAGGACTGAAAAGAAGCTAAATCATCTGTCAATTCTTAGCATTGAAAATGACCTTGTTAAAACGTTAGATTTTATATGTTATTGACACTTTGTTACAGCGAAAGCCAGAAAACATCCAATTTAAAGTACCCTAAGAAGTTTTAACTCTTTCCTTAGTATTGTGCTGTAATATCAATATTTACCGCACAGTTTAAAAAAAAAAAATTATAATATTTAAACACTTGTGTCATTTAATATTTTCATAAAATATTATTATTCTCATTTTAATTTAATTTCTGTTTAAACTTTTGGGTGCAAATATTTCAAGTGTGTTTATTAGATGAAAAGAAAAGCGTAGCAAGATTTGTATATAACGAGATTCAACGTGTTTATTTTTAAGTACTTTTCTTTTTTTTTTCAAACTGGCTGTTAGGGGGAGGGGAGCTCTTCAGAAAAGATTGCCCGGGCCACATTCTCCCATGATTTGCCACTGTTAATATGAAATGTATGTTCTCTTCTATCCAGTGACTGAGTGCCAATACACTTTTGTGTAACCGGTTTGTACTTACTCGCATTTTACGTGTATATTCCGGGAATCTTGAAAATAGGGACTTGAAGATTTTGCAATTGTAAATCAATATTTGTTTAACAACATCTTGTCCATTACATCTGTAAGCAATATCTTAATCGTTGATATGTTATGTATATATTTATGTTAATTTTTTTACATAATTTTCTATAAATTTTACTGCAATTATTATTATTTTTTTCGAGAAAAAATGCCAAAAGAGTTAAGCACAGCTATTATATTTATATGATACTGGTATGTTGAAGATCCAGACCGTCCGACTCGTCACCAAGGACTTGAGCATCTATTTGGACGGCCGAGGATACTGGTATGTTGAAGACCCAGACCGTCCGACTCGTCCATTGCAAGGAGGATACTGGTATGTTGTTGTTGTTGAAACCCAGACCGTCCGACCTACCAGAAAGGTGTAAGGTAACTGTTTGGACGGTCGGGAAGTGCCACCCAATTTAGACCGGAACCCAGTGGGGGAGGCATCCACAGGGACCGTACCCTCCTTCCCCTACCACCAAAGGATACTGGTATGTGAAAAACTTTTGGTGAATGAACTCTGAGCTGAAATTTCTTATCCTGAATTATTCACTCGTTATTAGCAGAATGTTATAGCATATTATGCAGCATTACAATTAGATTTGTTATGTTTTCATTTTGCTAACTTGTGTGAATACAGAATTTGTGCATATTTAATACTTATGTGAAAGTTGTTATTTAACATAATACAATGGGGAATGTTTTATATATTAAAATAATTTATTTTACTTTACTTTTAAAAAATAAGTCCAGAACAAAAGTTTTAAGGCCTGACCAGACCCAAAAAATTTTAAAAATTAAGCCCAGCCCAAGCCTGTATTAAATTAGAAAATTTAGACTAGCCCAAATCTACATCAAATTGAAAAATTTGACATGGCCAAGACCGGTCTTAATTTAGGTAAGAAGTAAAATTGGTATTGAGTTGTATATCTGATCAGCTTGACTAGGATGGGGTGTGCCATATTTCAAGTCGGATTGCTGGATTAGCTGAAAAAGTAGACTGTTTTTGGTCGTGAAATAAACGTTCATAATTTTGTTTTGAAGTAATAATCTACAGGTTTCGATGGTGGGACACTCATATCATACATTACTGAAGTACATTAGCTGTGTACTGTGAGATCACATCTTTTCTGTGGGGTGGGGTGCTTAATATGTGTTGTTATACCACTAGATAGTTTAATTCCAGTTTACAAAAGTTTCTGTGCATATTTTTTTATAAATGTATATTTCAATCATCGTAAAAAATTAACAGTCATTTGTATTTTAATTGTAGTAAAAACTTAACAGGTAAAATAAATAGTATTATTTGACCTTTTTTTTCTTTCATGTTTCCACAAATTTGGATTCTGAAGTTTTAATTTTTTTTTACAAATTCTCATTTGAAGTGATGGATACGTGTTTTTATATATTTTCTATCAATATTGATAAACAGAAATATTGATAGAAAATCTATTTAGAAATATTTTTCAAGGTGCGTGTGGTATTCAAGTCTGATGTTTATTACCATGAATTTTTATCTACAGCTAGATACCATAATTTAAAAATATTCATTCTAATAGTTGAGTACAAGCAGTTTTGATGTGCTTTTTTTTACCAAGGGTTATAAAGTTATACTAATTCTGATTTAACTTGTTACAGGAATTTAAAGTGTGTAGAAAGAGCCCTCTATTTTTTGAAGGAACTGAAAAATCTATTGCTGATGTCAGCAGACATCCCTGCTCTGATCCCTTAAGATTGTAAAGAAGTTACGGTATGTTTTTGTCACATTAATTTCAGTGCTTGGCATTTACTATTCCTAGTTGATATACTGTAAATTAGAAATTCCTTAATTGGTGATTAAAAAGTGTAAAATGGATGAATTTAAGTAAACGTTTGATGTTGCTATGCTGTTAAAAGTCAAATACTTGTATATAGGACTTTGTGGGGTAAACTGTTCCATATTTATAATATATGCTAAGTAAATTTTTATAATGACAAACACATCTATCATATAAATGCTATCTTGCTGTAGTCATTTTAATTTATAATCTGCAATTTGAATTCTCGTGATTTGGTTATCAGTCTCTTAAACACACACATGTGGGTTAGTCATTTCATTTTCAAGGACTTTCCGATGATCGTTTGGAAACACCTGACCTGTGCAGTAGGCATGCAAGCAGCTCACTAAGTAAAAACATATATTCAAGAAATTTAATTTAGCATTTTTGAAATTAAAGTTTTGAAAATTTTAATTTTCATTACAATAATCAATCTAGTCAACTAAAATTTCTTAGAATAAATGCTATTTTTATTCTGATTTTCAGTTTTATATAAGCAAGCTAAACAATTTGAAATCAGCTGTAAAAGTTACTGGTTTTAGATTTAAATCGTACAATAATTAATCTAGTCAACTAAAACTTCTTAGAATAAATGCTAATTTTATTCTGATTTTCAGTTATAAGCAATCTAAACAATTTGAAATTAGCTGTAAAGGTTACTGGTTTTAGATTTAAATTGTATCTTGTGAAAATGACCTGTTTCAAATTAAATTGCAACTATTGTGAAAAGGATCAAATTGAATTTAAACTGCATTCATCGTAAGACGGAATTAATCTGTTTCATATATTGCACATGTAATACATAACTCATTTGTCTTAAAAAGTTACTGCTAGCTTGGGACACCACCACTATGCATCAACATATCAAGTACATTTATTGCCCACACACAAGGTGTTTATTTAGGACATATGCAGGCTATGATACCAAGTAGTACCACATGCCATATTTTTAATATGGATAAGCTGCATTTTAATATTTTCTTTGTTAGCACAGCCTATTTTACTGAATAGGGGGTGCATATATTTAGTTTGCACAGGTCACATTTTATTTTTAGGTAGTGTAGTATAGCAACATATATCTAAATAAAACAGTGCTCACATATTATTTGTTTATAAAAGTTATTGCTAAAACAGTGACTGTCATAGATAGCAATTTTTAATTTTTCAATTCATTAGTTTTTTAATTGGTAAATATTTAATGATTTTTTAAAACTATTTTGACTAATAAAAAATTTAATATTCCAAGATAAAATTACTTTTACATAGTTTAATTTAGGAGTCAGTATCTGTATATTTTTACTAACGACTGCACAGCCCTGAATGTTCACAATGATCAGTTTGTAAACATATTGCATAAAAAGAATTGCTAATGACCATTATATATATAGAAACATAACATGTTGTTGAGACCCAGACCGTCCGACTCATCCAGAGAACATGAGCGACTAATTAGACGGCCGGTACCAGAAAGGTGTATGGTAACTGTTTGGATAGTCGGGAAGTGCCACACAATTTAGACCGGAACCCAGTGGGGGGGCGTCCACAGAGACTGTACCCTCCTTCCCTACCACCAACCTCTCAAAAGGACTTTCGGACCCACATGTTTAACGTGATTGCACTCCGCATGAACACGGCGGCAGTTGTTGCAGCGTGCAAATCCAGCGCAAACCACCGGGCTACCGTGCTCGAAATGTGCAAACAGCACGCGGTGTTCCCAGGTGGTCACCCAACCAAGTACTAACTGCCCCCGATGCTGCTTGACTTCGGTGATCTAACAAGAACCGGTGTTTTCAGCACTGTATGGCCGTTGGCGCAAAACATAATGTGAAATATGCCATGCTAATGGGGATTAAGATTTAGCAACTTGTTGCCACTAAAGTTAAAGCTTCATATCATTCCAATATTTTATAAGCATTTTCTTTGTCCATGAAACATTATTTTTTGAAAATTTTCATATAAGCTAAGATAGCAACATTATTTTTAATCAGCTTCTCCTGCATAAAAGTCATATTTGGTTGTAGAAAATTGCATTTTTGTATAACTAGCCGACAGCCAGTGGTTTCTTTTTTTATCAGGTACGACTAACGATAGAACTGAAAACCTCACTTTTGTGATCAAAATCTACTGCTTTATGGTATATATCAATTCAAATGCATAAATTTCAAATATAATTTTAAATTTTAAAAAAAAGTATTCCTAACAGAAAAAAAATGAAGACATGTGTGGTTTATGTCAGGCCTTTGCTGATATTCTATTCATTTAATTTTGTAAAATATTTAAAAATGAGAATTCTTTAAAACTGTATACATTTTATTTTTTACAGGTTTTTCTGAATTGAAGTATGGACTAGAGATTTTAAAGAAAGTTTGACTGGATCTAGTTTTGTTTTAAAACAATATTCATATTTGTTGAACATAATCTGTTATAAAATATTGTATTTCTTATATCTAAGAATTTTAGCTGTATACTTTTGAAAAATAAACAAATTAAATTTATGTATTTGATTTTATTGTTAATTAGTATGTTTTGAATTTATCCATATGTGTGGGATTCAATGTTGAGACAAAAATGTCTCAAAACCGTTAGGTCTAGGAAGCTGAAATTTGGTAAGTATTTAATTCTTACTCCAAAAGGGTTCATAAGTAATCATGATGCAAAGGTTTTTGGAGGGGTATCCTGGCCCCAGTATCTGGTGAAAAATATTGAATAAGACAAGTCCAATATTCAGCTACACTGTTCTTATTAAAATGTTCTCTGTAGAAGCGAAGCTGAAACTATGTTATAACAACGGCTATTCATATTACCATTGTTGTAAGCAAACTGTCACCTAACTAAAAGTGCTGTAAGATCCAATAAGTTCAACACTTTTCTGTATAGAGGAAAAATATTTCAGCAATGGGCAGTTGATCAACAAATTTGGAATTCTTTAGATATGTTTTCAAAACTGGATTCGCAGTTAGTTATATTGCTTTTTAGTTTGGATTCAAATGTGGATTTCAGTTAATTTGCTAAAAAAAATTTATAAAATATGTGGTTTATACTGAAATATTCTATTAGATTTATTATAAGAAACATCTGTTTTTCATTTCCATTCAATTAATGTTAATACATTAATAAAAAATAATTATTTTTCTCCTTTAATGATAATTTATTTCTTCGTTTTCTTTTTTCATTATTCAGTATTTTTCTGGTTTGAGTGGAAGTAAAAACAATATCTGAAAAAAATTATACAAGCACATACGGTATCTTACATCATTAATTTTCAATGGTTATAAGCTAGTTTTATTATATTAATATAAAAAATATAACATTACAGGTTTGAAAGTTGAAAAAGCATTATTAAAATCATGTTAATAAAATCAAAATGCGTTTTTGTGAGCATGTCAATTATTGAACTCAGCTTTGACATTTTAAACAAATGTAAAAATTATCACAACTCAAATTCTAACTAAATGAGCACATTTTACTTTTTTTAACTAAATGTTAATTCTGGAAGTCCAATTGGATTAAATTTTTTTCATTGTTAAATATAATTTGCATATTACTTTGATGGTTTGAAGTCGATGGGAAAAACAAAACTGGCGAAGTAGCCACAAAGAGGAACTACAGAGAAAACCTATAAGATGGCCTGATGAAGCTGTATCATCAATGATGAGAATTTTATTTATATTTATAAATACTATTTATTTAATTAAACTATATAAATATATTGATATTGCAACAAACAGCTTGTTACCAGCTTCTCAACCAGCTGCTATATGTACTCGGCTGGTCTGGGTTTTCAACAAACAGTCTGTGGGCGCGGTAGCCCATTGGTTAGCGCGCTGGAGTTGCACTCGGTAGGCCGGGGTTCGATTCCAGCCACTGCCAAAACTGCCGCCGTGTTCATGCGGAGTACGATCACGTTAAACATGTGGGTCCGAAAGTCCTTCCGAGAGGTTGGTGGTAGGGGAAGGAGGGTACGATCCCTGTGGATGCCTCCCCCACTGGGTTCCGGTCTAAATTGGGTGGCACTTCCCGGCCGTCCAAACAGTTACCTTACACCTTTCTGGTAGGTCGGACGGTCTGGGTTTCAACAACAACAAACAGTCTGTTTTGATTGCTTTCAAACCGACATAATTTTAAAATATACGACAATGTGGATTATTCCTTTTTATCTATTTTGTATTCTCCATGAAGTAGTGTGAAATACCCAGTAAAATCCTGCTTGAAATTGAGTGAGGTTATCAAAAATTTTTGCCATTGGCTGGTATTATAAAGTTGTTGGCCTAGCATTCTAAACTGATTAAAGAAATAGGAAAAAAGAAATTATAAATGCAAGTGGAAAAAAGTTACAATATTATAGGAAAATATATTATTTATAAAGGCAATATAGTAGTACAGTATAATTAGTTTTATTTATAAAGGCAAGCTGATTTTACTCCTAAAATATATTGGAAAGCTTACTGGTGCTTTATTGGCTATTTGTATCACTCAGATTTCCTTCTTTTTACTTTGAAGAATAAGTTAGGTAAAATATATATTATAAGAAAGAAGTTACTGCAATTTTTTCTTCCATAAACTTCAGCTTACCAAGTTTAATCTGTTGAAGCAATTTAATATTTCAAAGATCAAATTATAATAAGAAGCGAAAAGAATTTGTAGTAATGTTCATTGTTTTATTGAAGATATTAGGTAGGAAGAGCATTGGTTTATGTGAGAGAAATAAGCATTTGTCTTGTTGGATTATATTTATACTTCACACAAAATGCTGACATCTGATTTAATAATTTTTTAACACTATTCTCATTAACTGTGAGTCAGTGGCTTATTAATCACATTTGTCTATTTCAATATTATTTGCTGACAGTTGCAGAATATAATTGTAAAGTCAGTTAAAGCTAAATCATGTTAATATTTGATTGTTCCACATCAGGAAACAGGATTAGCTTAAGTTGGATCAGATATGAAATTAATTTATTGCTTAAAAAAGTAGATTAAATTTTTTGTGTTTTGATAATACTTTTCACTGTCTAAGTTGTAAAACTTAAAATATCAAGAAAATCTAGGTATTTTGTAAATAGTATACCTTGGTAGCCAAACAATACTTTAACAAACACTGATGAATATACAAAAGACACAAAATATTATGTAAAATAAATATGTATAGCAGAATGGGTACGAAATTGTCATTAAGAAGCACCCAAAATTTGCAAAATGGTATATCTACCAACATATGCACTAAAACCTCTTAAGTAGTGCACAAGGTTCATGAAGCCTTTTGATCAAAAATTATAAAATTTGGAAAGCAAAATAACATTTAGATTTAAGGTAAGTATCGTTCAACTTTACTTTTAAAAATCTAACATATCTGGTAAAGATCTCATAAACTAGGTGATTTTTCACAGCCAACATACTATTAAAAATCTGAGTTCTTTTATAAGAAAATGAATGGGAATTCAAACGATTTTATTTTTACAATTATATATATATATAAACTCAGGCTGTTTATTTAAATTTATACTGGAAGATATTAATTTTGAAGATGTAATAGATGCTAATATATCAATTCTCAATTGTTGGTAAATTGGTGCATTTCGAAATTACTAAATAATTAAGAAGAAATATAGTTAAGATTTTTGCAATATTGGCAGAGAGACTTTCACAAATAAATAATCTCATATATATATATATATATTAAACGAGAATTGTGGTCAAAAATACACAAGCTCAATTCAAGAATTTACCAAAATAGGATTTTATTTGAAAAATCCCTAAATAGAAAATTTGAAAAAACAGATTTACATATATACTGGGATATGGCCATATCCTGGAAAATATGAGATTGCATCCTTTACCCGGCCCGGGGGAGGGGACACCACTCGAGCGGCAGGCCCAGGCCTCCAGTAATTTTTTTAAGCTGGAGAAAACAGGAAATATTCACAAAGGAAACTGAAATATGAAGCCCGTCATAATTTAGAACACGTTCCCGGACCAAAGACCTTTAAGTCACGATCGAAATGATTTTTATCCAAATGTGTTTGTACAAAAACTAAAATAAAAGTTTTTCAAACATTTATATTTACATATAGCTAAATTCAACACAGTAATCTCATGTACTCTATTAAAATTTACTTAAATTTTTTTCAAACTTAAATACGCCCGGCCCGACTTTTTAAATACTGAGCCCGACCCGACTCACAGGACAATTCGGATCTGCGCTAATGAACCAGACCACAGCAGACTTCAAAATGAATATGTTATCATAGAACAATATGAAAATCAATCGAACAGCTGCTGTCAAATAGTAAACAAATCCTAACCAATCAAGTTTAGCCACACAAAGATTTCTTCTTTCCCACACCATTTGTACCCCCATCGCCTCATACAGCGTGGAAAAAGAGGAGAATCCCTTGCTCTCGAGAACTCCATGCGTTGACGGATTAGTGGAAATCGATGCTCTGCGTTGCTCCTCTGACGGATAGCCAACGCAACGGACGAACGCGTCAGTGGAAACCCGGCCTAAGCGTGAAACCTTTCACGGATACTGTTACATGCAATGTTATATATAATTGTGCTAATGGTCCTTTTGTGTGCTGTAAAATAAGAATCAGATTACATGAAACATGCGCATTTCGATGTATTTTAAATAAAGAAGTAAATATGAAGGGTTTTTTTGTATGAATTCGGTTCAAACATCGTATGCTTTATGCTATAAAGACTGCTTTATGATCTTTATTTTATGCTTATATCAAGAATGAAACTGTGTGATACTTGTCCAGATAATTGATAAAAAAATTTAAGCGAAGTTAAATTTCACAAATGTTGGTTAATTTTTTAAATAAAAATTGAAATAGAAGTTAAACTCATGATATATGAAGAGATCACGTGACTTATTGCAAAGGAAAAAAATACTTCCATTATACGCTATTACCTTAGATGTTTAAAGATTGTTTAAATGTATATTTAGTGTTTAGCGTCATTAAACCGCTTTATTTCTGCGTATCATACGTGTATTCAAACTCTGTGCCAAAGCAATTACAATATTTTTAATTTTAAATGATAACTAAACTTTGATTGTTTCTACAACGAAGCCTAATGTTAATGTATGCAGTATGTAAACAAATCAAGCGATTGTAAGGTGAGTTGTATAAGAATTGCTGAATTTCTTTCACGCAAAATTATTTAGTTCTGGAGTCTGGAATGTAAGAGATATGGATATTTATTTTCCATAGAAAATAAAACAATTTATATTTCGATGACGTCATTTGAATAAAAGTCATTTTATATAACTAGAATTGTTTTCTCCATGCAAATTTCGAGTATAATAAATTACTGTAATATTGTATAATTTAAAAAATATCAGCGCTGAATGTATCACATTTTAGAGATGTTTAAATAAAATTGCTATTCAATTGGAAAGTGTTTCATATTCAATGATTTATGAATGGTTAATCTTTCTTGTGTACCTTATTTAAGTATGTAAAATCCTTTTAACCAGTATTTGTATGCCTGTCTTTAACAGTTTCAAAAACAAATCATGGAAAGCATTGATTTAAAATCCCACTAAAAGATTTCTGCGCAGCAATAATATTTGTGAACGTCCCCTGGATCCATGGATTTTTATGATTAAAAGTGTACCGAAATATCACGAGAAAGTGGCGTTAGTCAGGAATTTGAACAATTATTTCTTCCTAAATATGAACTTTTAAGAATCAAATGTTTCTTTAGCTTGACTAAATGAAGTTTTGGCAACATTTCTGTAATTTGACTTTCTTTGATTGTATAAAAAGTTAATTTTCATAACTTTATACAAAAATATGGTACAGCATTTTAATTATTATGTTATCACTGTCTACCTTATTTAAAGCATTTTCGCAATTGGAATTATGAGTCTATAACCATCAGCTAAAAAAATCAGCTACAGTTCATTTTCTAAGAAACACCGTGCATATAATCTAATTATGGTGGCCTCCGACATCAGAGCAGAAAACTATTGCGCTATATAATAGGGTATGTTAAATTAATTTATTCTGTATTTAAAAAAAAAATAATTATAAAGTGCAGAGCAAGTTTATATGTTTACAGTCTGAATGTATTACAAGAACATAGCAATATTTAGTTGTATGCGCAAAAACAAAATATATTGGATTGCGTCAAAGGAGTCAGATCAATACGGCACGGATGAAAAAGTTTATTTTTGCTCCAGCTATGAAATGGCACATTTTCCTGATAGAATCCAATTCCATCAGCCTAAACGCGCCAAAGCACAGTAAATGTTTCGCAATATTTTTATCTCACCGTCTAAACGGCGTATTTTCCCAACTCTGAGATGAAAAAGTCGACGTTTATTTACTCTTTCCGTACTTTGACTATTTCTATTGGATATTGTGAAATTAGAAGGCAGTTTTCTGAATGTATTCATAGCACGTGCATTTCATTGCATATGATATGCAGAAGATTACTAGTACAACATACAATATATGAGTTTAAGCAATTTTTGCCATAATAAAACAATTGCATAATAATTTCAAAATATCAATCCCTGAATCAATAATCCCCTAAAATATCAATAATAATAACGTTTAAACCTGAAGACCGTAATTGATATTATCCAGTCAAAAATGCTATAAGAAAAATCAAATCGTTATTTTCTAAAATATATTTTTATATCCATTTATTTATTATTCGAATCGAAAAAATAATAATTAAAATTAACAGACATATTTAACTACGTTTCTGAGCAACATGATATAAGATAGAATCTTCCTCATGAACTGCAAAATTAAATAACCATTTTTATTTCTTTATACTTTCCATTGTTCAGTAAAAGCTTGTAAAAAATGAACCATCCAGATAGATTTCCCATTTAAATCATGATTCAAACAATTCATGTTTTCAGAAAATGACTAATTAGCGCAAAAAAATTGCCATCAAACTCAGATATAAAGTTTTAATTCACTTTCAAACGATTTTCAAGCTTTTCGTTTGAATAAACCACGGAGTTAGAGAGTAGAACTCCTAGGAAAAAGTTTCGTTTTTCAATAATATCTCAACAACTCCTGGTTTTAGATACTCGAAACTTGGGCTAAATTTATGGAGGGCTATTTCAAGACTATCCACAAAATTTCATCAAATTCGGTTCAGCAGGTCTCCCGTGATGAGGAAACAAACAAAAATTTTGTTTTTTACTAATGTCTCAAGAACCACTAATCGCAGAAACTCCAGACATGGACTAAATTTTAAGTAGGACTATTTCCAGGACTTCCCACGAAATTTCATCAAATTCGGTTCTGCTGTTCTCCTGTGATGACTGGACAAGCAGACAGACAGACAGACAGACAAAGAGACAGACAAACAGACATACATGCAGACATACAGACATACTTTCTTGGACAATCTCAGCTGTTAAGAAATGTGGGTAATCTCAACAGCAACCGGTATATCAGAGAAGTTCTGGAGTACGAATTCACACCCGTATTTCAACGTATTTCTGGAGTCGTACTGTAACATGACAATGCCCGTCCACATGTTGCTAGGGACGTTCAAGGTCTCTTTTAAGCACAACATATGCAACTTCTTCCTTGGACTGTATATTCATCGGATATGTCGTCTATTGAATATGTCTGGGATTTCGTCGATCGGCATCTGGTTTGTGACGCTCGCCCGTAGCTAATGCAACTGTGTTTTGGGATCGAATAGAAGCAATTTGGAATTCTCTTCCTCAGGTACAAATTCAAAATATGTTTATTTCGATGCCACGTCGTATAGAAGCACATATTTCAGCTCGTGATGACTTCACCAAGTACTGATTTTCGACATGTAATATTTTTTTTTGCTTTGTATATTTAATCGTTTATTTGTATCAACACAAATCGTTTGTGAAATAAATCTTTTTTTTTTCAATTCTGATTACTCTTTTATGATGTTGCAATTTTTACAAACAGGAATTTAAAACAAGAAAGCATCTTACAAAGGTTTCGTTTTTTTGTTGTTATTCTGTATTTTTATATTAGGGAAGGGGAATGTTTTCTGTCTTCAGAAAGGTTGATACTGTTATTTAACAGCAAATGCAATTATTAGCGAATTATGTTAATTTTAGATAACAATTTGTGGGAATTTGTATGTCATGTATTATATTTTATATTACATAAAAATGATGTGGGCATTAAATGACTTCCCATACAAACTCAAATTCATGTTATCTTTATTAATTGAGTTTAATTGCATAAAATGATACTGATAATAATTTAAATTTACGTCAAATTTGCAGTTCTGGGTCATCTTAGGTTTGGTGATGTTGCAAAAATGCAAAATAATTAAAATAATTAAGTGTGTCATGGCGTAACTCTTCGTCATTTTGTCGTCAAATATTATATATAAAACAAGCATTTAAGTGATATATGTCATTTTATGTAGACTTTTATTTTTAGATTTTGAAAATTTTTGTATTTTGCAAAAAAAAAGTCATTTCGCAAAAAAGACAGGTTCTTTATATCGAATCATACCAAAATCTATCCAAAACCAGATTAGCCAATAATTGACTTATCTACCAAATTTTGAGAAATTTGGTTAATTAATGTTTGAGTTACAATGGATACATACATTACACAGAAAGACAGACAGACACACAGACGTCACACTAAAATTCGTGTTTTCAAATTCTAGAATGCTCGACATGTTTAGATTCGTCGAAAACTCAGTCTGCACTTTTCAACACGATCTCAATATTCTCCCTATACATTGGTATGCATTGTAGGGAAAGTAAAAATCACATATTATCTGAATTATTATGATACAAAATAAACATAATTTCAGAGATAGATAAAGTGAACATGAAATCTAATTCTTTCGTTAAACGGTATTTATCAGTTAGATCATATCCATAAAGCACCGAAAGGAATAAGATAGTTCAACCTAGAGTCAGCTATAAAACAAGGAATTATCTTAGATAGAAACCATTTTCATAAGGGGAAATGTTCCAAAACACCGTATATGCTTCGTAAGTTTTGTTATCACAAGTCATAGAAGGGAAAATTCCCCTAGAGAAGGAAAAATCGTCATTTATTCCCTTTTTTAGTAATTTGGATGTTTCGGTTTTATATTAAGAAACAGCGAATTTTTTATTACAAATGCGTTTGTATGTGTTACCTTTAAAGTGTATAATTCAGTTATTTCAGAGAATACCTAGTTATTTCATGAAATAACTGATCAAATCAGTTAAAGTGTGTTATAAATTTATAATTGTATACTTTAGCTAGTTATTCAATAAATTAACTAATGGTAGACAGTTAAAAAGTAAAATAAACAATTGACTGAATTATACAGCATACAAAATGTTATTTACACAAATACACAATAAAATCATTTGCTACAACAGGGATTTCTAAAGTGGCATTTGGAATTGCATAGAACATTATTTCTAAAACAAATACATTTTTTGTTGGCACACTTCGTTTTATATGAACATTTTTTAATCCCTGACCGGTGCCTAAACTTTGAGCTGTAGCAACCGACCGGAGGGATATCTCTATATCCGGCACTTCTTCGATCTTAATTAATTTGTGTTCACAGACGCTGACTTGGGATCCGAAAAATAGCTGTTTTAATGGGCCGTGTCTTGTTCCCAATTGAAAAAAAAATCCTTCTTCTGTTTATTTCATGATAACAGCTAAAATAGATCTGGCTTCACCCCTTCCTCTGTCAACTTCAGGTACTGGTATACTTCCAGTGGCTCTCACTTTACAGTCTTTTGAATTCGGAATATTATTAACTCGGTTATTTTACAGTTTAACGGGATATAGATCGTTATTCTGCGAAATAACTAGTTAAACCATAGAATTCAAGTGATTTTTGCACTTTAACTGACTAGGTCAGTTATTTCATGAAATAACTAGGTATTCTATGAAATAATGGATTTCATACTTTAATGATAACAAGTACAGATTAAAACAATTTTAGAAAACAGGTGTTGCACAATGTTAATGTTCAGGAATATTTTTGCTCTTTAAATATTTATAATATTAAATAATTCGATGCATATAGAAAAACATTAGGGTCAGGTTGAAAAATGGTAGAATGAATCTAGAAAATAGTATCACTATACCATTTTTATATACATTTAATTTTTATATACATTTTAATTACTTTTATATACATTTTTATATACATTAATACATTATTTTTATATACATTTAATTAATTTATATACATTAATTCGCCGACGTGGTTGTCGAGTGGTCAAAGGCAAGCGTTTCCGTAGCAATCGCTCGACCGCCACTTTGTGGGTTCGAGCCCCACGTAAGGCATGGATGTTTGTGTTGTGTGCGCAATGTGATCCGCCCCCCTCTGGTGCGCCTGGGGAACGTCAATGGACGGCTAAATGGTTCACGCTATGGCCGCTGTAATAAAGGCGAATAACGAAGGTCAAAGTGCCTGGCCATTTGAAAAAAAATATATATATATATATACATTAATTCAATTTTGATTTAATTTGTATTTAAATTTAAACCAAATTAATTTTATGGATTACATTGCAATTGACACTTCAAATTTACATTACGAAAAGCTAAAAAAATCTGATGTGGGCAACACATGACTTTCCTTATATAATGTAATGTATTTACTACTTTTACAGTTAAAAAAATGTTATTCTTATAGTAGATACTTATATTCTTTCCAAGATATTGAATTTTCTTCAATTAATTGTAATTTTGATTGATTTAGCGTCATTTTTATCCATTTGGCGAGATTTTTGTTAATTTGGCAACAATTAAAAAAGTTGCCAAGTTGGCGACATCTCGCCAAATTCGTCGCCAAAATCTCGTCAAGCATTATGGACGAAGAAATAAGTTATTCTTACAGCAGATAAATAACTATTGGCGTTCAAATACAAAAGTATTACTCAAAGTATCTTTTTTCATGACTGGAACGAGCTAGATCCACGAGAATGATGTCACCCAATTTATCGCATGGTGTTCCCAATTATCGTGGTCACCCAATTTATCGCATGTCACCCAATTTATCGCATGGTGGTCGAGATTTTTGTTAATTTGGCAACAATTAAAAAAGTTGCCAAGTTGGCGACATCTCGCCAAATTCGTCGCCAAAATCTCGTCAAGCATTATGGACGAAGAAATAAGTTATTCTTACAGCAGATAAATAACTATTGGCGTTCAAATACAAAAGTATTACTCAAAGTATCTTTTTTCATGACTGGAACGAGCTAGATCCACGAGAATGATGTCACCCAATTTATCGCATGGTGTTACACATGAAAAGTAAACATGGTTCTCAATAGGAAATATTTTTTTTATTTTATGACTTTTTGATAATTTTTTTTGAAAAATGTGCAATATCTCGAGAACGGTTCATGTTAGCATTCTAAAATCTATGTCAATCGCTTACTAATGAAAAATTACATAAGAAATGTCTATTTACGTAACTTTATTAGCGGTTTTGATTTTTTGACGAATTTTTCAAAATTTCAATCAAGAATTTAGGGGGGTTCTGAACATTCGATTGCGTATAAAAACAATAGGCTTCCAGTGTTTATGGATTGTGATTTTTGTACCTAATTTCGTTCGAATCGGCCCATTCGTTCGTCAGTTATCGTCTCCACAGACTCACTGACACACACACACACACACACACACACACTCACACACACACATACACACACACAGACATCACTTCAAAAATGCTTGATTCGTGATCAGGGATGTTTGAAACGTGCTCTCCCGTCGAAAACTCGAATTCGAATTTTCGACCCCGTCACAATACTTTCCTTATACATTATGTATATAAGGAAAGTAATATATTTGAGGAAATTGATACTGTAAACGGACACATTGTTGCAATGATAATAAACGTAAGAAAACCGTGTTTTATGAGAACAAAAGTATTTTCGTCCTTAATAATATTAAGAATAAAACTAGCAAAAAGTAAATTTTATATTACTGTGAGACCCATTAAGCAGTTTTAATTCAGGCTATACAACAGCCAAAGCAAGCTGAACAAAAATCTCAGACAAATGACACAAGGATCGGCAATCTTGCTTGGAGAGGTTTACGATCTATAAATTTACTAGTTAAGAATGGTATCATCAGTTGGAAAGGTCTCGATGTCGTCATTATGCGTAACTCATATTTCTAGGCAGGGCTCGTACAAGCTTCATCAAGAAAGGGAGGGGGGGGGGGAGGTTTCCAGGCAGGACGCACTCCGAAATCGTATAAATTGCAATGGCAATAAAAATCAGGAAGGTGTGAGTTCCCAAAACGAGTTTACATGAAATTAATATTGCCCAGAGAAATGGTGGTAAGCGTTGGAGTGAAGTTGTCTCACAAAAATCGACAACATCAGTGAGAAATGGTGGTTGTGATACGAAAACTGAAATAAGACTTCAATCTGAAATAATGTTTAAACAAGAAAGATCAATCATGCTTAAAGCATTAATTATGAAACACTTTCCAACTTCAATGCAATTTTATTTAAACATCTTTAAAATGCGATACATTCCTTGGGAATATTTTTAAAATTATCACAATAATTCATAAATTCATTATATTTTAAAATTTAAAACTTCATCGAAAAAAATGAACTTTATTCATATGACAGCATTGAAATATAAATTGCCTGTTTTAAATATCTCTAAAATGCGATACATTCCTCGGTAAAATTTTTAAAATTATCATAATACTGCAATAATTTATTATATTTGAAAACTTCATCGAAAGCAAATGAACTTTATTCAAGTGATGTCATCGAAATATAAATCCCCTAGTCCTCTCTGTAAAAGCAGCATTTCATTCATGTCTTTTTTTATTTCTTTCATTCATAACAATACTACAATAATTTATTTTATTTAAAAAATTAAAACAGTGGAGGTACAAGTAATTTAAATGTATGCTTAAAACTTCATCGAAAAAATTGTCGTTCTCTATGTAAAATCAATGACTGTTTCATTCATATCAGCTATATTTCAGACTCCATGAGCCAAATAATTTTGCATTTAAGAAATGTTGCACTTCTTATACAACTCATTCTATATTTATTGGTGTTTACATTTTCCATGAGTGAAAATTAGGCTTCGCTGTAGAAATAATCAAAGTTCGATGATCATTTAAACTCAAATATATTGTATTTGCTTTGTTTCAGTATATAGATGCACAGTATTTAATCAAAAATAAAGTGATTTTAAGACGGATACAACGCTAAATATGAATTAAAAAGAATTTTAAAAATCACGATTTTGACACAAGATGGATGCCATATTTTACTTTTGAATTGGGTCAAGTGATCTATTCATACCTGAACGATCAATCATGCATAAAGCATTGATTACTTTCCAACTTCAATGCAATTTTATTTAAACATCTCTAAAATGCGATACCCTCCTCGGTAATATTTTAAAAATTATCACAATACTACATTAACTTATTTTATTTGAAAACTTAAAACTTCATCGAAAAACATGAACTTCATTCAAATGACCACATTGAAATATAAATTGCCTGGTTTAAACATCTCTGAAATGCGATACAGTCGTCGGTAATGTTTTTAAAATTATCATAATACTACAATAATTTATTATATTTGAAACTTCATCGAAAACAAATGAACTCTTTCAGATGACGTCATCGAAATATAAATTGGCTGGCTCTTTAAATAAAAGCAGCATTTCATTCATCACAATACTATAACTAATTTTATTTAAAACTTAAAATCATGGAGGTACAAGTAATTTAACTCTGTACTCAAAACTTCATCAAAAATTTGTTTGCTTCTCTGTAAAATTGATGATTTCATTCATATCAGCTATATTGCAGACTCCATGGGCTAAATAATTTTGAGTTAAAGAAATCCAGCAATACAACTCATTCTACAACTTTTGGTATTTGCATCGACCATAAGTGAGAATAAGACTCCGTTGCAGAAATAATCGCATTTGGATGATCATTTAAACTCAACTATACTGTAATTGCGTTGTTTCGAGATGTACAGGGTTAGCAAGAAATAAATTTCCCAATTCAGAGGACTCTAGCATGCGTTCTGTTGGTCCAAATAAGATAAAATTTGAAATATAGGTAATTCAAATGATGGGCTTGACATTTATTAAATCAAAAATTTTAGTATCAACATTCACCTATAGATGGCGCTGTAACACAAATGGTATTTACTTGCATACATTGAACATGTGAAACATTATTTGCGTTACAGTGCATGCCTAGTAACATTATTCTTTGGATAAAAAGAAGGTAGATTCTGCACGAGCATTAGTTACTTCTCAGCACATAATGCCAACGTTGCAAGAAAAATTGCTACTGGTGAAATTGATTTACCAGAACCAACAGAACGCCGCCAGAACCAACAGAACGCTGTAAAAGAATTCCGTCGTATGAAGCAGATACTACGAAGAGGTCCAATGTCTCCATGTGCCCTACGCAAGATGATAAAGAAAATTGAAACAACTGGGCAACTTGGCATTCTTCCAGGTAGAGGACGAAAACCAATCCAGTCTGTTAGCGTCAAAGATGTGGCGGTCGTTAAACCCGCAGTCATTCGTCGCATGGTAGTGTGAGTGTGCCAGTTGTTTCCCGTGTATTGGATATGCCGTATTCCACTGAACGAAAAATCTTACGGCAGATTTTGAATTTTTATCCCTTCAAAATCAAGCCTGTGCACCTATTGCAGGACGGAGACTCAGAGGTTCGTAAAACTTTTGCACTTCAGTTCCTTGTTCGAATGGTGGTTGACGTCAGTTGGCCATGGAACATCCTCTACACTGACGAAGCCCAGTTTTGCCACAATGGGCAAGTTAACACCCACAACTGTCGAATTTGGGCAGCGGAAAAACCCTTACGCTATCCAGGAATAACCCTTGCATCCTGAAAAAGTGACAGTATGGCGTGGTTTTACGGCTACCTTTATCATTGGATCGTATTTTTTTAAAGAGGTAACTGCAACTGGAAATCAAACCTTTTCCGCCATAGGACTACGGTACTGTGATATGCTGAGAGATTTTGTAATCCAACAACAGCAACAGCGTGGATGCCTTCAGGACATCATTTTCATGCATGATAGCGCACCTCCTCACATTGAGCGTAGTGTAAAGCGATTGCTAACACAGCATTTCACAGCTGAAGGGGTGATCAGCCGGCATTTTCCAACAGCATGGCCTCCTCGTTCGCCGGATATCACCCCCTGCGACTCTTGGTTGTGGGGTTTCTTTAAGGACAATATCTACCGTAAAAGGTCAGCATCTGTGCCAGATCTGAAAGACAGCATTCGCGCCATATTCTTGATATTTCGGCAGACTCACTCCAGTCAGCAGTGGAAAATATGGTTCTGCGATTAGAGCAGATTGTTGAATATGAAGGGGGACATATTGAGCAGTTTTAATACTACTGTTTTAATATTATTCAACATTTATAAAGCCTATTAAATGTTGTTATGTGTATTACAGTGCCACCTATCGGCGGATTTTTATGCTAAAATTTTTGATTTAATAAATATCAAGCGCATCATTTGTATTATCAGTATTTCAAATTTTATCTCATTTGGACCAATAGAAGGCATTCTAGAGCCCTCTAAAGTGGAAAACTTATTCCTTGCTACCACAGAATTTAACCAAAAATTAAGCGGTTTTAGGACGTATACAACACTAAATATGAATTAAATATACTTTAAAAATCACGATTTTGACGCAAGATGGACACAAGTGGGTCATGTGATCTCTTCATATAAAGGATGTAATTATTATTTTAAATTTTATTTAAAAAGCTACTGAATATATTTTGCTGATTTTTTTATGTATATTTTATGGAATAATTTGAATATTTCCTTAAACTATCGAAGCAATTTGTAAGTTTTAAATCCGTTAAAAAAATGTTTGAAAAATCAGGTCCCATAGGGCTCAATTTATTTCATTATTTCAACCCGGGTTCAATCCAAAACTAATAGGGTGACATCAGCCATTTATATTCCCATAGGTCCCACAGACCGTCTGAACAACATACTAAAATTCCATTTTGATAAAGTCATTTTACGGCAGTTATCGTGCTAACGGACAGACAGACAGACAGGTAGAATGAACAAAGTCATAAACACTTTTCAACTATGTTGTAAAGTGTTGATAAAATCCAGATTCAACTTCGACGGCAATGCTTTCAGTTGCGACTCTAGTAGCTCAACGGTAGAGCGTCGGCTTGCAAGTTCAAAGAGCCGTTTTTCAATTCCCGGTTGGTTCAGCAAAGTTTTTTACAATGACACCCTAACTAACAACTCAACCCTGTAGGTTAGTGCAAAGATGTCGGAGGTCTGACAGTGACCCTAATACGATTAGCCTAAATTCAGTGAAATCTGAAATATGAAGCAACGATTTCAATATCGGGAAGTCAGCAACGCCCAGGAAGCTAATGTAGAGAATAAAAATAGCAGCAGAAGGCTAATCGGGGGTAAAATAGCAGAAGGTGGTGAGTCAGATTATCAGTTGCACGTCAATCTGACTTCAGAGGGGGGGGGGGGGTAGATTCTACTTCGACAACAAGAGCTTGCAATTCTGTTTCTAGGAGCTCAGCGGTAGATCGTCGGCTGTAGTCAGTTCGAAGATCCGTACTTCGATTAATTGTTGTGGCAGCAAGATACTTTACAAAGTTCAATCAATGTGTTCAGACATCGAAAATCAACAAAATATTTATTTTCCACTATAAAAACACTGTAGCTTTTATAACTTTTACTTAGTTACAGTTATTGTATGAAAGAGCTTTTACATTTCTAAAGATACAAAATATCGATTGCGCTTTATTGCACAACTTCGACTGTATCAATTTATCTGTGTATCAACTTACAACGGCCTTCATTACTATATACAAACATATTTTCGACTATAAAAGTGTGGTGTCCATAATTTCTTCATACCAAAATATGTTATTTACGAGGGTGGAAATATAATTGAAAATAATATATCTAGCATATAAAACTAAATAATAGAATATATATATTAATCTTAAATGCAATACTTATGCTATACAATGTTTATGTTTCGTATTTCACAACAAACGAGGCCATTTCAACATAGAAAAAATTGATACAGTAACAGACGGTAAATTTGTAAAATATGAGAGAATACAACTCTTAACGAAACTAATACAACTTTAGTAAAATAGAATTTTTATTTATTCCAAATACAATTTATTAGATTAATAGATTTATAGATTTATTAGATTAATTTATTAGATTTATAATATGTTAGATTTATGTCTTTCTTCATTCTGTCTGACTGCCCGTTAGCACGATAACTGCAGTAAAAATTACTTTATCAAAATGGAATATTAGTATGTTGTTCAGACGGTCTGTGGGAATTATGAGAATATAAATGAATAATATCATCCAATTAGTTTTGGATGGAACGGTTGATAAAATGAAATAAATTGAACCCTATGAGACCTAATTTTTCAAACATTTTTTTACGCAGATTTCAAATTCACAAATTGCTTCGAAAGTCTTAGGAAATATTCAAATTATCCCATAAAATATATAAAAAAAATCAGCAAAATATATTCGGTAGTTTTTTTAAATAAAAATTAAAATAATAATTACACCTTTTATACGAAGAGATCACGTGACCATTATATGAAGAGATCACGTGACCCAATTCAAAATAAAACATGGCATCCAACTTGCGTCAAAATCGTGATTTTTAAAGTTCTTTTAAATTCATATTTAGTGTTGTATCCAACCTAAAACTGCTTTATTTTTGCTCAAATTCTGTGCATGTACATACTGAAACAACGCAATTGCTATATATTTCAGTTTACATGCTCATCCAAATTTGATTATTTCTACAACGAAGCCTATTTTTCAACTATGTAAAATATAAACAGCAAAATATGTAGAATGAGTTGTATTAGAATTGCTATATTTCTTTAACGCAAAATTATTTAGCTGATGGAGTCTGCAATATAGCTGATATGAATGAAATATTCATTGATTTTACACAGAGAAGCAGATATCATACTACCATTGCTACCATCTTGCTACTCTTAGCCTTCGGACGAGTCGGTTGGCCTGGGCTCTCGACAGAGAAGCAGATGATTTTTTTGATGAAGTTTTAAGCATAGAGTTTAATTACTTGTACCTCCATGGTCTTAAGTTTTTAAATAAAATAAATTATTATAGCATTGTGATGAATGGAATGAATGGAAAAAATGTCTATGAATGAAATTTTGCTTTTATAGAGAGAGCCAGGCGTGTTATTTTTCGATGACGTCATTTGAATAAAGTTCATTTGTTTTCGATGCAGTTTTCAAATACAATAAATTATTGTAGTATTATGATAATATTAAAAATATTACCGAGGAATGTATCGCATTTTAGAGATGTTTAAACCAGGCAATTTATATTTCAATGCCGTCATTTGAATGACGTTCATTTATTTCCACGAGGTTTTAAGTTTTCAAATATAATAAATTAATGTAGTATTGCGACAATTTTAAAAATATTACCTAGGAATATATCGCATTTTAGATATGTTTAAATAAAATTGCATTGAAGTTGGAAAGTGTATCAATACAAAATCAATGATTTATGCATGGTTGGTCTTTCTTGTTTTCTTTTCTTCTTATTTTTTCCTTTGAGAGGTGTTAGCAGATTTAAATTTATATTTAAAGATGTTGAACAGAAAAAACAAACAGTTTTTGACATTCAAAATAAATTTCATTTGACAAACGTGTTGACCAATAGAAAATGAAGAGGATAGAAAGGAAAAGAAACATCGGTTAAACAGAGAAAATGCGAGAAGATGATAAGAACGTTAAAATCAAGAATCTTTGATAAAATCCGAATTAAAAACGTCAAAGCATATAGGCTGCAAATTGAACAGAAACTCTACAGCCATCTCAAATCCTTCGCCAAATTTATAAAAAAACGCCAGATGATAGGTAATGATTTGCTAAATTTGAATTCCATCGTATGACGGGCATGCCTTCTTGTAGAATATATTGAACATGCAATAAGGGTAACGCAATAATAAATCTGATATGGGCATCACGAGAACTTTTAATGCAGATTGTTTTCCTTTATAATACTCTTTAAAACCATTAAATTACTTTTTATCGTTAAAAATAATATATACAAAATTATTAATTTTGGACTATGAGTAGATATACATTTTAGTGTGGCATATAAAAGAAAAAGTTTAGCTTTGATCTTGAGTGATCGTGAATTTAATATGGTACACTGCGGAAGTGATAACCGGCCAATTTTTTTTCTGTGTTGCCCGGTGAGACCTGAAACTCAAACTGATTATTAGACAGCATTATATTTACTTAATGAACAACATACATTAATTTGCTCAAACTAAATTTTATTAATATCATTATTCATACTAAATTTTAACTATCATAACAATGATCTCACGATCACAAAAGCGAACCTAAGTGCAGAAAAAATTCACTGAAAAGATCCGTTTTAATACTTTTTACAATATCATACCATGTAAGTAGAGATGAAGTATTGTTTTCGAATTCGAGATTTTGATGCCTATAAATGTTTCAAGAGTACTGAAACACATTTTGACTAGTTTTGGATTGTTGTCCTTCGATCTGTATATATGTGGCTGATTGTTTGTGTATTCGACAGCGGCCACAAATAGTAATGAATTTTTAAAAAACTTTCTATCCGGGTTTATTATCGTCAAATCTAGAACTGGATAGAATTATTTTTTAAATTTGAAAACTTGGTAATTTATTTGGAATTATATATTACTTTCCTTATATACATAATGTATAAGGAAAGAATTTGGACGGGGTCAAAAATACGAATTCGAGTTTTATATGTTAGAGCAAGTTTCAAGCATACCTGATCACGAATCGAACATTTCTGAGGTGATGTAGGTGTGATGTTGGTGTGTGTGTGGTGTGTGTGTGTGAAAGTATGTGTGTGTGTGAAAGAATGTGTGTGTGTGTAAAAGTATGTGTGTGTGAAATTATGTTTTTTTTTTTGTGTGTGTGCGTCAGTGATTCTGTGGAGACGATATCTCACGAACGAATGGAGCGATTCAAATGAAATTTAATACACAAGTCACAATCCATGAATACTGGAAGTCAATTGAATTAAAACGCAATCGAATGTTTTGAGCCCTCCTAAATATTCGAGTGAAATTTTGAAAAAATCATCAAAAAATAAAAATGTTTAATAAAATTACGCAACTAGACATTTCTTATGTAATTCTTTCTTAGAAAACGATTGCCATAAACTTTAGAACGCTAGCATGAATCGTTCTCAAGATAATTCACATTTTCAAATAAATTTATCAAAAAATGTCCCATGAATTAAAAGAAAAATATTAACTATTGAGACACATGTTTACTTTTCAAATGTACTATTATGTAATAAATTTGGTGACATCATTTTAATGGATCAAACTCGTTCTATTCATCGGAAAATATACTTTGAGTAATACTTTTGTATTTGAACGCCAATAGTCATTTAACTGCTGTAAGAATAACTTATTTCTCCTTCCATAACACTTAGCGAGATTTGGAGGACGAATTTAGCTGAATGTCGCCAACTCATATTTTAATGTTGCCAAATTAACAAAAATCTCGCCAAATGGATAAAAATGACGAATCATTGAAGAAAATTCAATATCTTGGAAAGAATATAAGTATCTACTATAAGAATAAAAGTTTTTTAACTCTAAAAGTAGTAAATTCATGGCATTGTGTAAGGAGAGTCATGTATTGCCCACATCAGATTTTTTTGAACATGAGGGCATAGGACAAAATTTGACAAAGCATGCAAAAAGTATGTGCTCAATGATCACGAGATTTAATAATTTCAATTGTTTTTATCAAAATAGCAGCAATACAGTCTCTTTTGTTCATGATGTTATTATCCCCCCCCCCCCGGATGGAAGTTACTCCCCATGTGTTACATTGTCAATGATTTTTCAAAATTGTACTTGTAAAATTAAAAATTAAAAATAAAACTTCTAGAAATGGATTGTGGCATGAAAAATAACGAGTTGAGCCACCATTCAGTTAATTTTATTAATGTTGATAATCTAATTTAGTGAGTGTGACCTTCAGAAATGATTTTTAAAACTAGAATACTTAGTTAATTATTATATTGCGTGGAATTTGACAAATGTTTCAATAAATTCATTATAATATTTCTATTTTTTCTTGAGTAGCAAATATGTTGTAAAATATTATAACTAAATATTATATGTATGTAAAATATTATAACAGAATAAAGCATATAGTTTTAATAAATTTATAATATTTCTACTTTTTCTTGGATAGCAAATATGTTATAAAGTAAAAGACTGTAACAGAATAAAACATATATCTTTATATTACAATTAAGGAAATTCTAACAATGCATGCATTGGTTATAATGTAGATATTTATTACCCACCTCCGTTAACAATATAGTTATATTATTCTCGTAGAATAGTTATAGTGCAGGCCATTCTTTTATTTGATAGGCGTTTTCATCAACTTACAATAAATGCCTTTATTAGATCCTGAATAAATTCTGAAATGCAGGAAATACTATTGCTTTAATAAAATGTATCTGTATAGTTAATGCGACTTTTTTGCGCACTTTTGCATATATTCAAATTTATATTACAAAAAAAGTAAATTAGTAATGCCATTTTGTATTTTCCCTTCGGATTTTGTTCTTTCTATCTGTTTCCATTTTGGCTCTTTCATTATTACTTTTCCTATATACATAGTATAATGTAAAGGAGAAATATTTTGATGGGATCGGAAATTCGAATTCGAGTTTTTGATTGAAAAACACATTTCAAGTATCCCTGAACATGAATCAATATTTGTGAGGTGATGCGTGTGTGTGTGTGTGTCCCTCTGTGTGTCTGTGGCAGTGATATCTCACAAATGATGTATGCGTATGTGTTTTTATGTGTGTGTATGTGTGTGTACGTCCATGAGTCTATGCAGACGATATTTCACGAACGAGAGAAGCGCTTCGAAAGAAATTTGGTACACAAATTACAATTAAAGAATACTGAAAGCCTATTAATTTTAGGCGCAATCGAATGTGCGGAAGAACCTCGACATTTTGAATAAAATCTTCATAAAAATTATCAATAAAACAGGTCTTCAATAATGTTACTTGAGAAATCATTCCTAATGCAATATTTTATTATAAAACGATTGGCATAATTTTTAGAACGCTAGCATGGATATTGTACTTTTTCAAATAAATTAATCAAAATCTGAAAAAAAATATCAACTATTGTGAAATATGTTCAATTTCAATATGTAATGCTATGCGATAGATTTGTTGACATCATTCTCTTAAATCTAGTTACTTTCATTCATGAGATGGATACTTTGTGCAATAGTTTTGTATTTTAACTAACAATTCATCAATACTCATGTATATATAAGAAATGCTCTTATTTCCGTTTGTCTGTAACGATTAGCGATAAATTAGGAAGAACTTCATGACTAAATCAGCAAAATATCGAATTGGCAATATTTCGCAGCAAATTGACGAAAACTGCATAAACGACGATAAGTCAATGAAAGCGACGCCAAAATGATGAATTAATTATTAAAATATTGAATACATTGCTCATTACTAATGCTATCACTAGCTATAATTTTTAATTTAGAGTTGCATGAAATATAAATTAATTGGGTAACTTTGAAATAGTTTTATATGTTGTCATTCTGAAAAGCGTCAAATGTACAACTCAACATTAAAAATATTCTGCCATAGATTTTATATATCATTTCCTCACTCTGAAAGAAGTAAATTCAGCGCAGTATATACGGAAAGTCATGTGCTGCCCAGATTAGACTTTTAATACTTTCCAACATAGCTGAAAAGCGTTTATGACTTTGTTAATTCTGTTTGTCTTTCAATCCGTCCGTTCCCACGATAACTGTCGTAAAGATGACTATATCAAAAGGAAATTTTAGTATGTTGTTGAGACGGTCTGCGGAACATATGGGAATGTAAATGAATAATATCACTCGGATTGAAAAAATCTGATGTGGGCAGCACATGACTTTCCCTGCAAACTTATATCCACGTTCTATTTATTTCAATTAAATTTAATTCACTTTTAATTCAATTTTCGTTCTCATTTGATAACTGGACTTATTTTCAAAGGTGGCGTAGAAAAATACGAAAAAAACTAATATATCTCGAGAACGGCTAGTCCTAGTGTAATGGGGTTGGTCTTATTCTTTTCTTCGTTAAAAATTACCCATTAAACAAGCATTTAATGGATATATTTGAGCATACGTAGCTCTTTAGTTTAGATTTTGACAATTTTTGCGGGCCATTCTGCAAAAAAATGCAGGTTATTTTTTTCAGAATCGTACCAAAATCTAATCAGCACCAGGGTGACCTATACGTGGCTTATCTACCGAATTTTGTGAAATTCGGTCCATTAGTTTTTTAGCTAGAGTGGATACAAGCTTTTGCGGGCCATTTCGCAAAAAAAGCGGGTTCTTTTATTCCGAATCGTACCCAAAACTAATCAGCACCAGCCCCGCCCACAAGTGACTTACCTACAAAATTTTGTGAAATTCTGTCCATTAGTTTTTTAGTTAGAGTGGATACAAAATCTGCACAGACAGACACACAGACACACAGACAGACACACAGACAGACACACACACAGACGTCACGCTAAAAATGGTTTTTTCGTATTCTAGAGGTCTCGAAACGTGTAGATCCGTCGAAAACTCGAGTTGCGATTTTCGGCATGATTCCAATACGTTCCCTATACATTACCATGTATTGCAGGGAAAGTAAAAATGAAATACGTTGAACCCTATGGGACCTAATTTTCAAACATTTTTCAAGCAAAGTTATAATTCACAAATTGTTTCGAAAATTTTACGAAATATTTGAATTATTACATAAAATATATATAGCATAAAAATTTCAATAAAATATGTTCCGTACTTTTTAAAATTGAAATTAAAATAATAATTAAACTCATATTATATGCCTTTCTGGCAGGTCGGACGGCCTGGGTCTCAACAACAACTCATATTATATGAAAATATCACGTGACCCACAGCAAAATAAAATATGACATCCATTGTTTTTTTTCCAATGTAACAATCGTAATTTTTAAAGTTCTTTTAAATTTATAATTATTGTTGCATCCGTCCTAAAATCGCTTTATTTTTGCGTATTTTAAGTGCATCTATATTTTGTGTCAACGCAATTACAATATTTTTAACTTTAAATTATGATCAAACGTGGATTTGGTCTACAACGAAGGTAAATTTAAAATGATACAGAATGTAAACAAGTGATTATACGATTAATTTTATAAAATTGCTAAATTTTTATCACACAAAATTATTTTGCTCTGGAGTCTGAAATAAAAGTAACATGAATGATTTATTCATTATTTTTACACAGAGAGCCAGGTGATTTATATTTCGATGACGTCATTTGAATAAAGTTCATTTCTTTGATGAAATTTTAAGTTTTTATAATAAATTATTGTAGCACTATGATAATGTTAAATACACCAGCTCTGAATATATCGCATTTTAGAGACGTTTAAATAAAATTGCATTTCAGTTGGAAAGTCTTTCGTAATCATGCTTTATGCATGATTGATGTTTCTTATGTTATTTCAATGCCGCTGATTTTTTCAATGCATTTTGAATTGATTTTTTATTCAGTATATTGATTTTTACTTTCCTTATATACATAATGTATAAGGAAAGTATTGTGACAGGGTCGAAAATTCGAAATCGAGTTTTCGACGGGAGAGCACGTTTCAAGCATCCCTGATCACGAATCAAGCATTTTTGAAATGATGTCTGTGTGTGTGTATGTGTGTGTGTGTGTGTGTGTGTGTGTGTGAAAGTATGTGTGTATGTGTGTGTGTGTGTCAGTGAGTCTGTGGAGACGATAACTGACGAACGAATGGACCGATTCGAATCAAATTTGGTACAAAAATCACAATCCGTAAACACTGGAAGCCTATTGTTTTTATACGCAATCGAATGTTCAGAACCCCCCTAAATTTTCGAATGAAATTTTGAAAAAATCGTTAAAACATCAAAACCACTAATAAAGTTACGCAAATAGACATTTCTTATGTAATTTTTTATTAGAAAACGATAGACATAAATTTTAGAACGCTAACATGAACTGTTCTCGAGATATTGTACATTTTTCAAAAAAATTATCAAAAAGTCATATAAAATAAAAAAAAAATTCCTATTGAGAAACATGTTCACTTTTCATATGTAATACCATGCGATAAATTGAGTGACATCATTCTCGTGGATCTAGCTCGTTCCATTCATGAAAAAATATACTTTGAATAATACTTTTGTATTTGAACGCCAATAGTCATTTATCTGCTGTAAGAATAACTTATTTCTTAGTGCATAACGCTTGGCGAGATTTTGGCGACGAATTTGGCGGAATGTCGCCAACTTGGCGACTTTTTTGAAATGTTGCCAAATTAACGAAAATCTCGCCAAATGGATAAATATGACGCTAAATCAATGAAAATGACGACTAATTGTCGAAAATTCAATATCTTGGAAAAAATATTAGTATCTACTATAAGAAAAAATCTATTTTTTTACTGTAAAAGTATAAAATTCATTACATTATATAAGGAAAGTCATGTGTTGCCCACATCAGATTTTTTATTTAGTATTCATTGTAATTTGTATGCAGCGTGTTTTGTATTTATACATTTCATTTAATGCATTATGTATGCCGAAATAAACCCATGCTTAATCAAGGCCCATATGCATAACCGCTTATGTTCCACATCCTTTTATAATAGAATCCATATATTAGAGACAAGGATACATACATAACAAATGCATCATAGTTAGTTAATATACTGCCAAGCTCCTCAACTTCTGAATTAGGATCAGATATGACTTTACAAAATATCAAGTAGCAAAGTGAATGAATTTGACTGCAAATGATGCGTAGATAGCTATGAAGTCTACGTCTACAGCTTAACAAAGTAGAAAGTGTATTAACTCCAATGTATTCGCTGCATACATCAGATGTAATAACATTGTATTATATGTGTAAACTTTTGTTGGAGTTGTGGAATAATAATTCACAAGATGATAATGTGATAAAGCTATCCCATATTTTATACGTAACCCTGGGAGGAAAAGGGCAATTGTAATGTATTTGAAATATATATATGGGTTTTGTATTATGTATATAGCTAGGCCTCTGCACAGACGAAATTGGGATTTTTTGGCACCGTTGGGTTTTATGCGCACTTGACATGCATTGTAAATATTCAGAGAAATAATTGCAGCAAAACGTCAAAGTTGAGCTACAAATCTCCGAAGATTATAGCCCTGTCAGGTGTGGCTCGCGTCGGGGTCCAGTCCTTGGACCACCCGGTTTGAAGTAAGCCCTCTGGTTCTTTTATTTTAGTGGAGAGCATAAAAATGAGCGTCGCTTCGAAAACCAAAGGTGTGAAGCAATTTTGGACCGCCTTTTTTATTGCGCTTGTGAAACAGCAAATGGGAATTTGGGGAATTCCTCCCTATTTTTGTCGTTCCCCTCGTCTTAAAAATTCTGGAAGTTTTTAGAAAAATGAAAAAAAAAATTCAGATGCCTTTCTGATCTTGAGAGAATAGCATTCCAAGTGCGTGGCACTTGTGTTTTTTTGTGAAGCCAGATCCGGCATGCATTTTGATGCATTTCAGGCACGGTGTCCTTGGCCCCTATCTAGGGCGGCCAATGCATTCTGCTAGGATCCGACGTCGAGTGGCCGGGGATGTAAGGCGGCTCGTAGCCAAAAACGAGCCAGAGCCTATTTCAGTTCGAGGGCGCATTTCTTCGGGCGGTGGCGACCAGCGAAGTAAAAAATGTCGTCATTTTTTTGGTTGCAGTGCAACACAGCTCTGCCTCTAAAATGCGTGGTGTCGGACCTTTGCCCCCTTAGCTATATACAAACCGTGGTAACTGTGGCACTGCATGGACGGAGTCTTTGCGGAGCAGCAATCATTGGCTCCTATGCAGCAGACGAACGCCAACTGGGTGTCATCGAATGGTATCAGTGAGGTCCGTGGCAGATTATGTCTACAGAAACGTAATGGCTCCTGACTTATGATAGCGCCTGTATGCAAGCTTTCATAAGCCGCTGGGCGTAAGCCAACGCTAAGAGGAGGAGAATTGAAGTGAACAGTGTGCCCATCTCCGGAATAATTCCTGTCTGAACTTTCGTCACCTGTTTATCCTCAACCGAGCTGCTCAGACTGACAGGGATTTTCATGAAACGGCCAATACTGAACAAACCTTCAAATTATCTTGTCACCCATTTCCAATGTGCACAGGGATTGCTACCTGCACAAATTGAGTGTCTTTTCTTAAGTAATGAAGGTATGGAAATTATATTTGATTTTAAATGTTTTATAAGTAATGTGTAACAGTACTTTGATGTGATCTATAGTGTTTAAGGGTAACTTTAAGCTTCATGGAATATTTGCCCAATGAATTTTATTTTTTGTTTTCTTTAAAAGTAATTAAATGCAAGTTTTGGATAATTTAAAAAACATACAAATTAATATAAAAATTAATCGTACATCCCGAGGTCAAGCTTAGATAATTGGGAAGTAAGTGTAATTGTGTATATTTGTTATTAGTGTTCAGTGAGATTTCATGTGTTCTTTTAATAAATTGTTAAGTGGCCACAAAAGGAAGTGATTCTTTAATTAGGGAATGCAATGTACTTAGGTCCAATCGGACCCCACTATACGTAACGCGGTTGAGCTGAGTGGAACTATTGGTGAGTAATATTAGTGTATTTATGTGTGTTCTATTTTTGTATTTATGTGTAAAATTCATCTCACCACGGAGAACATGAAACCTAAAATTAGAAGAAGATATTTAGTTATATTAATTTTGATTTTGTATTGATAACCATTTATCTCAGGTGCTCACCCTTTCCATGTCACTCAGAACAGAAAGCCAGAATAATACTTTTATATTTATTTTTTACTTCTTTACTTTTTCATTGGTCATAAAAACTATATTGGATAAAGATTTGATTTTGTATGGTATTAATAAATGTTTCGAAAAAAAGTTATCAATTAAATTATAAAACAAATGATGGTGGTCAGCCCTTCTCAACATACTTCATGTTACATAGTCTATTTTTTTTTTGCTTTAATACTTTATGGTAGCCCATAGGGATAGGTTCTTCATTATGTTCTTGTGACAGAACAGCGCAGTAGCAAATGCACGGGATTGCACACTGAATCGTCTGCAATCATCGACTGCAATCGACTGCAATCGTCTGCAATCGTCGAATTGTCTGCAATCATTTGCAATCGTCGAATCGTCTGCAATCATCTGCAATCGTCGTCTACAATGTCGACTGCAATCGCCTTCTCAACATACTTCATGCTACATAGTCTATTTTTTGGACAGCGCCTTTTCAGGACAGCGCAGTAGCAAATGCATGGTAATGCACACTGAATCGTCAGCAATCGTCGTCTGCAATGTCGACTGCAATCGCCTTCTCAACATACTTCATGCTACATAGTCTATTTTTTGGACAGCGCCTTTTCAGGACAGCGCAGTAGCAAATGCACGGTAATGCACACTGATTCGTCTGCAATCGTGAACTGCAATCGTCTGCAATCGTCGAATCGTCGAATCGTCTGAATCGTCTGCAATCGCCTTCTCAACATACTTCATGCTACATAGTCTATTTTTTGGACAGCGCCTTTTCAGGACAGCGCAGTAGCAAATGCATGGTAATGCACACTGAATCGTCAGCAATCGTCGTCTGCAATGTCGACTGCAATCGCCTTCTCAACATACTTCATGCTACATAGTCTATTTTTTGGACAGCACCTTTTCAGGACAGCGCAGTAGCAAATGCATGGTAATGCACACTGAATCGTCAGCAATCGTCGTCTGCAATGTCGACTGCAATCGCCTTCTCAACATACTTCATGCTACATAGTCTATTTTTTGGACAGCGCCTTTTCAGGACAGCGCAGTAGCAAATGCATGGTAATGCACACTGAATCGTCAGCAATCGTCGTCTGCAATGTCGACTGCAATCGCCTTCTCAACATACTTCATGCTACATAGTCTATTTTTTGGACAGCGCCTTTTCAGGACAGCGCAGTAGCAAATGCACGGTAATGCACACTGATTCGTCTGCAATCGTGAACTGCAATCGTCTGCAATCGTCGAATCGTCGAATCGTCTGAATCGTCTGCAATCGTCTTCTCAACATACTTCATGCTACATAGTCTATTTTTTTTTTGCTTTGATACTTGATGGTAGCCCATAGGGGAAGGTTCTTCATTATGTTTTTGTGACAGAACAGCGCAGTAGCAAATGCACGGGATTGCACACTGAATCGTCTGCAATCATCGACTGCAATCGTCTGCATTCTTCGAATCGTCTGCAATCATCTGCAATCGTCGTCTGCAATCGCCTTCTCAACATACTTCATGCTACATAGTCTATTTTTGGACAGCGCCTTTTCAGAACAGCGCAGTAGCAAATGCACGGTAATGCACACTGATTCGTCTGCAATCGTGAACTGCAATCGTCTGCAATCGTCGAATCGTCGAATCGTCTGAATCGTCTGCAATCGTCTTCTCAACATACTTCATGCTACATAGTCTATTTTTTTTTTGCTTTGATACTTGATGGTAGCCCATAGGGGAAGGTTCTTCATTATGTTTTTGTGACAGAACAGCGCAGTAGCAAATGCACGGGATTGCACACTGAATCGTCTGCAATCATCGACTGCAATCGTCTGCATTCGTCGAATCGTCTGCAATCATCTGCAATCGTCGTCTGCAATCGCCTTCTCAACATACTTCATGCTACATAGTCTATTGTTTGGACAGCGCCTTTTCAGAACAGCGCAGTAGCAAATGCACGGTAATGCACCCTGATTCGTCTGCAATCGTGAACTGCAATCGTGTGCAATCGTCGAATCGTCTGAATCGTCTGCAATCGTCTTCTAAACATACTTCATGCTACATAGTCTATTTTTTTTTGCTTTGATACTTGATGGTAGCCCATAGGGGAAGGTTCTTCATTATGTTTTTGTGACAGAACAGCGCAGTAGCAAATGAACGGGATTGCACACTGAATCGTCTGCAATCATCGACTGCAATCGTCTGCATTCCTCGAATCGTCTGCAATCATCTGCAATCGTCGTCTACAATCGCCTTCTCAACATACTTCATGCTACATAGTCTATTGTTTGGACAGCGCCTTTTCAGAACAGCGCAGTAGCAAATGCACGATAATGCACACTGATTCGTCTGCAATCGTGAACTGCAATCGTCGAATCGTCGAATCGTCTGAATCGTCTGCAATCGTCTTCTCAACATACTTCATGCTACATAGTCTATTTTTTTTTGCTTTGATACTTGATGGTAGCCCATAGGGGAAGGTTCTTCATTATGTTTTTGTGACAGAACAGCGCAGTAGCAAATGCACGGGATTGCACACTGAATCGTCTGCAATCATCGACTGCAATCGTCTGCATTCGTCGAATCGTCTGCAATCATCTGCAATCGTCGTCTGCAATAGCCTTCTCAACATACTTCATGCTACATAGTCTATTGTTTGGACAGCGCCTTTTCAGAACAGCGCAGTAGCAAATGCACGGTAATGCACACTGATTCGTCTGCAATCGTGAACTGCAATCGTCTGCAATCGTCGAATCGTCGAATCGTCTGAATCGTCTGCAATCGTCTTCTCAACATACTTCATGCTACATAGTCTATTTTTTTTTTGCTTTGATACTTGATGGTAGCCCATAGGGGAAGGTTCTTCATTATGTTTTTGTGACAGAACAGCGCAGTAGCAAATGCACGGGATTGCACACTGAATCGTCTGCAATCATCGACTGCAATCGTCTGCATTCGTCGAATCGTCTGCAATCATCTGCAATCGTCGTCTGCAATCGCCTTCTCAACATACTTCATGCTACATAGTCTATTGTTTGGACAGCGCCTTTTCAGAACAGCGCAGTAGCAAATGCACGGTAATGCACACTGATTCGTCTGCAATCGTGAACTGCAATCGTCTGCAATCGTCGAATCGTCGAATCGTCTGAATCGTCTGCAATCGTCTGAATCGTCTGCAATCGTCTTCTCAACATACTTCATGCTACATAGTCTATTTTTTTTTGCTTTGATACTTGATGGTAGCCCATAGGGGAAGGTTCTTCATTATGTTTTTGTGACAGAACAGCGCAGTAGCAAATGCACGGGATTGCACACTGAATCGTCTGCAATCATCGACTGCAATCGTCTGCATTCTTCGAATCGTCTGCAATCATCTGCAATCGTCGTCTGCAATCGCCTTCTCAACATACTTCATGCTACATAGTCTATTGTTTGGACAGCGCCTTTTCAGAACAGCGCAGTAGCAAATGCACGGTAATGCACACTGATTCGTCTGCAATCGTGAACTTCAATCGTCTGCAATCGTCGAATCGTCTGAATCGTCTGCAATCGTCTTCTCAATATACTTCATGCTACATAGTCTATTTTTTTGGCTTTGATACTTGATGGTGGCCCATAGGGGAAGGTTCTTCATTATGTTTTGTGACAGAACAGCGCAGTAGCAAATGCACGGTATTGCACACTGAGGACCCGAGTTCGATCCTCGGCGCTGTCTAAAATAGCTGCGTGCCTATGCCATGTACCGACATGATAAATCTGTTGGTTCAAAAGTCCTTCTAAGAGGTCTGTTCCTGAGAATAGATGGTACTGTCCTTGTGGATATTATCTCTATTGGATTCCGGTATACATTGTGTGGCACTGTCCCACACTCTATACAGATACCTGACATCTTCAGAGGTAGAAAAGTAGAAAGCAATATCGTACTGAATATTTTCTACCAGTTATCTAGCATCTTTCGCTCCAAATAGAGGCTCCCACTTTTCAATATGCCTCTTTTGGAGCTTATTGTCTAGATTTCCAAAAATATTAGTTGTCTAAAATAGCTGTTTTCTTTCCGCGAAGGGTTAATAGTTACATAAAACAGCATAAAAAGTCAAAAATGAGAAAGAAATATTTAACTATTTTCTGATTAAATCAGGGTCGTAAAATTAAAAATATCGAATGTAATATTGCTAAGTAGTCGCCAATGTTACGTAGCAATTTTTCCTTTCAAGTCTATCAAGAACCGGAACAACAGACGTGTTACAATTTTTAGAATTAAAACTACTAAGTCAGAAACAAGAAAAATAAGAAATATTTAACTATTTTTTAATAATGGTCGCAAAATTGAAAAATATTGAGTTTAATATTATTACGTACTGTTACGTAGCCGTTACTGTTACGTTGTATATTTCTTTCCAGTCCTGAAACTAGAACGGCAGATCTGTTGCAATTCTTTAGCATTAAAACTGCGAAGTCAAAAACAAGAAAAATCAGAAATATCAAACTATTTTCTGATTAAAACAGAGCCATAAAATTAAAAAATCTGATTTGGGCAGCACATGTCGTTCCTTATATAATGCAAGGAATTTACTACTTTTAGAGTTAAAAAAATGTTATTCTTATAGTAGATACTTATATTCTTTCCAAGATATTGAATTTTCTTTAATTAGTCGTCATTTTTATTGATGTAGCGCCATTTTTATCCATTTGGCAAGATTTTTTGTAAAATTAGCAACATTTTATAAAGTCGCCAAGTTGGTGACAGTCTGATAAATTCGTCGCCAAAATCTCGCCAAGCATTATGGACGGAGAAATAAGTTATTCTTACAGCAGATGAATGACTATTGGCGTTCAAATACAAAATATTACTCACAGTATCTTTGCTCGTGAATGGAACGAGTTAGATCCACGATAATGATATCACCAAATTTATCGCATGATATTACATATGAAAGTGAACATGTTTCTTAAGAGTTAATATTTTTTTTATTTTACTTGATTTTTTGATAAATTTATTTGAAAAATGCGCAATATCTCGAGAATGGTTAATGCTAGCGTCCTACAGTTTATGTCAATTGTTCTCTAAGGAAAAATTACATAAGAAATGTCTGTTTGCGTAATTTTATTACAGGTTTTGATTTTTTGATGATTTTTTCAAAATTTCACTCGATTTAGGGGGGTTCTGACCATTCGATTGTGTTTAAAAGCAATAGGTTTCCTGTATTCACAGATTGGGATTTTTGTACTAAATTTAATTTGTATATCTCTATTCGTTCGTGAGATATCGTCTCCACAGACTCACAGACAGATACACACACACACACACACACACGCGCACGCACACACACACACATATGCTTTCTCTCCCCCCCACACACAGACATCACCTCAAAAATATTCGTTTCGTGATCAGGGATGCTTGAAACGTGCTCTCCCGTCGAAAACTCGATTTCGACTTTTCAACCCCGTCACAATAATTTCCTTATGTATTATGTATATAAGGAAAATAAACATAGTGTGTAATATTTTAAAAACACGAAGTAGATAATATATTGCTTTTGTCTAAAAAGACCAAAAGTTGTTACACTTTTAATATTCATATTACTTCAAAAAGATATAAATAGCAAGTCTGAGCACATAAATACAATGCATTATTTCCACAAAAATACATTGTTAAAAAACATGTGGTCCTTAATTTATATCTGAAATATGCTTAACTGTAATCAATTCATCCATTTGACAAAACACACCCGGCAGTAAAAATAATGTCTCATAACTTATGGACAAATTGACTACAAGCGTGCAGTTAATGATCCCTAACGATAAATATCAACATAATAAGTAAAAGCATTAAATTTGGTAGTACTTAAAGTTTTGTATAATGTTATGTTTCTTACGTTACACTTCTTATTTGTGCAACACATTTTCTGCCGAGCAGAAGAAAAAAAAAACTGTAATTCGGTTACACGATAGATTGTATGATGAAATTGTTACTACATTAAAGAGAAAATTTGTTTCTTTAAATATTCATTGTTTTTATTTTGGAATATGCCTATAGGAATTTGCTATTTTTCTACAAGATGTTTTTGATGCAAAGGATTAAAATTTATTGCAGCTATTTGTGAAATTAATATATGGCAAAATTATACTTATTGTTGAAACTTATAACTAGGATGCCGAATTTTATGCACTAAAATCCCCCCAAAAATAAGTCATATATCTCTATATTAAAAAAAAAGTAGCTGACACAGCAGCTGTTTGACAGATTTCCCGTTCCTTGACATTCTCTGCTTAGTATGAACAAAAATTATAGCATATAAAATATAAAATTCGGCACACTTAAAGGAAAGAAAATTTGAGGGATACGATGAACTAAACCGTTTTTCGATTTATATTGTAGAAGACATATTTAATGTAAAACACGAACCAGAGAATTACCAGAGATTCAAGTTTGCGTCACGTCTTGGATAAATTACTAATAGCAAGACCACACATTTTTGCAGGCAGGTACCAACATAGTTAATTTTTTGCAGACAGTATTTTTTCTATAAAATTCGATACAGTTTACGAGATATTTTACCTGTGCTTCACTTCTGAAGTGCAAAGTGTTCTTCCGTATCGGTAAGTCCATGGATTTCCTATGCCTCGTATAGCAACAACGATACAAAAACATGAAATTTGCTACGTTTATAAAGAAATAATAGGGTAATATGAAGGAATAAAATATTCCCCGATGTAAATTTTAGTTTAGTTTGAAATAGCTCGCGAAGCGAGCTCTGCAAGAGTAGCGAGTAATACGAAGAAGCGTAGCGAACAAGGAAGAGAGTCCCCTAGTAATATAAATTACAAAAACATTCAAAATATGCACATAATTATGCATTTATTAACAAGTTACGATAGATTGTAAAACTATAATTTTAGCAAATGAATGAATGCATTTAGATGTTGAAGAAACAAACAAATTGTAATATCAAAATAAATAAATAAATAAAATCTGATCAATCTAAAAAATACGAATTTAACTATAATAATCTTTCTGATATTTGTGTAAAATATGATTTTCTATGAAAATTAATTAAAAAAAAATCCGAAAATATACAGCAGCATGAAGGGCTTAAAATAAAAAAAAAATTTCAAAACTATCAAGGTTTATTATTTCTATCCTTTAATATACAAGAAACGAAAAGTAAAACTACATGAGTATAAAGTAGTGCAGACAAGTGAATTAACACTAAAATTATATTACATCTGAAATAAACTGTGTTTAATGTTAGGGAAACAATTCCTCAGATTTTCTTGAGTAAAAAAGCTCCTATCATCTTGAGGGATAAACTTGAGCATTGAGAATAGTCAATCAATGTCTACATATGTACAGTTACGGAAAAAAAACGCCCCACTCTCTGTTAATGGAGCATCGTTCATCGTAGAGAAAATTGAATATACCATTCCATTAGGAATAACATCCTCAACAAATTAATGTGCGTAAAATTTGCATAAGGGGCTGTTTTCATCTCTAAAAGCGCACAAACTTTGAAATTTTCAATAGCAACACCCAATTTTGACGTCACCCACAAGTTCTAGACCCCCAAATTAGTCCAAATTCAAATTTTCAGGACGTTTCCATCTTTATATCCGAAGATATTCAATATTCCGGAATGTGAAACTTTTGGGGATTAGCTCCATATTGAAAACCGCAATTTGAGGGGCGATGTTTCGTTGATTGACCATGTTGTAAATTGTTGAAAAAAATGCACTGTTGTAAATTATTGAACTATCCCCTTGATATTCAGCATTATGACTTACCTCACAGCCAAAGGGTTGCAGATTCGATTCCTGCATGAGAGGGTGCGCATTTTCATGGCTGGGTGTGGAGTTGTCTTGTGTGTGTGTGTGTGTTACTAAGGTAGTGGGCCTGTAATGGGTAGGATTATGTGAGCCTCAAATAGGGCACGATTATTAGGGGTACAAAGCCGTATTGGGTATGTTGCTAAAACCTAAAGGGGCATTCGGGTCAGGGTCAATAAAAAAAAGAAGAAATAAAGAAGAATGAAATGTTTATTTTCTAATGTTATTTAATAATGCAGATTCAATATATTTGCTGCATATATTTGCGTATTATCGTTCTGCGGTCCTGTTTTTCATAGTATGCGAACCTTCATCGACCAAATTGAGATAAAATTGATTTTAACTTTGAACAATATTCATTATTATTACCATAGAAATTATTAATATAATGTTGCATAAAAGGAATAGGGTATTGCTGTAGATAAAAATCTTGTTGTAGAAATTCCCTATCAAATCAATACGGATGTCGTCAATGTTGATGATTCTCTGTATTCTAGCCAATCCCCCCAAGAATACATTCCTAAATATTTTCAAGTGAAAATTGGAATTTCAATTTATCAGACCGGTGATAGGTATGTTAAAACTTTTTCTTTTATCAAAGATAGTAAAATTTACAGGTATTTTACTGAAATCGATGCTTAAATCTAAAAATTCCACTACATTGTTAAGTGTAGTTGGATTTTTTTTAAGATTAAGTTTGGTGGGTAGAAATCAAAATTCATGCTATAATTCTCATCTTCATATCCAATTATCAAATCATCTACATAACGTAGGTATATGATTTCATTATAACGATGTGATTGGCTTTCATAATAGTTGAGGTACAAATCTGCAAGTATAGATGAGCACCCCCCTCCCATGGGGATGCCTTTAATTTGTTGATAGAAAGAAATTCCATTAAAAAGGTAGTTTTCTTTTATGACAATATTTATTAAAGACTTGTATTTAATGAATTCTCTAATTTTCTTCAAGTCATATTCTTCATATAATAGGTATAGGATGTGAGATAGGTCTTTAAGATCAATATTGTTGAAGAGTTCCTGAAAATCATAGGTTTTAAAGTATAATTGATTTTTTTGATATTTTAAAGACTTTATAACTTCTTGACTGTTCTTGATGATGTAACTACCTTTATTATTAATTTGATGAAACAGAGGTTTTTAAAGTTTGAGTAGAAATGAATTAGCTTTGGTAAGATAAGTATTTTTTATAACCGACTGTAACAGGTCTGAAACTAGTAGGACACTTATGCACTTTAGGAATATTAATAAAGTATGGGTACTAAATTCTGCTAGCGTATATAATACCTGTTTTTTGATATAATGCTTTGATTCTATTATTAATTTCTTGATGGAGTATGTTAACTTTCCTATATAGCATAACATTTTTATATTTTTCTTTTAAGGTTTGAATATAATAGTATTTGCAGGTAAATGCATAATTGCTTGATACTTTATCAGTGTATGTAATGATAAACTTATCTTGAATTGTCTTGAGATAATTGATGTTCAATTTGCAATTTTCATGCGGTTGATAGAACTGTTGATAATATAACTTGAAGTCGTTGCATATCCTGTATCGCCATTGATTGAAGGTGAAGTCAGGTATACTGAAACGAATGGACATATCATAAATACATTTATCAATATCTTGCTGAAAGGTTTCATATTTATTTCCTTTGTGAGGATTACGATATTTTGTACCAAGTTGAAAGGCCCGTATTAAATTTTTATCTTCCAGGACAGCACTATCAACAGTGACAACATGTCCTTCTAGTGGATCTGAAAATGGATTAATTTCGCAATTACATTCTTCTATATTTACTGTTTGTAGATTTTGACTTAAGAAGTTATAGTTAAAAATTCTTCTTCCCAATGGAATTTCATATCTGCCGGTTATCTTGATTTTTAAGTTAAGTATAGGAAGATGATGGTGATGTTCTTTCAAAATTCTTCTAAAAGGAATATGATTGAAAGTTTTGTTTTGAAACAGGATATTAAGATATGCAGTGTATCTATTTTGGTTCACGTCATCATTCTTCAAATTAAGATTTAGATATTTTGATCGTTTTTTTAACCAATCACTTAGTGTGGCTAAATTAAGTTTTTGGAATATAGTTGATTCTTTAGTTTTCCAAATGTTAATTTGTTTGGACCAAATTTTCCAAAGGGTTTGCATAAATTTTTTGGGTATACACAGAACATAAATACGTATGATATCAGCTTTGTGTTGAAGACCCAGACCGTCCGGCTCGCCCCGAGGGCTTGAGCAACTATGTGTGTATCAAATCAATAAACTTCCTGTAAAAAACGTTTAATAGATTCAATGCTATTATTTAATTTTTTTTCTTTTTGTACTGCGGAACCATCTTTTACGTCCTGCATCATTTCTGAAGTTTATATTGAAGTTTTGGGACGAAAAATAGTAATCGCTGTTATAAAATTTGTTGAACATAACAGAATTTAGTCCGTAGGGGTGTTATGTTGGAAAATATGCACATTCTCCCACCAAATACGATTTTCTTGTTTGATCACGAAGTCCAATATTGAAAGTGATATTATTGAATGAATGATCTTGAAAGTGTGAGTAAAGTAAATGGCATTCTTGATTATTTCTTGAATTTCTCTTGATATGATCTCTATGTAAGTTGATACGTATATTCAGAGGGTTTTTGGTTTGTCCGAATATATATATATATATATATATATATATATATATATATATATATATAAACATATATATATATATATAGATATATATATATATATATATATATATATATATATATATATATATATATATATAAACATATATATATATATATAGACATATATATATATATATGATTTAGGCGTAGAGCCTCGTCCACGTGTAAGGCGTTTGTGCTTGATTTCGTTTGTTATACTTATTTCGATTCCATACCTTTGTATTATATATTTTTCATTGACTTGTTGATTGGATATTTATTTTATTTATTTTTTTTTCCATTTGCTTGAGGATTAGTTGATTTTTACTTTTGTTTTGTAAGCCAGTTAGATAGTTGAATTTAGTTTAAGTTTTTTTTTTTTTTTTTTCCCATACCTTTTAATTTGGTTGATTTTCTGTAACTTGATAGCTTGTGTTATATATTTTTTATCCATTTGATTGATGATTTGCTGTATTATATTTTATTCTGTGGGTGTTTTTAAAAAGTTAGATTTATCGTGTTGCATCTTCTTACTTTTCGTTCATTGGATTTTCAAACTTCTATTATATAAACATATATATATATATATATATATATATATATATATATATATATATATATATATACATACATATATATATATATATATATATATATATATATATATATATATATATATATATATATATATATATATAGACATATATATATATATATATATATATATATATATAGACATATATATATATATATATATATATATATATATATAGACATATATATATATATATATATATATATATATATATATTATATTTATATATATATATATATATTTACGTGTGTAATATATCTGCTTCTAGGAACTGCAGCATTACGGATAAATGCAGAATACTATATTTTGCCTTTTCTAATATCCAATAGAAATATCAAATATACTGTAAGAGTAAATAAACGGGCATTTTTCTTTCTGGATGTGGGGACAATTCGCTATTTAAATGGGAAATAAAAAGACGGCGAAGCATTTTTTTTATTTGGAAACATTTTGAATGGTTTCTATCAGGAAAAATATCCGATGTTATGGCTGCAGGACGGATAATCTCGGGCATCCCTTTCAGCACTATTTTATAAGAGAGATATGATTTGCGTAAATCTACGGCAAAATGAAGGAAATTATGTAATCGTTTCTATTCGTCTCTCCAAATATATTTTTATTTATTTCCTAATTCATTACAGTCATATCCTTCTGTTTTATTTTATTATATAAGAAAGTAGGGTTGATAACGGCAATATTCGAGTTCAAGGTATTTGCAATTTATTATCATTTTGATATCCAAAGTGCGATCCATCCTATATCGCTATGTACCGTTTAAAAATATAATTTATCGATTATTATCTCAGTGTTACTAACTTAATTTCACCTATATCTGTAGGTATGTCTTTCTGTGACCTTCATAATTATTTATCGTTCTGAAGCCGAAATAATTGTATATTTAAATAAATGTAAATTGTATATTTAAAAGTAATTGTAAATTTATATAAATGTAATTTATCAGCTGAGATGGCTCATGTTAAATTGTTTATCAGCTCTCATAGAGTGTGCCAAAGGGGTAGTATTACATTCAACACAGCTGTTTGAAGAGTGTTAGAGGTTATAGCATATCCAAACTGAATTTGAGATAATATTCCAATTAGTTCTTGGATAGCTTAAAAATAACAAGCTAGGCCAAAGATGGCCCCCGAGTCGAATAATGCCCACCAGAGTGTTTAATACGGAGCACATAACGAAAGTGGAATTTCAGTCGCGCCAAAATTAACTGTATTTAAAGCTGGTAAATCATGCCGAAAAAAATACGGCAATATTTCATTCTTATATATATGCGAACAAGTGTTTTCAACCGTAAACGTAAAATAATCTGAGAAACCGATGGAAGAGAAATGATCATCTCAGAAACCGATACTGGTGAATATTTTTCTTTTCTCTTGAAAATTGCCCCCTCACAGTTTAATCTAGAATAGGACAAAATGGTGGAAGCTTACTCACAGTTTACTCATCTCATCCCTCAATAAGTTGAAACGTTTTGAATTAACTTAAAACGAATTTAGTATTTATTAATATTTGTGTTTGTATTCTGAATATTTAAAGGTTTATTTTAAATGTATTTTGAAGAAAATATAGTGAATAAATGTATTTGCCCAGCAAAAATATTTGTTATTTTCATTTGCTGATCCAGTTTGTAATTTCCCCCGGATTGTCAATGAAACATTTCGAAGAATCACCTGCCATTATAATATTTACGAAGGTTGAGACATTCTATTAGAAAGAAAGACTTTCAATAATAATATATCCTGAGCATTTTTCTCGTCTAAATCAGATAGTGATTAAAAATCTATGTTCCTTTTATAATTATATTTCTCTGTTACTTATTGTTAATAATTTTCCAATTTATTAACACTAGAACGACGGAATCGGTCATTTTGACTGTATAACTACTTTGAAAAACGATTCATCAAAAAAGGCTGAACCTAGCCCATTGAATTTTTACGACTATTCTTATTTTCTTAAAGTTATTGAAAGCACAGAAGAAAATAAGAAAAGTCATAAAACTTCAATGGGCTGGGATTAACAGTTTTGAAGCAATCATTTCTCAAAGTAGTTATGAGGTCAAAATGACCGCTTCGGTCGTTCTAGTGTTAAACAATGCAGTTCCCTTAGCATTTCTAATTTTTAACACTTTACAACAAAGTTGAAAAGTGTTTATGACTTTGTTCATTCTGTCTGTCTGTCCGTTAGCACGATAACTGCCGTAAAAATGACTTTAATCAAAATGAAATTTTAGTATGTTGTTCAGACGGTCTGTAGAACCTATGGGAATATAAATAAATAATATCACCCAATTAGTTTTGGATTGAACCCGGGTCGAAAGAATGAAATACATTGAACCCTATGGGACCTAATTTTTCAAACATTTTTTAAGCGGATTTAAATTTCCCAAATTGCTTCGAAAATTTTAGATAATATTCAAATTATTCCATAAAATATATAAAAAAAAATTCAGCAAAATATATTCAGTAGTTTTTTAAATAAAAATTAAAATAATAATTACACCTCTAATATGAAGCGATCCCGTGACCATGATATGAAACGATCACGTGACCAACTTCAAAATATAATATGGCATCCATCTTGTCTCAAAATCGTCATTTTTAAAGTTCTTTTTAATTCATATTGAGTGTTGTATTCGTCGTAAAACCTCTTTATTTTCGCTTAAATTCCGTGCATCTACATACTGAAACAACGCAATGACAATATATTTGAGTTTAAATGAGCATCCAGCATTGATTATTTCTCTAACGAAGCCTATTTTTCACTTATGTGAAATGTAAACAGCAAAATATGTAGAATGAGTTGTATAGGAATTGCTGTATTTTTTTAATGCAAAAGAATTTAGGTCATGGAGTCTGCATAGCTGATATGAAAGAAATATTCATTGACTTTACCGAGAGAAGGACGATTTTTTGCGATGAAGTTTTAAGCATAGAGTTAAATTACTTATAGCTCCATGGTCTTAATTTTTAAATAAAGTAAATTAATATAGTATTGTGATGAATGACATGAATGGGAAATTATTTATGAATGAAATGCTGCTTTTTTAGAGAGAGCCAGGCGTGTTATTTTTTCTCTGACGTCATTTGAATGAATTTCAGTTGTTTGCGATGAAGTTTTTAAATATAATAAATTATAGTGGTATTATGATAATTCTAAAATTATTACCGAGTAATATATCACATTTTAGAGATGTTTAAGCCAGGCATTTATATTTCAATGCCGTCATTTGAATGAAGTTCATTTTTTTCGATGAATGTTTAAGTTTTCAAATATAATAAATCAATGTAGTATTGTGAGAAGTTTTAAAATATTACCGAGGAATGTATTGCATTTTAGACATGTTTAAATAAAATTGCATTGAAGTTGGAAAGTGTTTCATAATCAATGCTTTAAGCATGATTGATCTTTCTTGTTAAAATTATTCAACGATCTGTGGTGATATTTCTTATGAGTAGTACATTCCCCAACCTAATTTATGTGAAAAATTAAAAAATAAACCGTAGAAGTTTAGAGGTACTAAAATTACGCAGCGTAATGCAGCAGTTGCAACGAGCATGATACAATTAAGCGTCCAACCAATAACCTCCCTGGAGTTCTGTTTACAAACTGTTTAATATGATCCAATTATTTTGATTTGCTTACTCATTACGCAACATATGTATTTTTAACCACTAATTTATATATATATATATATATATATAAATTAGTGGTTAAAAATACATATGTTGCGTAATATATATATATATATATATATATATATACACAAAGTCAAAATTATCTAAAACGTCTGCAATAAAAAACGAATGCAAACGATCCAATAGGCGCCATGCAGCTATTACACATCGCTTAACATATAAATATCCAAATGGAATATGTAAACAAGGGAAAGGGAATGATAAAAATACCACAAATTAGCCGAGCGGTGTCGGGATCACCACTCCCCGATTAAAGCACCTTAGAGACGCGGCAACACCCCCGTTGGCTGGTACTAATTTGTGATGATAAATTACCAATAAAATTAAACACCACAAATACAAACAAGACAGGAATATAAAATCATTATACTAACAAACGAAAAATAAACTCTAAATGGACGGAATCAGTAGATTGTAATCAAGACATCAAGCAATCATACACAATACTAATATATACATTTTTATTGCTATATACACATCGAAAATCATTACCTGTTCATACATCACCATACTTTCTCTGAAATCCACCCCACGCTTCTCCCGAAAGCCTGCATCAGTACATCCAAGCTCCCTCATCCCCCAACAAAATACAATACACCATACCATACCGCAGAAACACATAACATGCTGCCAATAACCAAACTTCCACACCTTATATTCCCTTTACTAAGTACCAGACAAAAATATTCCGCAGCATTCAGTTACAGTTATATTGTAAAATCCAGTAATAATAGCATTTAAATGTTTCTCGGATAACCCTGTCAAAATGCACCATTCATGAAAAAAACTACCCATTTACCCTGATCTTGAACTTAGTTATCCAATGTTTTACTTCACGTGAGATGATTTACGACTATATTTCGAAAAACATTTTTATGTAAATTTGTACTCCATGGCAATACATTCTCGATCTTAAATCCAAAACTATCCCGTTTATTATAAATTGGAAACACTGTTTCCCCATCTTGACATACGATACTCAAATCCAAGAAATTTATACTTTCGTCCAAGTTTGGCAAAGTTTCAATCAAATCTATTGTTAATGGATAATAACTAAAATCCATATTAAAATTTCTTCCCTCCCGTGCCAACAATACCTCGTTCATATAACGAATGTATACAATATCGTTTGATCGGCTTGTTCCTGTCTCGTATTTGTTAAGATAAATGTCTGATCAACTTGCTGCTAAAACTGAAGAACAACTATCCCCTATTGGAATGTCTCGTATTAGTTGATGAAAATAATATATATATATATATATATATATGTCATAAAACGAAAATATACAAGTGCACTAAGTGTACCAAAAAAGTAACTAGACATAAAAGCGCGATGCAGCTTGTAAATGTAGAGAAATAAGCAAAAGCTACGAGACAATTATCAGAAAGGTGAGGAAAAAGGACCAACTGGGAATACATAAAAGGCCTAGGGGGATGGTGACCCTAGTTCCCGGTTAATAGTCGACTTTTACACCAATGGTAACACACCCGGAGCCATATATTACCTGAGGTCCTATTTCAGAACAACGTCAAAACAGAAGACGAACTCACAACAAGAACATGGAACCGATAGAGATATAATATAAAAAATATAAAATAATCGAATTTGAAAAGATGACCTTTTTGAAAAAACTCACCGATTCCTCTTTCGTCACACCTCTTACAACAACGCTCAATAAATGATTCGTATGAAATGGAAATTCAGTTATCTGTAACGTTGCCAATTATAACTTGAATCGAAGATGTTACCAAAATCCCTTTTAAAAGCATTGTCAAATTTATTATACAGAATATTGTAACAATGCTTAGGAATTCAAGAGGATAGAGCTGTACTATAGCCGCCTTGATAAAAACAGTATCACTTTTGATACGCTCCGCAGTATAGGTAATCATACATGCATTACGCGTGAAATGATTCAGTACAATATTACGAAAAATCATGTGACTCAAATTAGAATTCCAATGTATTATATAATGTATATTGATCTTGAATTGGCGTCTTTTATCGTATATCTTTGTATACGTAGTACTCCCATTTGAAAAATGAATACTTATATCCATATAATTTATTTCTTTTGTCGTAATATTAGGAGTTTCCAACAAAGTTAATTTCGTAGGATAGAAAGTGAAATCAAAGTTGATATTGGTTTGTTGCTGTGCAATAAGGATGTCATCGACAAATCTAAAGTATGATAACTCATTTAATATGTGAGTATATTTTTTGTAATGATGGATGTAAAGATTTGCTAATAATATATATATATGCTAATATACATATATATGCTAATATACATATATATGCTAATATACATATATATGCTAATATTATATATATGCTAATAATATATATATAATAATAATATATATATAATATATATATATATATATATATATATATATATATTTATTGATCATATTAAACACTCCATTAATGATTTACAAATATATTTTGTTATCACCTATGTTGATAAAGCCTCTAATAACTATGCCATTGTTTGTAAAAATTTTTATATACAATTTCTTTTAGATTATTTAGAAAATAATAGTATTTTTAAACTATATTTACATTCCATCAATAGTATCAAATTGAAAATTACCAATATGTATAGTGATTTAAATATTAAGTATAAATTTCTTAAATTTCCATATATTGTGCTTATTCCTAAATTTCATAAAAATCCTATTAAATTTAGAACAGTAACTAGTGGTCATAATACATACTCTACTACTGCAAGTAAATTACTACTAAATTCTTTAAATCTAATAAATTATTGTTTACATCAGTCTAGCATTAATTACCTTATTCTGAAAAATAGTAAATATTTAAGGAATAAATTAACTTCACTTAGAAAACTAATAGAATTTCAAACTTTTGATTTTAAAGATTTTTTTAATAATATTAAGTTCTCAGCTCTATATGAAGTAATTTTTGCTCTATATAATGCTTATATTACTAATCTATCAACTAAAACAAATTTTACAAATTTTCCTAAACTTTTTCACTTTGTTATTTTCAATAATTATATTTTTCAAGGAAATAAATTATACTTACAAGTCTCAGGAGTTCCACAGGATGGCTGCTGTAGCCGCATGTTATTACATTATGAACAGTTATACATACATTACAGTCATTTATACATTATGAACAGTTTTTTACTTCAATAGATTCTACATTTTACAGATATGCTGATGATCTGATTTGCTTAGTATATACTGAAAATTATGTCATAAATATAGATTTCTATCCAGACAATTTTGAATTAAATCCTAATGAAGCTACTATTAGTAATAATATTAAGTTTTTGGATTTAAATATTTTTATTGAACATTCTAATAGAATTGTTACTAATTTATATGATAGAAAGAATATTTTAATTTTAACATTAATAAAATATCACGTTTTAATTCCTGCAACTCGATTCAATTGTTTAGAAATATTATACTTAATCAAGTATTTAGAATTTATAGATTATCTGAAAAAATATTTCATGCTATGCATATAAGTAATCTAAAAATTACCAGCAATTTATATAAATATCCCTCTTATTTAGTAAATGTTATAGTTAAGAAGTTTAGATCAGCTGGATTTTCATGAATTCTATTCATGGTATCTTATATTAGCCAGACCTCACCATTCTTTTGTATTAATATTACTTTTATTTTTGAATCCACTTAAACACAAACCTTACTATTAAAATCCCCTTAATTTGTAGCCTTGATTGTATTTTATTACTTTTTCTTGCCTTTTCGCATCCCTGTTATTTATTTCTTACGAATGGCAACAGTAGATCGTTTCTTTTTCCTTTACGAATGGCAATACTGGTCTCTTCATTCTGGGTTACAGGGTTTGACTGCTTCGGGCATATGCAGTTTTATTCCAGGTGTTCTTGTTTCCTTTATGTTTCCTTCTTTATGTATGTTGTCCAAGTAGAAATAGTTTAATGATATCATCTCTTTATTTCTTCAGAAACACACATATTTTGTGTTTGCTTCGACAAAATACTTGGACCCGATGAAGAATTTTGGCCAAGTGAACAATTTCATTATTTAGACCTAGTCCTTCTCCGCGTGTATTGCATTCATGCTTGGATTTTATATGCTTTTCTATTATCGATTCCATGCCATTGATATTTGTTGATTATCATTAACTTGATGACTCGAAATTTGTATTTTTTTCCATTTGAATGAAGATTTGCTCTTTTATACTTTTATTTTGTAAGTTTGTTAGAAAGTTAGGTTTTTCGAGTTGCAACTTCTCACTATAACATATATATATATATATATATATATATATATATATGGAAGAAAAGGGGGAGTTACCCCCCCCCCCCCCCAACGTGGGTACCGCAGCCTGTGACCCGAGAATCAAGCAGACAATTATGAAGATTTGACTTAAGAGCAGACCAGAGAAGAAAGGGATACTAACATGACTTGGGAGAGTGAGATACCAATATGTTTTAATACGACTTAAGATAACTTGGAGACGATGACTGGATTTGGTGAATTCAGACTTGTAGAGTGTCCTGTAGAGGTTCCAAAATAATGGAGATATATTAATGTGTGAGTGTAATCAGAGTATGAGAAGGAGCCACACACCAAAGAGTTATGGCCAGTACTAATAACTGATGCAAGGATTTGATATATGATCAGAGCCCAAGGCAGAAATTGAAAGTATGTGCCCATTGAAAATGATATTCGGTCGTAACCACTATTTAGGATTTTCCGTTTTGGTCACATATGTCCCCACCGCTGAAATAATATAATTAAATAGTGTAATTGAATTTAATTACGAATTATGTTGTTAATAAATGTTTTTTTATTAAAGTTTAAATGGTGCAATCAATGTGTGTGAGTATTATAATAATTAATAATTCCCTTACTGGACTCACACGAAAATTCAATAATTGGAGGGTTTTATATAGCGGCACAACTAGTAATGCACAATTTGGATATGAAATCCACTAATATGAGAATTTACGGCGATGTTAAGATATAGATAACGATTAATAATTAATGGTAATGTTAATGTGAGACCAGAAATTGATCTCACATGAGACACTTTTATTTGAGTATTTATGGTGCTTAGAACGGCAAACAAAGCTATAGTCTGGCTGGCGTCGGGGTTTATGACAATGTGAACTTTATAACTTTATGGTCAAAAATACTATAAATTTAGGGGTGCGAGACCAGAGGGGCTGAGAGAGGCCTTGCTTAATGTGAAATGATGCCATTGTGTTGAGAAGAACCAATGAGCGCCAAGGGGAAGAAGGACGGAGCTACCCCCCCCCCCCGCCGAGAGAACCTCAGCAGACGAAAGAAAACGAGTGCAGTTGTAGACGAAATCAGAGGTAGACAACGATAAGCAGGGATGGAGATCAGACATGACGAGAAGATGATCCAATTTTGACTAGAGTACGAGTAGAGAGAAATGAAAGACGTAACAGATTTGTAGAGTGTCCCGTAAAGGTTCCAAAGTAATGGAAATAGGTCTATGTGCGAGTGCATTAAAAGTACGAGTAGGAGCCACACCCCACATAGTTATGGCCATACATCAGCACTAAGACTGATGCAAGTCTGTGAGAGATGATAAGTCCAAGACTAAACTGGAAGGTATGTGCTCAGATTATCACAGGTCCTAGACACTATCGTAAATCTAATAATTCTGGTCGCATATGTCCCCTCGCTAAAATAATTAATGAAAATTGATGTTATTGATAAATTGATGTTGTTAATAAATGGTATTGTTTGAGTTTAAATGGTGTGATCAATTTAGCATTATATTAATTAATATTTCTTTTCAGGACTTACACAAAAGGTAAAAATAATTGGAGGGTTTATTGCGGCACAATAACGAGCAATGCACGTTTAATGTTAATTCCACTATATATGAATTTACGGTAATATTAAAATAAATAAATAATAAATTAATGTTAATTATAAAGTTAAACTTTAAGTTCCCAGTTTCTTCTTATCTTAGCGCCATATTTGAGCACAGTCACTTTGGAAGTGAAAAGAATTTGAATATATTTGAAATAAATAAAAATAGTGTTTGAAAAATTGATTAATGTTAAAAATATTTAGTTTGCATTTTGAAGTGTTTTATGTGCAGTATTTTTGAAGTGTATTTTATGCTGTTAATTTTAAGTAGGATTTCAGAAGGGATAATTTTGTGTAAATGCTTTTGAGAGAAATAGAAGTCCTAAAAAAATCTACGGAAATGTCACAAAGAGAAATTATTGAAAATTCAAGAGTAAAATTGGATAAGTTTGGATTAATTAATATATTGCCAGTTTTTAATGGGAGGAAAGACTATATTGGATTTTTTATCGCACAGTTTGAAAAATTGCAGGAATGGCCGAATGGTCGGAGGAAAATAAAGTCGTAATTTTAAAAACTAGGTTAAAGGAGAAAGCTTTGGAATTTTTGTCAAAAAAAAAAAAATTGCAGAAAGCAAATAAAATGGCAGAGATAAAAGGAATATTATTGAAACTATTTAAAAAATCTCTTACAATGCTTCAAAAGCAAACAAATTTAAATAAAATTAAAATGACGCCAGGTATGAAGGTAGCTGAGCTGGCATTAGAAATTTCAAATTCGACAAATGAATTTTTAGGGAATAACGTAAATAATGAAATGGGTGAATTAAAGAACAAATTAATGTTAGCGAAATTTATGGAAACTTTAAGACAAGATCTTGCTTTTTAAATTTTGAAATGACAAAAAGTACAAAGTGAAAATACATATAACGGTTACGGTGAAATAATTGAGATTCAATCAAAAAAATTTTATACTATACAAAGTGTACATATTGAAAATGTTCAAAATATGAATGAAAATATTCAGCATAGAAGCGAAAATACAGATATCAAAATAATGCAAAATCAAAAATTTGATAAAAATTTTGAAAATATTGATCATGAAAATATACGATATGAAAATGTTGAATTGCAAAGAGTACATAATGCAAATGAAAATAAAAGGTGTGAAGAAATTCAAAGTCAAAACAAAAATCATGAGGTGGAAATACTCAAAATTCACTTGGAATTAAAATAATGGTTGTGTTGGAAAATGAAAGTCAAAATGTTACTGTTCAGCAAATTCAAAAGGAAAGTCAAAATCATCATATTGGAAATACTCAAATTTCAAATGGGAATAAAATAACGGTTGTTTTGGTTAGTGAAAATGTTAATTTTGAAGGTGGTCAAAATACAACTGAATGTCATAATAATGAAAATATTTAGAAATCAGAGGACACTAAAATAATGGATGTTTTGGAAAAAGAAAGTGAAAATGTTAATTTTCAAGAAAATGAAAATGACAATAGAAATCATGATAATGATAAGAAAAATTCACTTGAAAATAAAATAATGGATGATTTGGTTGATAAAATAATAATTTTCAAGAAATACAAAATTCAAATGTTTGTAAAAATTTTCAAAAGGAGAATGTTAAAATAATTTGGGATATTAATCACAATGATAATGGAGGAAATGATATTCAAAAAGTAGATTTAGAAATAGTTGAAAGTGAAAGCAAATATAAAGAGTATGTTAGGCAAAAATTAGAGTTACTAAATGGAATACATATTTATAACACAAATGAAAATGAATGTAACATTCATGAACAAAGTGAAAGAAAGCTAGGTCCAAATTTTTTTATGAAATCAAAGATTTTTATAAATTCAAAATTTGCTGATGATTGGTATTTGAAGAATTTTAAAATGAGAGAGAGATAAGAGAATAACAAATCAAAATGAATTAAATGAAAAATGATCTGGAATTAAAAAAATTTAAAAAATGAAGAAATGGATAGTAATATGAATTTTTTTAAAAAATCAATAAAGAAGGAATTGTTTAAGAATGATAATGGTATAAATTTCTAAGGAAAATGTGAATAATCTTGGAATGGTTTAAAAATGAGCTGAATGTATGAGTTTTACAAAAATTGATAATAATTGTAAATATAGTTCTTTTTCAAAAATAATATTATATCATAATATAATTTATAATGTTAATTCAAAATGTTACATGTGATAAGAAAATTATGCAGAGATTAATTGATGCAAATAATTTCTACAAAAATGAAAGGAAAAATCAAATATGTTACGTAATTGGGTAGATGAAAGGTCGATTCAGTTTGGAGCATTGTTGGTGGAATACAAGTCCAATCACTTCAATTTGTTTTCAAAGGCAGGCAAAAATGATGAATCTTTCAAGGGAGTCTTGAGGCTTAAATATTGAATGACAGGTTTAAATAGAGTGAAAAAATAAGTAATGAGCTGAAAGTGAGAGTATTAAGGATTAGTCATACATGGTATAAATTTTATGTCAAAATATAAACAAAGGCATATATAATTGAAAATTTGAAATCAATTTGAATTTAAAATGTTAAACTATGAACAGTTAAAATAGCTGTAAATTGCCCGTTGCAATGAAGCAATCGAGGACACGATATCTCGTGCAGGAATATTGAAATATAGAAATGCATTGAAAATGCTTAAGTAAATAAATGTTTGAGGAATAATATAAATTGTATTAGCAGTTTAAATAACTAAATTAATCCTAAAGTGACAGGATAAATGAATTAAATTTAGTTAACATTTTGTTGAGTGAATAAATGAATAAATTCACAGAAGATGTTAAAAATAGTTGAAATAAAAAAAAATAATTGAAGAATATTGAGTGAAAAATATAGCATTTTTGTTGTTCATTTAAAACGTAAGGAAAGGTTACGATAATCATGTGTGTATAAATAATTATGGATATGAAATTGGAATGTAAATAAATATGGATATGAAGATAAACTATAAATATTGATGAGGGAAAATTGTACGATAATAAATAAATGTGAAATACATGTCAAATGAATATAAATAAATACAGAATGAATAAATAAATATGTTAAATAATAAAGAATTTAGATGTCAGTGGGGAATGTAAATAAAAACTTTAAAGTTATCGATGAGATACTGTAGCAATTGAAAAGTGTTTGTAAACAAAAGGCAATCTACGTAAATATATATATATATATACTCAGTTAGTAATGTCATATAAATTGATGACTAGGTATCTTTAAATATGAAAAATTGTGAAAAAGATATTTTGAATAAGGTGTTGAAAAATGTATGAAATTAAATAAAAATAAATTTCGATGCAATAAATGTAATGTGTGGTAATGTAAATAAATAATATGTATTACGGCGATAAATATGTTAGTCGCAGTTACTAAAATATCAAAACATGTAATAATTAGATAATAATGTGCGAGATAGAATGATAAGCAATCGAGCGGTATAAATGGTTATAAATGTCAAGTATTCAAAGTTATACGAATTAAAATATTGAAATACATAATATGATAAACTTTGTAGGTACGGTGAGTAAATAAATCCGCGTTTAAAAAGGCGTTTTTCCGCGTGAGTAAATAATAAATAGAAAGGATTTCAATTCATAAGATGTTAAAAATATAAAATAAAAATTTTCAATTAAGTAAATAAAGGGTTTTCAGACAAGAAATTAAAATCTTGAGTTTGTTTTAAAAAAATAAAATAATTTTATATAAAATTTGAAAATTATGAAAGTATTAAGCAGGGGGTTAAAAATATATATATATTAAACAAATTATATGTCAAAAATTTTAAAAATTTATTATTTTTTTTTAATTTTATAAAGTTATATGGAAGGTATAGAGAAAACAAATTAAATAAGAGAGAATCTCAATAACAAATGGAAAGGTGAAATTTAAATAATATAATAATACAATAAAATAATTGCAAATATTAGAGTAATGTTATTGTAAAATGGGAATGCAGTCAGGTCATAAGAAGGAGCCATAGAGATGACTTTGATATTTAATACAAGTCACCCCAATGGAACCAACTAAATAAATTTAAATAGGGGATTATCAAGAAAAATTCTTCTTTTAAATTGAGTTACATTTGAGTTTAAAAAAAGAGCTATACAATGCAATGCTAATAATGTTCAAGCCCATGTGCAGCATTCTAGTATAAAAAGTCGATTAGGAGATATGAGTAATAATTAAATAATGAGGAAATATATATTTAATAGATTAAGTCGACGTTTATATAATACGCCGAGTGAAATAAATTTGAAAGGTCACGGTACTTCCGTTGTTCAATCCTTTGTGTTTTAGAAGCTCCGCCATCGTCATTTCATCTCTCGGCAACAATCCACGCTGCACGTTGTCATCTAGCACTGTAGAATGCATTGTCATTTGGGGAGTGTTAAGTTTGCGTAGCTGCTGATCACTCAGTTGCAAAAAACGATTAAAAGAAGAAAAAATCGTTTTCTAGGGTCTTTTATTTGACTGATCACCTTCCCATGGTCGAAAGGGATGGTTGAACGCCGTTTCCGGTACGAACTTCAGATATCGAAGCTTGAAAAAAAGGGGTCATCTAATGATCTTTTTGAAAATGATCAATCAGCAGTTGTCATCAAGTGCAAGAGGTGCTTGTTGTGTTTCCATGCAATGTTAAACAACATTTAAAGGGAAAAGGTCGAATGTGTTGTCATTTTCGTTTGTAATGTCAAAGTTATTTAAGGAATTCTGATGCAAAAAAAAATATTTTGAATGGTTGAATAAAAAAAATATGTGATTGTATTAATAATTATGTACCAATGTTTAAAGGTTAAGCAAAAACTATTGTATTATGTGATGAAATTATCAATTATGAAAATTGATGAAGTATGGAAAGAATTGTGGTAAAAATAATATACTGTGTAATTTGCACAAAAAAATGTGAATTTTGATAAAAATATCAAAGTTAAATAGTTAGTGTGTAACGTTTCACAGTGAATGTGCATATATTTTAAAAATATTTTTAAATAATCAAAATTTAATTTTGCTTCAATTGAAATCTTGATCTGATATAATTTGATGAGTACATAACTTATGTTTATTTAGTGTTATGTTTATTTAGTGCTAAAAACTTTTGTGTTTACAGCAAGACTGTGTTGAACTGCAATTCTTGACGAACTGTTGTGCAGTGAAAAATGCCATTTAAAAAGTTGCAAGTGACTCGAACTTTGTTTCGAACTCTGTTGCTTTTGAATTTTTTTTTTGTTTTTGTTCAGGGGAGATATGTGAGACCAGAAATAGATCTCACATTTGAAGAGACACTTTTATGTATAAATTTATGGTGGTCAAAACGGCGAACAATATTTGTAGTCTGGCTGACACCGAGTTTCATCACCCCATGAACCTCAAGGTCAGAAGAGCATACATTTAGGGGGCCATGACAGAGGGGCTGAGCTGGGCCTTACGAGATGCGGAATGGTTCCATTCGTTAAAGGAGTAACCAATAAAAAAGAAGATTGTTACGTCAAACTCAATGCGGCAAATGGAAGAAAAGGGGGTTACCCCCCCAACGAGGAAACCACAGCCTATGACCCTAGAATCAAGCAGACAATTATGAAGATTTGACTTGAGCAGACTAGAGAAGAAAGGGATACTAACATGACTTGAGAGAGTGAGATGCCAATATGTTCTAATACGACTTAAGATAACTTGGAGACGATGGCTGGATTTGGTGAATTCAGACTTGTAGAGTGTCCCGTAGAAGTTCCAAAATAATGGAGATATATTAATGTGTGAGTGCATTCAGAGTACGAGAAGGCGCCACACACCAATGAGCTATGACCAGTACTAATAACTGATGCAAGCATTTGATGTATGATCAAAGCCCAAGGCAGAAATTGAAGGCATGTGCCCATTGAAAATGATATCCGGTCGTAACCACTATTTAGGATTTTCCGTTTTGGTCACATATGTCCCCTCCGCTGAAATAATATAATTAAATAGTGTAATTGTATTTAATTAAGATTTATGTTGTTAATAAATGTTTTATTGCTAAAGTTTAAATGGTGCAGAAAATGAGTATTTTAATAATTAATAATTTCTCTACAGGACTCGCACGAAAGTTAAATAATTGGAGGGTTTTATATAGCGGCACACCTGGCAATGTACGATTTGGATATTAAATCCACTAAGATGAGAATTTGCGGCAAAGTTAAGATATAGATGACGATTAATAATTAATGTAAATTCTAAAGTTAACTTTAAATTCCTTCTTTTATATGTGTCCCACACTAACAAATAAAAAAGTATCAGAGAATCATCAATCAAGTGGAATATGAAAGGCAAACCACCAGTCATCACGCTGAAGACAAACAGCAAAGGCCATTGGAAAGGAATCGATAATAGAAAATTAAATAAAATCCAAGCATTAAACTTTACGCGTGGACAAGCCGTAGTCCTAAACAAATGAGTTGTTCATTTTGAAAAACTCTTCTTCAATTCCAAGTATTTAATCAAAATGAACACAAAATGTGTGTTTCTGATATCAGAGATAGATTATATCTATAAACTCTAATAACTTGGACTATACACTTAAAGATAGAAAAATTATAAAGGAAACAGCAGTACCTAGAAAAAAACTCTGCATATATCCTAACCATTAGAGCCCAGAATAAGGAGACCAGTGTTGCCAATCGCAAATTATACAAGTAGAGATCCACTCTTGACAATCAGGGAAAATAAATAACAGTATTGCGAAAAGGCAATAAAAGGTGATATTCTAAAATATATATTTTATATATATATATATATATATATATATATATATATATTCAAGGTCTCATCAGACTTCCACATTAGACTTCAACGATATTAATGTCCCTTCACTAATATAACTGTAAATGACGGTGCATGTGGTCGTTATATTACTTCCGGTGTAATACCCTTGTTTACTGTCTTCTGTAATGCTTCCACTGAAATTCAAATAACATATTTTGACAAAATATTGATTATTTTTTACACATGATATTTTATATGGATAAATTGCAGAAACGATCAATTATTACAGAAAACAAATGTCACCATTTAATGTAATTTAATAAATAGTTATTTCTTAAAACCAGATGAAATAATAAGTATTTTTTTATATTATTTAACACAAACATCTAATGCACAGCTTTATAGATGTTCTAAAATATTCCTTTAGAAATAATTATGATCAGGAAATAAATTGTTAATATTTTAATATATTATCTAAAGATACATTTCGTGCAAAGTAGAATTAAATATTTAAAATTATATTTTTTCGCACTAAATTATGATTCTAACACATAAGCTCCCAGTGGACGTTAACATTGAATCAAGCATAATCCTAATCATGTAAATTACTGCATGAACAGTTTTTTTCTTTACTACCTTGGTATTTAATTAACTTATATGTGGGTTGTTCTTAGAAAACGTACATTACAACAAATACCTCCAGACATTCTTATTAAGAAGTAAAATAGCAAGTCGAGGAAAAATATTCATAATTACATTTTATGATAAAATTTAATTGCAATTTAAGATAATCCCTCAAAAGTTATTTACAGATTTAATGATGATACTTTTATATTTTAACGCCATAAGTGGAATTGAATGTATATTGTAGATAACATATTTTGGAAAGATTTATTTATAGATTGCTTCAGAATTTATGTTCAGGGATTTCACTCGTCGGTGGTTCATAACAGAATCATATTTTCAATAAGAAAAATCTGATGGGGGTAGCACATAACTGTCCTTGCTGACCTAAATTCATTATTTATCTCTTTAATAATTCATTACATTGAGTTTAATTCCATAAAATAACACTAAATTTGACTTTTAATTCAATTTTCGTTTTTATTTGGTAATTGGACATTTTTCCGAAAGCGGCGTAACACAAATGCAAGAAATCTTAAATATCTTGAGAACGGTTAGTCCTAAAGTAATGGCGTTATCTTATTCTTTTCCTCGTCATAAATTATGTATAAAATACAAATTTAATTGATACATTTGAGCATTTGAAGTCATTTTTTTCGATTTGGGCGATTTTTGCGGGTCATGTCGTAAAAAAGGCATGTTGTTCTATTCCGAATCGTATTAAAATCTAATCAACACCAGAGTATCCCATAAGTAACTTATCTACCGAATTTTGTGGAATTTGGTCAATTAGTATTGTAGGTAGAGTGGTGTCATACCGACAGGTGGGTGCCAATTGACGGCGGGTCATCAAACATACATATAATTTATGTAATACGAAGTTAAGAGGGTAAATGTATTTCCAAGTTAATAAGATACAAAGCCGTGATGTTTCTATTTTTAAAATCCAGGTTCAATTTCGAAAGTCTCTCGTCCAGGAATAAATTCCTGAATGACCTGCAACAAGCAAAATACCAAATACAAATTGTATAAACCCTTACCTTGTAAGGCGACATCACCTGAAAACACATTAAGGTACAATTTCAAGAGTTGAAGATTACTCTAAATAACCACAGGGGTGTTTGGATAAATTACTCTTTTATTTAATATCGTAATTAAGGTTTGAAGTTAAAATAAACAAATTAAGCTGAAACCTTTTCCGCACAACAACATCCAACTGGACACAGGACCAAGGTTAAACTCAAATGCTGCCACGGAATAATGAGCAATATAATGAGAAATGGTAAGCAAAGATTTAAATAATTAATGCACATTACAATTTAATGGTATGGTCTCAAAACAGGGAGGAACGCACTCAGAGAATATACTTGTATTTGAATTCAGATTATCAAGATAGAGCTAATTAGATTTTCAATGCTGATATATTTAGATGAGGGAAGCCAAAGTTATTTTAAGATATGCTGGAAATTAAGATATGCTTCCGTAGAATACAGAGTGTAGAGGCAGTGTGAGGTCAATTCTCTTACCTCAGGACAAGTCGAAGGTGAAACGAAAAAGAGGAACAAACCTCCGCCGTATTGCCCTCGGAGAATCCGTACTGATGTAAGTCCGGCACACCGTATACCGTAGGCGGCATAGGCCCGGACAAGACTCGGCATCATACTGCTCCTCCAGTCGTCAACTTCCAGACCCGGCAGAAAGACTTCGTGTCAACATCAGTTAGCCGTCGTCGAAGTTGTCGTGATAATGAAATTAGAGTAGGCGACGTAACCAAACTCTTGACCAGCGGTTGATGGATCTTTCTCGATGTCTGTCGACGATGTCGATGTCGGCAACTCCTCCCCATGCCCACAGAGGCCAGTATCGAATTTCTATCGAATCCCGCACTCCGGGGTGGGCAACACATAAAATGCGGTCCGGGTTGACCTAGTGATGTCAGCAACCAGACAGGAAAGTGCACCCCAAATACTCCAGCGCTCACTTTTTATACCGGATTATCCAAATCCGACTTGCTAATCCAACGCGTTCCTGGTGAAAAGCTATTTACTGAAATCATCCAATAGAAAATAGTTTCAAAGCAAAGCCTCGCCCAGAGGTCCCAAAAATATATCCAGATGTTTCTCAGCAGAACCATTGTATGAAAAATGCATGCCTTGCACAAATTAATGCATGCCTTGCCTTTATATTAATGCATGCCTTGCACAAATATTAACACGCAGTGAGCAAAGCCTCCACATCAGACATTTGCTCGTATGCAGGCGAAATAAATGATCCTGAACTTTAACGGTCAGAAAATACTTCTCTCTCTGAATGCGCTTTACAGATTAAAAATGAAAATGGCGCTAAGGACTTCTTTTAGCACAGAGCAATTGTAGAAAATAATATATTTAAAAGACAAGAGGGATAATTAAACAGAGTTAAATGAAGTTTATAATATAAAGATTGAAATATAATGCATAAATTATGAATTTTGCATAAGTGAAACGAGATTAAGAAATCTCGTAACGACAGTGGATACATTAAATTTTTGCGGGCTATTTCGCAAAAAAAGGCGAGTTCTGTTTTCTGAATCGTACCAAAAAGTAATCAGTACCTGGGTAACACCGAAGAAAACCATATCAAAATTTATGAAATTCCGTCCTTTAAGTTTTAAGTTACAGTGCATGCATACATTGCATAGACAGACAGACACACGGACGTCACATTAAAAATAGTTTTTCCGTATGCAAGAGGTCTCAAAACGTGTAAATCCATCGAAAACTCGAGTTGCGATTTTCGACATGATTCCAATACTTTCCATATACATTGCCATGCATTGCAGGGAAAGTAAAAATAAGATATGCGTGACATTCCCTAAAAACTAGAATGCATTTTTTATTAACACTTTCTAACATAGTCGAAAAGAGTTTATTACTTTGTTCATTCTGCCTGTCCATTCGCGCGATAATTGCCGTAAAATGACTTTATCAAAATGAAATTTTAGTATGCTGTTGAGACGGTCTGTGGGACATATGGGAACGTAAATTGTAATATCACCCAATTAGTTTTTTATTGAACCCGGGTTGAAAAGTGAAATACATTGTACACTATGGAACCTAATGTTTCAAAACTTTTTTAAGCGAAGTGAAAATCACAAATTGCTTCGAATGTTTTAGGAAATATTCAAATTATCCCACAAAATATATGGGATAATTTGAACGGGAAAAAATTGCAGCAAAATATGTTCTGTAGTTTATTAAATAAAAATTAAAATGTTAATTGCATCCATATTATATGAAAAATAACCACTTCAAAACCACTTCAAAATAATATATGGCATCTAACTTTTTTCACAGTGTTAAAATCGTGATTTTTAAAGTTCTTTTAAATTTATATTTAGTGTTGTTTCCATTCTAAAACCGCTTTATTTCTGTGTATGTACTGTGCATCTATATTTTGTGCTTGCTCAATTACAATATATTTTAGTTTAAATGATCCTCAAACTTTGATTATTTCTGCAACGACGCCCAATTTTACTGGATGCAGAATGTAAACAAGTGATTTTAAAATGAGTTGTATAAAAATTGCTGAATTTATTTCACGTAAAATTATTTAGCTCTGGAGCCTGAAATAAAAGTGATATGAATAAAATTTCCATTGCTTTTACATAGAGAGCCAGACGATTTATATTTCGATGACATCATTTGAAATAAATTCATTTTCTCCATGAAGGTTGGTTTTCTCCAGGTTTTCAAATATAATAAATTACCGTTGTACTCATGTAATTTAAAATAAAATATATCAGCTCTGAATGTATTGCATTTTAGAGCTGTTTAAATAAAATTGCGTTTCAGTTGTAAAGTGTTTCATAATCAATGTTTTGTGCATTATCGATCTTTCTTGTTTCTTTCTTTCTTTCATAATGCATTAAATTTATTTTAATCTAGAGATTTTATCTAGAGTTTATGTTAGAGCGATGTAATTGATTTTATTCTGTCTGCCGCCAAAAGTTACGTATTAAACAAGGATTCAATTAATGAATATGAAGAATATTTATTCTTTTTCTTTCTGTCATCAAAAATTACTAATAATACAAACATTCAATTAATACATTTAAAGAATATATAGTTTCGTTTTTTAGATACTTAGAATTTTTATAGATCATTCTCCAGAAAAAAAAATCGGGTTTTAATTTTTGGAATTTTACCAAAATGTAATCACCACTTTAGCAAAACCCAAGTGACTTACTCCGTATCTACACGGAGTATTGGCACGTTAAATTTGTGGGTCCGAAAGTCCTTCCGAAAAGTTGATAATAGGCAAAAGGTCTGGGTTGAAAGGAATAAAAAAATAAAAATGACTTATCAAATTATGTGACATTTCGTCGAATAGTTTTTACGCTAGAGTGGACACATATATTGCACACAAATAGACAGATACACAGACGTCACCCTCAAAGTGTTTTCTTGTTCGTGTTCTGAAGAACCCGAAACGTGTTGTAAATCAGTCAAAAACCCGATATCCAATTTTCGACACGGTTCTAATAATTTCCCTATACATTTTCAAGTATTGTAAGGAAATAAATATCAACAGAAAGAAAAGTATTAATATGCATACAGTTAAAACTCTCATCCTAGCAAAAATAGTTCAATAATGAAACGTCGTTCCCCGAGCTCATTAATACAATAAATCAGTTCCACCATTATATCTTAAAAACTCGTGGGATGATTGTTTCCTAAATTTATAACAATCAATACGTTCATAAGGTTTGTATGACTGTCGAACAGATTATGTCAATTGGGTTCAACTACAAACTGTAGTGTTTGCTTTAACACATCCAGATTTTCTCCAATTACGAATTCCTTTAAAATACCGACGTTGCTGCGTATAGTTAAAACCATACTGTAGGATAAATTCTTGAACGCAAATGCTGAAACAACTTGAATAATAACAGTTCATAATATGTTATGACATATCCTATTTCAGTATGATATTATTGTATAATCTGTTTTTATTGTGAGTAACAAAGGAAGCGCAAAAATTCTGATTTTAAATGAAAGTATATTAAGTCATGTAAAAAATAAAATTATGTTAGGTCATTACTGCATTTTAAGTTTCAGTAATGATTTTAACAAAATATTTATGAAAAAGCCATCATATGATGGGGAGTGGCGTGTATACTTCAATGTAAACGGAGTTATAACGATTGTGTAAAAATATTTACATACATACTTCGTGCAATCAAGCGATTTTTCGAAAAAAAAAGAAGTGGTATCTCCAGAACTAGAAGTGGAAACTCGTAGTGAACTCTTCAAACCCTCGAAAATCTATGCTGAATTGATATCAGCCTCTAATCATATATATCATCAACACTATATCTACAGCCAATCCTGGGCAATAATTGTTACAAGGTAAATATATTTTTTTAATCGGAAATGACATCACTAAAACCGGAATTGTAAATTCTTAATGAGATCTCAATCAGAATTAATCTTGTCAGTTCGTTCTTGGTGGCGCGTTTTGCCTGCTTGGTTCTGTTGTGGGCGGGTCTCTGGCTTGCTGGATGGGGGTTTCCATAGTCTTCGTAGACGTCCTTTTCTGGGATTGGTGGCTCTTGGCCCCGCTCGGCGGGACGTGGGCCTGCTGTCCCCTTGGTGTCCGGCGCTGTGCGCGCGGTGTGTGATGGAGTCTGCGGTTTTCTTTGCCTGGTGGGGTCGGGGGGGGGCTCGTTGGCTTGCTTTGTGCTGGGGGGGCTAATCATTCTTCCCGGCCGGGGATTTATGCCCTATAAACTTAACGGTCAGGGTCCTCGGTCTGGGTTTGCAATCAGAATTAAATGCTGATTCTATAGCAGTCAAGCTTTATTTATAGCCAATCTATAGGAAATAGTTGTATTAATTTGTATGAACCGAATGTTTCAAAAAACAGAAAGTAATAATAGTTATCTTATCAGTTGTTCTCTAAGCTCTTTCTATAAGAGGATCCAAAATATATGTTGCAAGGAAAATGTAATATTTTAATCGAAAGGGGCAATCTAAACAGTTGGTAACCCTATTCTCGTCTATCGATTTGCTAAAATCATTATAATTGAACATTTTTCTGCGTAAAGGAATGACGTACTTATAAGTTACTCCGACTTTCACATCACTCATAGGCAACAATTCCTGGCATTCCCTCAAAATTCTGACAAATGGCATGTCGCACGATGTTGCACAACATGTTGACATTTCAATTACAGATGCCAATCAACGACAATGGCAATACATATGATAATGGCCACTTTAAATGCAGCACCGAAAACCAATTGGAACTCACACATAAGTAAACAGCGTTCATCCCCTCCATCACAACGACAAATAAAAAGAGGTGGTATGACACCGCAAGGGGAAAGAAAGAAGTTGTTCGAGAAGTTTCCACAGGATGCAATATTCGACAGTGTCCTAGAGGCACCTAAATTTTTAGGAGAATCAAAAAAAATCTCCTACGTGGATCAGCAATGTGATGTGTAACCGTAGTATGTGCATAGTGAATGACTGGCGTATCAAAATATACGTAGGCATCCAGCATGGTGTTGGCTCAAGTAAATGTCAAAGTGCAGGAAATGTAAGGTATTTATGCATTTTCACTGATTAATAGTGATCACGGAAGGCACACATACACATAATACATATCGTATATGTATCATTAAAATGGATTTATGAGTAAATTTAAGAATAATCAAGATATATATATATATATATATATATGAAATTAAATAAATTGATGAATTTAAATAAGAGTGATTATTTTATATCTGAGAGTTTTTCTCTCCGGCTCCAGAACCGGAGTTTACATTCTCCACCCTTAGTGAAGGCATCAAAGTTAAGTCCTGGTAGAGTAAATTTTGGGTAAGGACAATTTATCTTATGACATGGCACATTGTCGAAACCCTTATTTTGATACCTTAATACCTCTTATCACAATTTAAAGATTTAGGTTTCCCCTTTTCCAAATTTATACCCAAGTAACTAGCACTTAACTATATACAATCCCGAAATAGATGTTGCAAGGACAAATATATGTTGCAAGGAAAATTTAATATTTAAATCGGAAAGGACAATTTAAAAACCTAAGGGGAAATGATTATTCATTCAACCGCCTTCAGAATTCAATTTTTAATCCATTTATCTTTACATTTAAGTTCTATCTCTAGATACATTTGAAAAATAGATCATATAGAGAACATGAAAATATTTTAGCGGAAAATGGATCAAGAACAGTATGTACTTCCTAGTGAATCTCTCTACCTCCCTGGACAGTCGATGTTGGTTTTATATCAATCATCATCTAAGCATTGTTTATAGTAGATCCTGGAAAATAGATGCTTTAAAGACGTATAGAGTACTTTTATGACTCTTAATCCTGTTCGGATGACATTGCAGATTGTTTACCCTCTGTCTGACTCATGGTAACTTAATGAACCTCGATCAATAATCTATTGTACGTATTATTTAAATTTGGTTGCGGAATTACCTATCTGTACGTACTAAGATCTGTCAAACAAAATGACATAACTCAAAACATTCAATAACTGGATACACAGGACCTTGAGGCCTAAGGCAATAGCACACGGATGCAATCAGTTAATCAAGCACATGTTGCTGTGAATTTCTCTAAAATTACAGCAGCTGCCTGTTTACTAAAATGGAAATATATGCCAACAACCATTATTGCACATGCGATAAATAAACGCAAGTGTATAATGCGATGCACTTTTACGGGTATGGTGATATTTAGATAAACAGTGGACTATTTATTAAGTTTTTATGCTTACCCAACTCTTTTCTCTTGCCGCGAAATCTTGTTTTGGCTAACCGAGATACTAGACCTTTCTGGTAATAGTGGTATCCATTAGGCCTATTTCTTTTTAATTCACGCACTCAGCTGACTTTTCTTTTTCTTCTAGCTTCGCACTCCATCCTTTCAAATCCCCATTCTTCAATATCCTGATCGTTCAAAATCTCTCTAACTTTCTTGCGATCCGAAACTGTATCCCGTTTCCACCTCAGAATCGCATAAATGATACTTGGCTTGTTGATTGGGCTATTTAACCGAACCTGTCAGAAATGTCAAATTGAAGTAAGCAGGAATTATAATGAAAACTGAGTGAACTAATATAAAGGTTATTTAGACCTCACAAAAAATAAATGCACATTTTATTGCTACCAATTACTGTGACAAGATGCAAATAAAAGAAAATTACTTCTGTTTCTTAAAATCTGAATAATCAGAAAATATTATGTGACTCATTTTATTTGAGGAGTTAGTAAAATTTATATGAAATATATCTGACAAGTGTCAAATTATTTGCAAAGCCTGGAAATGAAAATAAATATTTAAACCACAGTTAACTGAAACTGAGAGAAATAAAAATAAGTTATTTATTTAAAACAAGCGGATTATAAGTTCGAGAAAATCTCATTTTCAAAGAAATATTGTTTAGTTAATACCTTAAAGAGATAAATATGACTAAAGGTTTATTTTATTGTTGCACATTCACTCATCTATTCAAACAGACTCTACAAAATATTTGGAAATAAAATCCGTTTCTCCATCTATTTTATCTATAGTTTCCATAAATGCATTTTCCTCTCTTTATCATTTATTGATTTGCTACGATTAAACCTGCCACGGACAAGGATACTAAGACTTTAAAAATAATCTGATGTGGGCAGCATATGACTTTCCTTATATAATGCAATGAATTTACTTCTTTCACAGTGAACAAATGATGAAAAGGGTCACGGTGCGGTGTTTGTAACGCTGAATCGCACATTTCCAAATAACAACATGTAAAACTATTTCGTACCCAAATTACTTATACTTCACACAGCTTTAAATTAATAAATATAAATATTTATAGTATTTTCAATAAGCAATATATAGTCCATATATTAAAATATGTTAATAAAAAATTCATAAATTAGGTGTCATTTTCATTAACGTGGGGTTATTTTCGCAATTTTGACGATTTTTTTCCCTCGTCAATCATAAATTTGGCGGGATTTCGTAAACTTGATACTTTTTTAAATATTGCCAGATTGAGGAAACTGCCGCCAAATTGTTAAATTTGTCTTAGAATTGATAAAAATGACGTTAACTCGGACACAATGCTTTGCAAATATGTAATTCCTTCATGTGACGGGAATACCTTGTAGTACATAAGAAATGCGCTTCTCTCTGTACAATACATATGGCAAATATGGTGAATAATCTAGCGAAATATCGCCAACGTTGCGATATGTAGTCCCTATTGACATAAAGATCGCAAAAATTGTAAAAGTGAAGCCTAATTGATGAATTTATTATTAAAATAGTATTTGAATATATGGACTATATTGCTTATTGAGGAAACTATCAATATTGATAAATATTAATTTAGATTTGTGTGAAATATAAGTAAATTTGGCACGGAATAGCTCTACATGTTGTCATTTAGAAATGTGCAATTTAGCGTTACAAACACACTGCCGTATATCTTTTCCTCATATTTTAACTGTAAAAGGAGTAATTTCATTGCATAATATAAGGAAAGTCATGTACTGCCCACACCAGATTTTAACATACATACTGCCATATAGCTGTATAATCTATATACAGTCATACGATTTATGGAATGTGAGTGCAATAAATTTAGAGTATAAAGTGGTACACCACATCCTTAAACTGGATATTATGCATTTTGCAAGGTATTTTATTGCAGCAATTTATTTGGATGACATACATTAAATCACTTTCAAAACATTAATAAAAAAATCGCATTTTGAAAAAAGAAACGTGTCAAGTTATATGTAAAAGAATTTTTTTTTTCAATATCTTCAATTTTGCCCGACTGTCATGTAAACATTCAAATCAGCATCGATGTTCATATTACAAGTGGACAGAAAATCTATTTGATTAGCGTGTTACACAATTAGCGGAAACGCTGAAACTTAAAATTGCATTTTCGGCGTAGTTGGAATTCCTCTGTGAAAACGGAGCTATATAATGTTTAACGGGCCAATTTAGTGCTTTAGCATGCCATTCACACTGTAATTAAATCTGATATAAATGACATAATTAGGCGTCGCAAATGACTTTTAATATATTCACGAGAACCACTTTTTATTCTAATAGACTTCGTTTCATTGGAGCGTTTTTTCCCACTGTGATATAAATCAGGTTTATAACGCTGACACTTTTGTTGCTAAAATACTTTAATTCTTGGAAAAAGAAGTTTTCAATAACATATTTCAAAAGATATTATGATCTTCACAATTTTTTGTAAAAAAATTGCGATCTAGTTGTAATTTTAAATTAGTTTAGAAGATATGAGGATGCGTTATCCAAGTTTAAAATTGCAACATTAATACAACTATCGCCAATTGTAAACATTGTTTACTTTTTTTAGCAATTCCTTTGGAACATCCATTTACTTTTAACTTCGTATTATAAACTTTGTACCAATGAGACAGTAGTTTTGTTTAACACGATCTTTTTGCAATTTTTGTGATTAAAAATTTGGTCGTTGTGCCTAGGTAATATAAGATCAATCTTATTTCATTTCCTCCTTATAGGATTAACAAACTTTGCTCGAATTGTAACTGCAAATGTAATTTGCGCAACATCAAAGTGTGTGTCCCGTCGCCACAGTCTATAACAGGTGATATCTAGTATCCTTTTGTTACTCAGAAAACCGTGATGAACTTGGTGATGAACACTTTTATCGAAACTTGAAGATGGTCAGTTCATCTTCCAGTTTTAATACCAACACTAATTAAACATAGAAATTGTAATGATGAACTTATCACTCTACGATTTAAATTACATTTTATAAATTTTAGATATATGACCATAAATCAAAACATTTTTAGCCGTGTTAATGTAGCCATCATAGCAAAGCACTTGTGAATAGAAATCTTTTTCATGATAGTATAATTTTTACATTTACCATAGTGAGCAAGAAAAATCTAAAAATTGATTTAATAAAATTAACATTCAAATTTGAATATTACGGGAATCTCATTTTTAAGCAGCATGTAATTATGATTATAATTTTCTTATATTTACTCAAAAACTCAATATTTATATAGCGAAGCGATGAGATCATACTAAACAATACTCATCATTAGAGGAATTAATACCTTTATAGCGTTCTAATAATCCCTTGAAGAAAGTAGGCATAGGAAAGTTAGGCGGCAACAATTCGATCGAGGGCGTATCGTACTCTTCTTAATGTAATCTCTTCTCAACGACTAAGAGGAAACGGACACGTGGCTGGCAAATATACATTCAAACAGAGCTAAAACATACAAACCGAGAATTCGCTAAAAATTGTATCATCCATTGAATTCTTAACCCAACCATAAAGATATCAACTGTGACCGGTAATATCAACTGTCATTACCTTCGTCCCCGCAGACGAAATCGTAGTAACCGGAATTTAATGACAGCATCTATATGTATCTTTATAAAAACTATCTACAGCCGCTGCCGAAAACCAACCATTTTAATACTTTCTGTCAAGCTAAGTCGAATGAAAACAGACAAAAATCAATATTCTGTCTCAAGTGGAAGTGCTCAATTATTTCTAAGAGTGGTTTCGATTTCTTTTTAATCATTACTTTGCAAAGCCATCCTTAATTATAATTTTTGAAATATTATTATTTTTTCATTGCTTTCATTGCCTGGAAGCTGAGTCGGATCTAATGAGACCAAAAGAGAGATTCTAGTTAGAATGGAAGTGTTCCATAATTAATCAAAGTGTCTTTTCATTTTTACTTTCCTTATATGCATAATGTATAAGGAAAGTATTGTGAAGGGGTCGAAAATTCGAATTCGAGTTTTCGGCGGCAGAGCACGTTTCAAGCATCCCTGATAACGAATCAAACATTTTTAGGTGATGTCTGTGTGTGTGTGTGAAAGTATGTGTGTGTGTGTGTGTGTGTGTGAGCCTGTGGAGACGTGATTCGTTCGTGAGATATCTCACGAACGAATGAAGCGATTCGAATGAAATTTGATTCAAAAATCACAATCCGTGAATACTGAAAGGCTATTGTTTTTAAACGTAATCGAATGTTCAGAATTCCCCTAAAGTTTCGAGTGAAATATTGAAAAAATCATCGAAAAATCAAAACCTTTAATAAAGCTACGCAAATAGACATTTCTTATGTAATTTTTCCGTAGAAAATGATTGACATAAACTTTAGAACGCTAGCATGAACCGTTCTCGAGATATTGCACATTTTTCAAATAAATGTATCTAAAAATTCCATAAATTAAAAAATAATATTAACTGTTGAGAAACATGTTCACTTTTCATATGTAATATCATGCGATAAATTTGCTGACATCATTCTCGTGGATCTAGTTCGTTCCATTCATGAGAAAATATACTTTGAGTAATACGTTTTTATTTGAACGCCAATAGTCATTTATCTGCTATAAGAATAACTTATTTCTCAGTCCATAACGTTTGGCGAGATTTCAGCTACGAATTTGGCGGAATGTCGCCAACTTGGAGACTTTTAATTATTGCAAATTAACGAAAATTTCGCCGAATGGATAAAAATGACGCTAAATCAATGAAAATGACGACTAATTGTCGAACATTCAATATCTTGGAAAGAATGTAAGTATCTACTATAAGAAAAACCTATTTTTTTTTACTGTAAAAGTAGTAAATTCATTGCATTATATATGGAAAGTCATGATTTGCCCACATCAGATTTTTTTTTCTTTTGTTATATTTTTGCATCGTCTCCCCTAATTCGAATTTTCAAACGTTTAGATTTTTGCCTTGGTTTTAAAGCTGAGGTAAGTAGGATAACATAAAAACCAAGATTGTAGCTATAGTGGAAGTGCTTGATAATGTTGATTCATCCTCCCTACAATCGCTCAGAGAATCAGTCAGGTCTGGTCATATTATATGCTTAACAGTGAAAAAATTTAAAACAGCCGTTGACTTTGTTGAAACGTAAGCTAATAACACACAAACACAGTTTCATGATAAAAAAACTCATTGCCAAGTACAAAAAATTATCGTTCTTTCAAAATTATGCAATCTCAAAACTGTTTACTCCAAGTACCAGCATGACTGGAGATGTACTATGATATATATCTACAGTTTATACTTACGTTACCCAGCAGAAGGATCATAATCCTCCATTTATCTGCATGTATTATGTTTTAGTAGCATTAAAATTAGTAGCATTTAGTAGCATAGTAAAGAAATTATCACCAAATTGATAGAAATGGCGCTAAATAAATGGAAATGACGACTAATTGACAGAAATTCACTATCTTGGAAAGAATATATGTATCTTCTATAAGAATGACTTATTTGGCAGTCCGTAAAGTTTTCCAAAATTCTGGTGACGAATTTGTTTGAATATCTCCAACTTGCTGACATTTAAAAAGTTACCAAATTGATGAAAATATCACCCAATTAATAGAAATTCCCAAAATTGATTAAACTCGAATCTAAATCAAAGAAATGACAACTTATTGATGAAAGTTTAATATCTTGGAAACAACATAAGAGTAGACTCTAAGAATAACCCATGTCTCCGTGCGTCCGTAACGTTTGGCGTGAAATTTAGCGGGACGTCGTCAACTTGGCGATTATTTTAAATGCTGCCAAAGTGACAAAAATGTCCACTAATTGATAAGAGTGACGCCAAACGGGAAGTAATGTTTTGCAAATTCTGAGTTCCGTCATATGAGGGGCATACATTCTATTATACAAGAATTACTCTTCTCTCTGTCCGTAACACTTTCTGATGCATTTAGACGAGTTTGGTGAATAATCTAGCAAAATATAGCCAACTTGGCGATATTTAGCTCCAGATGACGAAAATATCGTCAAAATTGAAAAATGACGTTAAATTAATGAAAATGTCGCGTAAATGATAAATTAATTATTAAAATATTTTAATATATGGACTATGTCGCTTATTGAGGATGCTATCAATATTTATAATTGTTTATTTAGAGTTGCGCGAAATCAAAGTTAAATGGGTAATTTGAAATAGTTTTACATGGCGTCATCCGAAAAATTGCCAAATGTACAATTCAACGATAAAAACACAGTAAATTGGATCTTATACATTATTTTTTAACTGTAGAAGGATTAAATTCATTACTTTATATAATGCTTTATATAAGGAAAGTCATGTGCTGCCCACATCAGACGTTCTTACTATTGTTTTTAGTGAGAGAGAGTTGAAGATCGATAAATAGGAAAAGAACCGATTACATATATATATACATACAGGGTGAGTCAGAACTCTTGGGCCAAACTTTAAGGGGTGGTAAATCACATCTAAACAAGCAATTTTTGTCATACAAAACAGGATCGTAACACAAGAGGTGAACCGCTAAACGTCGCTGACATTGAATACAGTGACGACTGCGTCAGAACTATAAAGGGTTTAAGCTGATCTCCTGATCTCTCCAGTCTCGACTTTTTCTTATGGGGCCATACGAAATGTCTGACCTACGATAGCCCCATCGACTCCAACAAGGACCTTGTTGCTAGGATTGCTGTTGCTGCCGGCGTTGCCCAAGATATGACGGGTGTTTTTGCTAACGTGCGCCGCTCCCTACGTCGTAGGTATGAAGCTTGCTGCTGGTGGTTGCACTTTTGAGCAGTTTCTGTAATTTTGTCCATGCATTCTGCAATTTCTGTCAGTAAAATGTACTTCGTTATTTTTGTGTTTCCTCTTTTCACGAGAGAGTCATCATTTCCTCATTACATGAGATACCACCTAGCAGTATACCTCTTGCGTTACGACCGTGCTTTGTATGACAAAAATTGCTTGTTTACATGTGATTTATCACCCCTTAAAATTTGGCCCAAGAGTTCTGACTCACCCTGTATATATATATATATATATATATATATATAGATATATATATATATATATATATATATATATATATATATATATATATATATATATATATATATATATATATATATATATATAAGTTTTCCGCACGGTCAAAACTATATCATATTGGCGATACTTTAACAGCGTTGAATTACAAGGGGGCATGAATACATTTGATACACTCAATAAATATGCATGATTGCTTTATATCATACAAGAGTTTGAGTTTCACCAAAATATACTGATCAACGGCAATTTACTTATCATATATTTTCCCTCTCCTTCTTAATCGGCAATTACAAGAGACGGATTAACACTGAATAATTAAATACAGTTTGCGCAATTTGATTTTATTATACTAACATCCCATTTAGAGTAGCCTGAAATTTTTTTATTGTATCGCTGGTTTAACTGATCAGAGTTATAGTATGATATTTTACATTTTAAAGGACTTGAAATATATTTCGATTGATAAAAATTTTGAACACACTTGGGGTTACAACTTGAGTGCCTAATGACCGACAGTGGGCGTAATGTGGTCACAAACACAAAAATTTTATATCAGTTAATTTTCACTAAAATTACTGTAATTATTTGGTTTCGTGATCACTGAGATACAATTAATCCCTTTTATGCATAATTATGCAAATTATGCCCTATGCTACCACGTTGATGAAATATAAAATTCCGAATAAATTCTTTTCGATTTAAAAAAAAATCGATCTAGTTCTATATTTTTCGATAACAAATCTGGGTAAAATTTTGTGAAAATCCATTAATATCTGTTTCTGCTATCGGAAACAAATAATCGACCAGACGCAGACAGACGGGTTTCATTCTAAAAATCGGCCAAACGTTTTCAGGAGCTCCTAAAACATATATTGGCAACAAAATCTCGAAATCAAAACTTTTCATAAAAACATTACATTATATATTTAGTATGAGAGAGTACAAATATTTACCATGTTAAATGATTAATAAGATATTTAAATATATTTGCTAACATGTTATACCGAGCTAAAAACTAATGAAGTGGTGGATTAAAAAACATAAAGCATTCACGAAATTATATTCAAACATGAGTCACTTTTAAAAACTTTGAAATACTCTCTGTTAAAAACATGCTTGACTTTAATAAAATATGAACACGTTATAAATGAATTCAATGTACACGTTATAAATGAATTCATTAAACATTAACACGTTATAAATGAATTAATAAAACATAATCACGTTATAAATGAAATTAGTCACTTTCTTGTGATTCATGGAATTTAAAGCTTACATAATATTTATTGCCTGTCCAAAGCAATATAAATATATTCCTAATTATAAATGTACTTAAAAAGGCATGTACTTATTATAATATAGCTAATAACCTGCGAATTAATCATGGCAAAACTTATCATTTTTTCATACATTAATAATGTCTTATTACCTGGTCACATAAACTTAATTATCTTTGGATATTTTAACATGTTTACATATTTTAATTTTTTTTTTGTTTTCAAAAGGAATGCATTCATATGAGAATTCACAAACTGTGCTTATTTGACAACTAATGAATTGTAAATTACGACGAGAAAGAAGGTTGTATAAGGAATAAATCAGATATATGTAATTGTGGCGACAGAGAAGACAGTATAGAGGGATAATGCAGATCTATGCAATTATGGCTACAAAATAATAGACTTTATATGGGAATAATTCAGATATATGGAATAATGGCTACAAAGGAGACTGTATAAGGGGATAATTATTTTGATATATGCATTTACTTACCTCCGTATTCCCTATACTAACTTTGACAGAACTTATGTCGCAGCTGGTATTTTAACCCCTGATCCAACACTGTCGATTCGATATTATAATCAAGTTAGTGGGGTATTAGTATGTTCTACTATGGTTGATGTGGAGTATCAAAGCCTCTATGAAGCTATGATCAGGTTGATATGATCAGGTTGATCAAATAATGCTACGAAACATTCAAGGAGATGGAATATTCTTTTGACAAAAAACGATCATTAGCATCTCACCTACGTTGAAATTAACTAGTTCTTTTTAAGATAACAATAACGCGATGTTTTACCGTAATATTTCAGAATTTTTAATAACTTAACCAAATTTAGAATAAAAATTTAACCATTTGACCGCAAGGGCAAACGTACGTCCAACTCCTTCACGAGTTGATCGCCAACTGAAAAACTAACTACTTTATTTTTATTAACCGTTTTTAATGTTAATGCGCGCTCGTGACGACACAGAAAATAATTCCAATATATTTTCATATAAAATTGTATTGCGTGAAAATAACGAAACGTCATCATGTATCAAAGCGCGAATGGTTGCCAACGTAGACCGAGAGACATTAAGAAGGCGAGGTGACCGATTTGGCTATTTATCAGTTTGAATACAATTTATTTTTAAGAACAACAACTCAGAATCGAAAATGGCGCAAATTAAAATTTGCGGAATACGAAAGAATAAAATGGATTTTTGAAAAAGGCTTTTCCGAAAATGAAATTTAGAAACAATTAATTAACAAGGGATATGCATTTCATAACATTAGTTTGTTAGGAAAATTGTTTATAGGCTTACATTGTCCGTACATGTAGACTTATAGTTTGTACGAAAACAACTTTGTAAGCTTACATTGTTCATAGGAAAACAAATTTGAAGGCTTACATTGTTTATAGGAAAACTAGTTTGTAGGCTTACATTGTTTGAACGGTGACATTGTCAAGGAGGAAATGGTTTCTTTATACGTAATTTAATGAGTTGGATACGTAATTTTATGAGTTGATTGTATAATTTGATGAATGGAATTCGTAAACTGATAAGTTGGATGTGTAATTTAACAGAGTGTATTTAGTACATTGCATAAATCTAATATTTTATAAAAATATATTTATTACTTTCATAATCGCTTTTTCGTTATTATTATTTATTTTTATTCGGAGTTTCTGTTCGGAATTACTGCAATATTTTGGGGGCATTTTTGTTCTTGCGTTATGTACATCGATGCAGATTTCTCCCGAGCACTTACGATATACTAAAAAAATATCGGAAGCCTAGACCGTCCGACTCGTCCTGGAACATGGGCAGACTAAACAAATATCGTCATAACTATTTAAACTACTTTCTAAACACTAATATCTATACGCAATTATCGACATACATTATCGAAACCGCTTCTCAGTGTTCACATTTTAATGTGATCTTCCTCTGTTTTAAGTTATCTGTCATGACAATATCAAAATGAAGGCCATGGAACAACAACATGGTAATTCACACATTTTCCTAAAGCGTTTATTTTTCAACTAAAACGATGACTTAATAGAATATTTAGATATTTCTACCAAATATTATATACCACATTTTGTAAAATTTGGTCCATTAGCTAGATGGATACATGGGAGTTTTCGCAAAATAGGCAATTTCTTTTATTCGGAATCGTACTAAAATCAAATCGGCACCAGGGTCGTCTACATGTTCTTTACATATAACTTGTTATGAAAGTTGGTGAATTAGTTTTGAGTTAGAGTGGATAAAATTAGGATGAATCACGACACTGAGTTCGTATACTCAAAATGCAATACTTTTAATAATCAAAATTAAATAATTTTTTTGTTTAATTATTCAAATTCTTAAAATTTTATCTTTAATTATTCTAAAGTATATTATTCTAAATTTATTTCTCTTATTCTAAATTATTTATTAAAATACATCAATAATATAAAATCATTCATTGTAACTATTACTTCATTGTATACTCAATACTCTGTCTGACGCTCACTCTAGAATTCCATGTTCTGAGCGTAGAGTTTTATTTAAGAGAATGGCAGCGACGTCAGCTAATCAAATTCTGCCATATCTTGGCGCGCATTTTCTCTTTATATCTATCCAATGCTCGACTAGAGGACGTTATAACTATTATGTGTGCAGATTGGGTTTGGGCTAAGATGGGTGATCCCAATAATGTGATTAGCCCGCCTGGTAATAGTCTATTTAAGGTGATATTTTATAAAAATTAATTTAAATAATATGCATTATGAAATCAAAAAAATGAATAAGTTGATTTGATATTTTATAAATTGTTCATCAACTCAAGTAAAACTTTACATCACTAGGGCGCTCCGACCCTGCTCGCAAAATACGTAAATCGCTTCGTGATTCGGAAGGCCACGCCTCCGACTCGCTCATGCTCGTTTCGCGAACACTAGCCCCCGTAACTAGCTTCGCCTTCAACGAGCTTACGCTCGTTGAGCTCGATTAGAAATTATTTTAGTGCCAACTGCTACGCAGGCGTAATACGACCGTTGGGGAGCGTCACTTATCAATTGACATTCACCAGCTCTGGAACTCGCTTCATAAGCTATTTCAATCCGGTCGGCTCACACGACCACCTAAAAGTCATATGATCGCTTCAGATTCCACTCCTTGTTCGCTACACTCGCCAGCACTCGTGACTCAATTCGCGAGTTATTAAGCTTTATCTCTTAATTGCTAACACTAGCTGATTTCGCTTAGCCAGCACTTTACTGCCACCTTCTTCGCAGGCTCAATATGCTGATTCGCATCCAACCCCTGCTAGGTATGCTCTCTGCTCTCGCCTCGCCAGCACTTTAGTGCTACCTGTTAATCAGGCGTAGTACGCAAGTTAGAGTAGGCATAATACGCAAGTTAGAGTAGCCGTACTATGCCTGTGGGGATCCGTCCTGTCTCGCAAAGCTCGCCAATCCTCGTAATTCAGTAATGCTATCTTCGAGAGCATTTTAGTGCCACAGGCTACGCAGACGTGATATGCCCATTGGGGACAGTCTCTACTTATTTGGCCCATACTTACCCGAAGGTGTCGAAAACCCAGACCATCCGACTCGTCCAAGGACTAAGAGCAGCAAGATGGATGGTCGGTTACCCGAAGGTGTAAGATATCTGGTGTAAGATATCTGGTTGGACGGCCAGGACGTGCCACCCAATTTATTCCGGAACTCATTTTGGCAGATATCTACAGGGAACCTACTCTTCTTTCCATACCATCAACCGCTCGGAAGGACTTACGGGCGCACATGTTTAGCGTGACCATACTCCGTGTGAGAACGGCGACAGTTTAGGCAGTGACGGATATCGAACTCGGGACGGAATCCCAGCTCGCTAACCACCGGGCTGTCCGGCCGTGGACCTTCCATGATTAACTGACATTCACAAGCTCTGGACTCGCTTCGCGAGCTATTTTAACCCGGCCGGCTCACACGACCTCCTACGCGTCCTGTGTTCGCTTTCCCCCTTGCTCGCTAGCCCCGTCTCTGACTGGCTAGCGCTCGCTGAGATCCCTTCGCGAGCACTTGAGTGCCGCCTGCTATGCAGCCGTAATACGCCTGTTGGGGACTGTCCCTCGTTAATTAGCATTCTCCAGCCATGGAGTTAGCTTTCCTTTCACCCCGGATTGCGCTCACGACAGCTTACTTATCCTGTGATCGCTGAAGCTCGTAAAACTCCAAGATTTCACCATCCATTACTGCGTAGCCAACGGCCGTACCGTGCTGAAAACACCGGTTCTCGTTAGATCACCGAAGTCAAGCAGCATCGGGCGCGGTTAGTACTTGTGTGGGTAACCACCTGGGAAAACCGCGTGCTTTTGGCACATTTCGGACGCGGTAGCCCGGTGGTTTGCGCGCTGGATTTGCACGCTGGCACAACTTCCGCCGTGTTCATGCGGAGTACGATCACGTTAAACATGTGGGTCCGTAAGTCCTTCCGAGAGGTTGGTGGTAGGGGAAGGAGGGTACGGTCCCTGTGGATGCCTCCCCCACTGGGTTCCGGTCTAAATTGGGTGGCACTCCCCGGCCGTCCAAACAGTTACCTTACACCTTTCTGGTAGGTCGGACGGTCTGGGTCTCAACAACAACCCTCCATTCCTGCCGTTCTTTAATCGGAGCTCTCCGCAGGCGTGAAGCACCCTTTGGTACTTTTCCCCCTTATTAGCTGACGTTCATCTTAACTCATCGATTTCATTAAGCTTAAGCTCCCAGCTCGCTACACTCACCAACATCGAAACACATTTCGTGAGTTGTGAGGCTTCGTCTCCTATTTCCTGGCGTTAGCTGTGCATGTAACGTAATCTACAGAAGGTCGTTCGCACTTGGAAACGATTTTGTATTTATGTTTCTCGTTAGCATTTTGAGATAAAGATTTGGCATTTCCAGTATAATCGTCTGCTGCTGTTTTGATTTAATTGAAATGCAGAATAAAATATTTATTTTGAAAATGGCTCCTGAAATTGATAAATACCTCGAAGGTTACGTAAATGCGTTTTCGGAGGAAAAATACTCGTATCAACAAATTGTAAAGCGGTGTAAACATCGAAGTCGTTGCATTTCAAAGAAATGTGTTTTTAATATATTAAATTTGAAAGTGGAAATCATCTAGCTGAAAGTAAAACTGAAAAAATGGCTGCAAAATTGCATCCTAAGACTGTTCGAATGCGGGTAAATAACAAGAAAGTGAAGTCTCTGATCCCAAAAGAAAATCCACTGACTCAAAGATACATTGCATCGCTACTGGGGATGTCTTCTGGCACTGTAAGTAAAATCATTCAAAAATATTTGAAGTTAAAAATGATGTTTACATCTAAAGTTCATCTCCTTTTGTCAAAGCTTATTGTAGAAAGAAAAACAAATTGTAGAAAATTATATGAAAAACACCTAGCTGTTGATAAATGGAAATTTGTGGTAACCGCTCGATTAGGCATGGGTGTATTTAAGTGACTGTAAAGTTCCCAAAGGGATTCACTGTAGTTGCAGGATTTTGTTACAACGGTCAATTAAAATTCAAAACAATCTCAAGTAAAGCTAAAATTAATTCACTCTACAATCAGCAGAATACTTTAGAACCAATTTTTAAAGAAGACATTCCAGTCTTATATGGAAAGGACATCAATAAAATTGAGCTTCATATGGACTAAGACTCTAGTCAAAGTCAACTGCCGCAAAAAGGAAATCAAAGGTTATCAAAGAAGGAATCAGACGCAGGATTAAAATGTATCCCATTTAATGAAATTCTTGTAAAATCGCCTGACGATTCTCCTATGGACTTTTGCGCTTTTGGTTTGTTTAAACGAGCCGTAGGAAAACGGCATCCAAGAACACTGAACGGACTTTGAAAAACGACCCAAAAGGAGTGGGATAAAATTGACATGACGGTGAAGAAAAAGTTTACTTTCATGGAAAATTTGAGGTAGAGCTATAGTAAAATATCAAGGCTATCAGATAGAAGCAAATCGCTGCAAAAATACGCCCTTTATGCATAAAAAGTAATTATCAAAATCGTATCCATAAAGTGCAAATGGCCTTCTGCATGCCGTGCCGCCTGCTATTAAGAACGATTGCCAATTGTATTGCGAAGAAGTGGCAAAACTTCATAGCTGTGTGTTTTGCAGTTTGTTCGTAATACAGTAGCAAAATATCGTGTTATGCTTTCAGTATAGAGAGATTTACAACAATGAAAAATTTAATTGTTGTGAAATATAACAATTAAATTGCAATGTTTATGACAGCAAAAGTTGCAAATCTTCGCCCGTAAAGATGAAAACTTTGCATAAAACAGTGCATAAAAAATTTAGTAACTCATTAACTAAATCAAAATTCAAAACACGAAAGATCAAAACCATGCATGAAGCATTGATGATTATAAAACATTTTCCAACTACAATGCAATTTTATTTAAACATCTCTAAATGCGATATATGTCTTGGTAATATTTTTAAAATTATCACAATAATAAATTAATTTGTTATATTTGATAACGTCATCGAAAATAACTGTACTTTTTTTAAATGACGACATTCAAATATAAAGTGTCTGGTTTAAACATCTCTAAAATGCGATACATTCCTCGGTAATATTTTTTAAATTACCATAATACTACATTAAATTATTATATTTGAAAACTTCATTGAAAGCAAATGAATATTATTTAAATGACGTCATCGAAGTATAAATCGCCTGACTCTCTATATAGAAGCAATATTTAATTCCTAAACTGTTTTCTATTCCTTTCATTCATCACAATACTGCAATAATTTATTTTAAGTTTACACTTAAAACCATGGAGGTAAAGAAATGCAGCAATTCTTATACAACTCATTCTACATCTTTTGGTGTTTACATTCTCCATAAGGGAAAATTAGGCTTCGTTGTAGAAATAAACAAAGTATTTAGTGTTGCATACGTCCTAAAACCGCTTTATTTTTGCGTTTTTTCTGTGCATCCATATTCTGCTTTAACGCTGTTACAATATTTTTGAATTTAAATGATCATCAAACTTTGATTATTTCTATAATGGAGCTCTAACTTTAATGAATGTCATATGTAAACTAGTGGTAAGAAGAGTTGTATAAGAGTTGCGGAATTTTTTTCACACAAAATGATTTAACTCTGGAGTCTAGAATAAAAGTGTATGAATGAAATACTCACTATTTTTACATATGAGAGCCTGATGATTTATATTTCGATGATGTCGATTGAATAAAGTTTGAATGAAAATTTAAGCATGGGGTTAGACGTACTTTTACCACTATCGTTCTTATTTTCCAAGTAAAATAAATCATTGTATTGCTGTGATATTTCAAATAATATCGCTGCTGAATGTATTTTATTTTAGAGATATTTAAATAAAATTGCAGTTGGATAGTGTTTTTATAATCAATACTTTATGCGTGATTGATCTTTCTTGTATTTATATTTAGCGTTGCATCCGTCCTAAAAGCTCTTTATTTTTGCACATTATCTATGTTTCTAAATTCTGTGCTTACGCAATTACAATATATTTTATTTTAAATGATGACTAACCTTTGATTATTTCTTCAACGAAGCCTAATTTTAACGTACGCAAAATGTGAACAAAACAAGCGATTGTAATATGAGTTGTATTAGAATTTCTGAATTTTTAACACAAAATTATTTTGCTCTGGAATCCGGAATATAAGTGATATGATTGGTATATTCATTGGTTTTACTTAGATAGCAAAGCAAGCGATTTTAAAGCATTGCCTTTTTTGATGAAGTTTCCAATTTGCGTACTGTGATCATTTTAAAAAATGTCACCGCTGAATGTATCGCATTTTAGAGATGTTTAAGTAAAATTGCATTTCAGTTGGAAATTGTTTCATAATCAATGTTTTATGCGTAATTGTTCTTTCTTGTTTATATATTAAAATACTACGTAATTAAATTTGGATCATAATTATTATTGACTCATAACATTGATATTATAAACTCAAATAAAACAAATTATTGTTTTTTTATTTAAAGAAAATTTATTTTACAAATAAACAGACATCAACTTCATATATCCTTCATAACTAAGAACTGTTTATTTTGGTTTTACGAACATTTTTGGGTCTTAATGACTGCTAACCGCATATATTCATTTTAGCCGTTATATTTTGTTTTTCGTTATTAATTTTATTTACATGTACACGGTACAAGTATTTGCAGAATTGAAATTTATCATATATTAAAATCTTACAATATTTGCCATTTAAAGAAGCCCATATGCAAAATACTTATATATTTTAAGTGTTAGTATCATAATATATTGTGTTTATATTCTAAATTGTGCTTCCCCACTATACGGTACCATTTTAGTAAGAATTTACATTTTAATTAAATTTATTTATTTTATAATGGCGTATGGGTGGCCGGTTAATCAGGTGTTGGATTATAGATGCTTAATTTGATATCATTTGACTAATTAAAATTCCCATTTAGCTGTTTGTATGACTACAGATACAAGCACTGCACAGAGAGACATACACAGAGACGCACATACGAACAGACACACGCACACGTTGAACACACAGACACACAGACGTTACCTTAAAATAGTCTTTTCGAGTTCTTGATTTCCCCCAAACGTGTAGATCCGTTATAAACACGAGTTGCGATTTTCGACGCAATTCAAATACTTTCCCTATACATTACCATGTATCGCAAGAAAAGTAAAATACTACGATGCTTGCAAATGTTGATAACTTGCAAAACACGACTAAAATGATGTGTTTTCATTTTGATTCTATCACCTTATAATCGTTAAATGCCAATTCCTTCTAAGATACTGACATAGTACCATTATCTTTAAGTGCAATTAAAAAATCCAATTGCAAGTATAATTATATCTCCTCTAACAAGTCTCTAACTATTTACTGCTATGAGAGTAACATTTCAAATTCAGCTATTTACAATTTTTATCACTTTAATTAAAGCACTTTCAAATACAATATATTTGTTGCCATTCCAAAGAACAATATAATGTGTTTGGCAAACATTAAATTGATCTAATTTAAAAGAGTACTATTTAAAGCTGAACACATTACGATCGTTGATGTGCCCAGTGGATTTTTTTTCCCTTCCTCATTTAAATAATTCATTAACAAACTAATGAATGTTATTTACTAAATTACCTAATATTTTTTATGTCCATCCTCTATTAAGAACATTTTAAAGGTAATATAAAAATTGCATAAATTGACATTTTGTAAAAACTAGTATTTCTCTAAAATATTAGAGAAGTATTGTCTTCGGAGTTACTTTAAGAACTTGAGACTTTGATGAAAATATTAAACCGGAAAAGCATATTTTGACTAATTTATGAGGTACATCCATCTATATACAGGGTGGTCAAAATGGTTTAGACAGACTTTAAGGGTAGGTCAGGCATACAGAGACGAGTCAGTTTTGTATAGGAACATATAGATACAAACGCACCATAGGGTACTACAGATGCAAAAAGAAACAAAGTAATTCAGATAATGCAATGCAGGTTTATTAGACATAATAGACACATACAAGTATCAATTACAATTTTTTATCATAGTATTAAAGTAGGTGTTCAAAGTTCTTGCCATTCGCAGTTCTGCATGTTTCAGTCAGGATCTTATATAAACTAATTGTCAAGTGTCCGTCTGTCTGTCTGTCCGTCTATCCATCTGTCACGCTCTCTTCCTAGGCACTTCCCGAATAGATAAAGACTTGCAATTGAGTACACGGCTTGGTCGTTCGATAAAACCCCCTGGAAAACTCAAATTTTTCGAAAACGTTCTCTAGAGGGGGTGCTCCACCCCAAAACGTTCGAAAACTGAAATGATGGGAAAGTATACATAGCGATAATATAGACACTTCAAATTTGGTGTGTTGGTAAATCGTTCGAAAGGAAGAAAGTGTGCAATTTCAGATTTCCAATATTTTTTACTTAAGGGAGTGCCGCACACCAAAATGGTCGATTTACAGAATAAATGAGAAAAGACTCCTTTAAAATTTAATAGAGGCTTGGAATTTGGTATGTGGGTCAATCATTTGACAAAAACATGCAATTCGAATACAGTTTTTCAAAAATGATCGTTAGGGGGGTGCTCTAGAGAAGTACGTTCGAAAGGTGAAATGATAAAAAAAACGTACTTTGGGATGAGATAAAGATATCAAATTTGGTGTAGGGGTAGACAGGTTGGAAGGAAGAAAGTGTACAATTTCAGTTTACCAATATTTTCTACTTTAGGGGGTGCCGCACACTAAAATATTCAATTTTCGAAATAAAGGAGAAAAGCCCCTTTTAGCACATGATAGAGGCTTGATATTTTATATATGGGGGAATCATCTGATAGAAAACGCAAGAAGAATAGAGTTTTTCAAAAATGTATATATTTAAAGGGGGTGTACTCCACACATGAACATTCGAAAGCTAAAATGATAGAAAAAGCATACTTCGCGATGAGATAGAGATTTCAAATTTGATGTACGGGTAAAAAGTTGGAAAGGAAAAAGTGTGCAATTTCAGATTTCTAACATTTGCTATTGTAGGGGGTGACGCTGACTAAAATATTCGATTTGCCGAACAAATGAAAAACGTCTTCTTTGCAATGTGATAGAGGTTTAAAATTTAGTATATGGGCTAACCATTTGATAAAAATACCCAAAGATGAATACAGTTTGACAAAAATGTTCATTAAGGGGGTGCTACACAGAAAAACGTTCAAAAGGTGAAGTGATAGAAAAGAAATGCTTCGCTATAAGTTAGAGACTTCAAATTTGGTGTACGGGTAGATAGTTTGAAAGGAAGAATGTGTGGAATTTCAGATTTCCAATATTTCTTACTTTAAGGGGTGTCGCACACTAATATGTTCGATTTTCCGAATAAATGAGGCTCACTTCCGTTTAAATGTGATACAGGCTTGGTAGTTGGTATATGTGTCAATCGTCAGATAAAAAAAAAACAAGACGAACAGAGATTTTCAAAATTGTTTATTTATGGGTGTGCTTCACAAAACAACGTTCGATAGGGGAAATGATAAAATAGTATGCTTCTAGATGAGGTAGACTTTAATTTGGTGTATGGGTAGATGGTTCGAAAGGAAGAAGTGCGTAACTTAAGTTTTGCAATATTTTCTTCTTTAGGATTTATGCACACCGAAATTTTCGATTTGCCGAATAAATGTGAAGCGTTAATTATTAAAAAAAATACACTATTCAGGGGTTGCTTATTGGGAGACCGTTGATTTTCAACCGATATTCGGCTAGTGTGCAGACTATTTCAATAGGACCTGTCATGCAAGGTGGATTGACTGGGAAGGAAGCTTTTGTTGGCCCCTAAAGTACTCCGACTTGTCCTGCATTGATTTCTTCCTGCGGGGTGACTTCAAAAGCCTTGTTTACGATACCCGCGTAAGATTTGATGCTGACCATTCACTAGAGTCGTTGAGCAGCAGTACGTATCCGCAAGCGTCCTGATATTTTTGAACGAAACCTCCATTCCATGCATCGACGTTACATATATGCGGATGGCAAGAACTTTGAACATCTACTTTATTACTATGATAAAAAATTGTAATTGATATTTTTAATTGTTCTGTCAAATGAACCTGTGTTGTATTTTTACATCCCTTTATTTGTGCTTCTTCCTGAATCTGTAGGAAGCTTTTGGGACCACTTTTCTATGCAAAATGGACTTGTTTTTTTTTACCCTTGACCTACCATGAAAGTTTAACCAAGGCATTTTGAACCACCTTGCATAGTGTGTATGTGACTTCCGTGCCACTAGTTAGGTCTTGCACCACTCCAAAATCTGATTGATAAAATAATATTCTACATCACTTATTTCGAATTAGATAATCGGATATGAAGATATATTTTGGTCCAACCGTTTAGTGTCACATTACCAAGCTGTAGGTTATGGGTTCTGTCTTTAGGGCCTACAGAGCTGAATTCCGCATGTCTATATAAGTAAGATTTGTATAAGGTCCATCTATAACGAAATCACTTATCGCGGTAGCATATTATACTTATAAAAATTTGCGTTAAACTAGAACTATAAGTTCATATTTGTCACTCAAATTCCATCTAAATTTTGAATTTAGCGATTACATAAATGATGATGAGTCTACGTGATGAGTATTCCTTATATTGTGCAATTTCATGGCTTTTAATGGACAGCAGTATGTCAAAATGTTATTTTGAGCTTTATGTATGACATCAACTTTATGTAATAGTTAGAAACCTTTGGAGACCAATTCAGTCGCTTTTTATTAAACAACTTTATATAGCTGTATCTGTAGACAAAGTGGGTAAATCACACCTTGCCATGCGTCCGCTGGAAGGATCCATGTAGTAAGTAGTTCGAAGTCGCAAATAGTAGAGAGGCGTAATAGACAGAATGGTAGTTGTTTAGGCTCCTGTGGCAGTAACCGATCCACAGATAGCTTTCGACCTAATCTTATTGTCACACAACATGTTGACATTTCGAATACAGATGTCGATCAAGCTAAATAGCACTTTAAATGAATCCACGAGAACCAATTGGAACTCGCACATAGTTAAACAGTGTGAATCCCCTCCATCACCACCAACAAATGGGAGAAGGTGTTAAAAAACCACAGGGGGAAAGAAAAAAGTGATTCTAGAGATTTCGAGAAGCGTCGGCAGATTCAATGTTCGACATCATCCTAAAAACAAGCAAATTTAGGAGTATCAAAAATCTATCTTGTAGCCAAGTTCGTAATAATAGTAATCTTGTAGTAATATCTTGTAGCCAAGTTCGCTCGTATCTCCGTTTTTAATCCAGACTGGTAGGACGCGTCAGCCCGAGTACATAGGCCGAGAACATATTGATGATGTCTGGTCTCCATCCAGGTTCGAAACGGGAACCTGGAGCTTACAAACCGGCATTATAAGTGCGATAAGGTAAATTGTCCTTACCCAAATTTTACTCTAGAAGGACTTACCTTTGATGCCTTCACTTAGGGTGGAGTAGTAAGAAAACTCCAGTTCACGAGCATAAGAGAATAACACTCAAAACATAAAATAATAACTCTGATTTAAATTGATCAATTAATTAATTATATATATATATATATATATATATATATCTTGACTAATTCATAAAGTTTACTCATATGTAAAATCATTTTAAGCGACACACATATCTATAACACATTGTTACTATTATACCGAAAATATATACAGTTTCTTTTTTTTAAAACACAAATGCTCTTTACTAAAATTTGCGTTCTTACTCAAGCACTGCTAAATAATCGATATAAGGTACGTGTCCCCCGTGATAATTATTAACAGATGGAATTTGCATAAATACCTCATTTTTTTTTGCACTTTGACATTTGGTCGAGAACACACTTTGCTGGATGCCTGCGTATACTTGATACTCCACTTGTATTCACTATGCACATACTCATCACATTGATGATCCCGTTTTCTTTGTGCGATCGCAGGAGATTTTTATGTCTTGAGTGTTATTCTTTTATGCTCGTGAACTGGAGTTTTCTTACTACTCCACCCTAAGTGAAGGCATCAAAGGTAAGTCCTTCTGGAGTAAAATTTGGGTAAGGACAATTTACCTTATCGCACTTATAATGCCGGTTTGTAAGCTCCAGGTTCCCGTTTCGAACCTGGATGGAGACCAGACATCATCAATTCCAACAGGCCTATGTACTCGGGCTGACGCGTCCTACCAGTCTGGATTAAAAACGGAGATACGAGCGAACTTGGCTACAAAAATGGCTACCTTTTACGGAGGCGTTATCGTTAGTTTGCCGCTTTTATATTTGTTGAAAATCCGTGTGGCTTATTAACAATGGCATTTTGCGGGTATTGAAGAATCATCGTTAATGTTGTAGTTTGCGAGTTTTGTAGTGTGAATTAATATCTGTAATATCTACGTATAGTAGGAAGAAAATGAAAATAAAGAACGATCTGAATACTTTATATTAAAAAAAATATTTATAGGAAATCAAGATTTTTTTGTTTGTTTTTTAACGCAACTAATTTTATTTACATAATTTTTGACATACTTGTACTTTGCCTGATATACTTGTATAATTTTAACTATCAGAAATTTGAATTAGTATTTGTTTTGCCGTTTTTATGAATCTTTAGGTGGATTATCTATGACTTATGCTGGTTGCTTTTTTTTGGAAATTTGACTGCATTTGATGATTTATCATCTTGAACGTTCCCATAGTATGCACTTTTAAGAGTAAAGATGTGATGTTTTAAGCGACGTTCAGTCCGCCGATGCATTTCATAAATTACACTTATATTATGCTATGTGATCGCAAGAAATATATATTGGCAAAAAAATAGTATTTACATTGGTGTGTTGAATACTACGAGTATATTGATTTAAAGTAGAAATGAATTGAAAAAATGTTAGTCTTTATATTACGTATTTAGTGGAATCAGGATGCTCAACATCCTTTCACAAACACAAACCAAAATTTGTCAGATAAATCTCCCCAAGAAGCATATACAGATATAGATTTATTCTTTATATATTTATAAGAGAAATGGAAGTAAAAAGTGGAGGATTTTTAATACATATTTAATACATATCATGAAATGAATGGAGAAATATTAATGAAATGCTGCTTTTATAGAAAGAGCCAGGCGATTTATATTTCGATGACGTCATTTGAATTAAGTTCATTTTTTATGAGGTTTTAAGTTTTCAAATATAATAAATTAAAGTCGATTTGTGATAATTTTAAAAATATTACCGAGAAATGTATCGCATTCTAAAGATGTCTATATAAAATTGCCTTGAAGTTGGAAAGTATTTCATAATCAACGCTTTATACATGATTGATCTTTCTTGTTAAGTTCTGCATAGAATATGCACTTAAGTACACTTTCAATGCCAAATGACAATAATTTATGAAAGGTAATTTTCTGAATTTGGCTTAACAGAATGCTTTTGAAGCTAACAAGTAATCGGCTCTTGAACATCAACGTATGTTGCTTTTGAACTGAGTTTAGAATTTCTTCAGTTGCATTCCTGTTAATGAACAAAATTCACGTTATTCACCTTTGAGCATTACAGATTATTATTGATTAACTGGAGATTGGTCCCTCTCGGCTTTCTCACAACAGTTTCTATATTCGGAAAATTTCACAAAAAAGCATTTGAAAAATATGTATTGTGGTGGGTTCAAATGATCACAATTATAACATGTTACTGTGGTGCACAAAAGAAAGAGTAATGTAAGAGTAATGAAAAATCAATGTAAGAAAGAGTGAAATAAGAGCAATTAGTTAAACACATTGCGTTGATACTTTGAAATGCCGCTAATATCCCGCCATTATTGTTTCTAATGCGAGTGTCTGGGAAAACATATATTAACATAATACCACACAATTGCCTTTACCCATTTTAACTTTAAAATATATATTTATTAAGCACCTTATAATCAAAACTATATTACAAGGACTAGAGGAGGAGACAAGGAGGAGACTAGACATGTAAGACCAGTCATACACAAATTCCTAAACTGACTATGACCTTTTTAACACTTTACAACAAAGTTGAAAAGTGTTTATGACTTTGTTCATTCTGTCTGTCTGTCTGTCCGTTAGCACGATAACTGCCGTGAAAATGACATGGTGTGTCCGTTACAAGACATTGGAGGTAGAGTCTTGGGATGGGTTATCCGAATCTTGGTTTGGGTAGAACTTGGAAATGTGGGTCAAAATATCGTATATGGTATATTGTTACTTTAGTGATCTTCAAGTATATGATTGATTGAGCCGAACTGAGGGATTTCTCTATGCACCAGCAATGAATTTTTCATAAAATGTCTACGGAATTTCATTTTCGCGTATTTTAGTAGCGTGACTATTCCCGATCAAATAAAATATATTGCAGTACCCCTAGAGAAAAATCTAAAATGTTAGGCAAATGAACTAAGCAACAAAGAGAGGAAGACGATAAACGCAAATTACAAAAAAAATCAACATTTTGAAACCAATTTCTGACCCGTGGAGTACATAGAAAATCAGGCTACGTTAAGTTCTGTCCTGTGGTCGATATTATAAGTACAGGGTGATTAAAAAGTTCGAAGCAAAAGTAAAACGCTATAAAAACTATCTATGGGTCGGAGAGACATGTAGTTTGCAGGTAAATATTCACCGTAGTGGGGGATTTTGTATGGCATGAAAAAAAAAGTTAAAAATTATTTTAAAGTGATTGATTTAAAGTTTAAGCTTTGCCTTACGACGTAATGTGACTTCTGTTATCATTATACTTTGCCCAATGACGCAATGTGAACTTTGTCTTTGTAACAATATTTGAATAATGACGCATTAATATTGACGACGTGGAGAACTTTAACTGATGAAGTGATTCAATAATTTTCACATGTAACGTCATTTTTTGCATTTTCTCATTTATTCAACTAGGGGCAGTTCCTCCCCTAGTTGAATTCCCCTAGTTGAATAATAAAATTATAGTGTTGTTATTCAACAACCCCCTGTAAGCTGATGCTCACCAATCCCCGTAACTCGTTTTGCCTCATACTCGCTGGCTCTTAATGAGCTTGTTTCGTGAGCTATTTCTTACCGCCTGCTACGCAGGCGTAATACGCCCGTTGCGGACGCCCCTTGTTCGCTGGTACTCCGCAACTCCAGATCACGCTTCTCGAGTCATACGTTTTACCTCTTGTTCGTAATAGAGTGATAAAATATCGCGTTTCGTTTGTTTAAATTAATATTTTAAATATCACTTCTTTTGAAATGGCTACAGCGTTTTCAACAATGAAAGTTTAATCATTTAAATATTAATTCTTTTGAGATGGCTGCATCGTTTACAACTATGAAATATTACATTTAGAAGACAAATGTTAGGAAATAAAATTTTCATACATAAGTAGTGTACAAATAGTTTCATTTCAAAATTGTATAAAGAAATAGAAATTTTTATCCGTTTTTAGTCAACCCAGGAAGCGACACATGACGATGTATTCAACATCATCATGCAAAACTGCTAATCATTTGATGACATAGATCTGGACAGAAAATATATGTATTTGACCGAAAATATATGTATTTTCAAAGGATTTCATCAGCGGTTGCACCTAGCTTTTTTTAATATATATATATATATATATATATATATATATATATATATATATATATATATATATATATATATATATATATATATATATATATATATATATATATATACTATATATATATTTAATATATTATTTAATCAAGTTTAGATGCATTTTACCAAAATAATTCGGACATGGTTTCTTAATTAATTATGAATTTTAGAAAAAAACTGTGATATCCATCACTTGTGCCAAATTCAAATAGGGCTGGAAGTTACGGTGGGACAGTCGCGTATAAAAATTTTGTGATAAACTTCCGGCTGGCACACTCCATTAACAGAAAAATTTATGAAACAGGGGATTTTAGTGATTTTTATGACACACACATACACACACACACACACACATATATATAATTCAACATTTTAACTCTTGTTTGCATGTATCAGTTTTTAGAAATATTATAATAAACCAGGATCTTAGAATCAATAAAATTTGGGATGAAAATTATAAATTAGCACATTTTATGAAATTGTTGAGTACAGCGACTAATAATGCAAATCCTCTCAAATTCGTTATTAAAATTATCAACTCACTGTATCAGCTTCCAATCGATAACATCCAAGACAACCTTCCCAATCATAGTGGCTAACAATAATTATATATATATATATATATATATATATATATATATATATATATATATATATAATTATTTATTAATTATATAAATAAATAAAAATGAAAAAGAATAAAATAAGCTAAAACATTGGAAAAATCAAAAACATTTGAAAATAAGATACATTAATATTAATGTTTTCAATTTTATTTTCACTAAAAAATTGTAATTTTAGCCAGTGTGAAACTATGATTTGAGCGCCTTTATAATGGTGTATAGTGGCATTCTCGTTTATCCATTTGTTCTATAAATCTCTTGTTTAGTAAGAATTTTCTTCTTTGCATCATGTTCATATTCTATTTTGCTTATACGGGTAATAGTCCTGTCTCCTGCTCTGACTCACCTGACGAGTCTGGGAGTGTTGCTGTGAACGTTCGTGCTGCCTCCTAGGTTGCATTTCGTCATATTCATTCCGGTGTTTCTAGATATTTATTATGCTGCTGAGGTTGGTCGCATATACGCTTGGTGAAAGAAGAATGCTTCCTGCCACATGGTAATGCAAATTTTCCTCATGTTTCTTAATTTTTTCTCTTTTGGTGCCTGTAGTTCGAGTTTGGACATTTATAGTAATGTACTATTTTCCAATCCGAAACAGGTATTTGTTTCGGTTAATTAGAATTAAATATTCAGACTTGAAAATGAATTTAATTCTTTTGATCTTTGAGCCGGTGCTGATCCTTTCTATTATCGGCATTATGACAGTGTTTTTGTTTCTATGATGAAGTTAATATTTCACGATTACTCATTTCTAATATATAAATTATATATATATATATATATATATATATATATATATATATATATATATATATATATATATATATACATATACATATATATACATATATATACACATATATACATATATATACATATATATATACATATATATGTACATATATACATATATATATATATACATATATATATATATATATATATATATATATATATACATATATACACATATATATATATACATATACAGATATATATATACATATATACACACATATATATATACATATATACAGATATATATATACATATATACATATATATATATATATATATATATATATATATATATATATATATATATCATATAAAAGCCAGTAAACAAATTCAAATAGAATTCCTATGCATATCCACAAAATTCAAAAGCACTACTCAGGAAAAGGCGCCAAGCCGCTCTATACTCCGAAGCAGAATGTAATCCAAGAAAAAGAAGAATTAAAGGAACTTGGGATAACCAAATGCTTTGCATTTAATGGTTGGGGAGGATTGCGACTCCCCCTCCCGTTTAAAGCTGCTTTTCCAGCCTAGGCAAACGCTCACGGTACCAATACAAAGCAAAGGTTGGTCCCCATTGCGTGCTAATACGAAGGCACCCGAATACGGAAGAACAAAACCAACCAAACAGAAGGAAACTGGACCAAAAGTGAATCTTGCCCAACTCGCTATCTTATATATGTTCAACTTACGCATGCGTGCAATCTTAGCAGGTACGCATAAATTTTATTTACCTGCAGAATGAAGAAGTAAACTGTCAAAATCTACCTGATCCTTGAAAATCGATCTATAACAATCCTTTAAGAAATATAAAGGATAATGTTTATATAAAGCCTCTTTTAGGATTTTTATATTGCTATTATTGCAATCTTTTTTAAACGTGTTGTAAATTTGATTTCTCTTGAAGTGTCCGAGTATGATATTTCTGAAAATATTTTTGGTAAGATTTGTTTTCCAATCGATGAGATGATTGATCTTAATTTTATATAATTCTCTTTTGTCATATAACGTTGTATAATGACCATATAATCCATGTTTTTTTATTGAGATGTCCAGAAAATTTACCGCTTCATTTTCTTCTTTACAATTTTCTATTAATTCCAATTCCGGTGGGTAAAAAGTGAAATCGAAATTGGTGGTGGCTTCATAACACCCCAATAGCACATCGTCAACAAACCGGAAATATGGTATCTCAGACAAAATATGGGTTCCTTTTTCATATGTTGAGAGGTAAATATCAGCCAAGATTGATGAGCAGGCTCCTCCCATTGGAATTCCCTTTATTTGTCGGTAATAATTACCGACAAGTAGGTATATAATTTCATTATTAAGATGTGATTGGCTTTCATAAAAATTGAGGTACAGATCAGCAAGAATAGAAGAACACCCCCCTCCCATGGGGATGCCTTTAATTTGCTGATATATAGAAATTCCATTAAAAAGGTAGTTTTCTTTAATGACAATATTAATTAAAGTCTTATATTTAATGAATTCTATTATTTTCTTCAAGTCGTATTCTTCATATAAAAGGTTTAGGATATTAGATAAGTCTTCAAGATCAATAATGTTGAAGAGTTCCTGAAAGTCATAGGTTTTAAAGTATAAAGGATTTTTGTGATATTTTAAAGACTTTATAACTTCTTGACTGTTCTTGATGATGTAACTACCTTTAAAGTTTGGTTTGGCATATAGAAATGAATGTTGCCGGGATGGTTCACATCGTGGGGGGAAAGGAAGTGATGCTGCATTCTTCAGGGGTGATCACTTGGGCACATGACATCATAGGGGAAACTGAATGGTTATTGGTGTTTTACTGGTTTGTGTTTGGCGGATTTGGCTGATGTTCGGTGTTGTGTTTGTGATTTAATGGTAAATAATTTTATAAAAAATTATATTAAAAAAATTTAAAATATTGTCAAAATACAAAACAAGTTGCTAGATATTGAAGAAATTATTTGAAATTTTAAAATACAAAAAAATCTTGGAAGATATTGTAAAAAATGTTTGACTTTACTCTGATGAATGAATGGTAACTTTAATGCTTGTATATAGTACTTAAGAGGTTGCATTTGTAATCGGGCTTACATGTATATGATCAAGACTGTATATGGTAGAATACATGATATGGACTAGTGATTGTGAAAAAGTCGCAGAACTTTTATAGGTGTTACTGGTCTATTGGATACTTTTATGGGTTATGAATTTTTAAAAAAAAATCTTTGAATTATGACATGTACAACAAAAGTATTGTCGATACCGGCAATGTCGAGGTGAAAGCAGCGATGGCCCGGTCGTCAGGAACTAGTCGACCTACAGCATGCAACTCTAGAGTGAATACTATCACGAATTATTTCTGTTCACAATTCAAAGGAGAGGGAATAAATAAAAAAATCGTAAATTCACATGCATATCCAATAAAATGCAATGTTAAGAAAAGTGTAAGTCAGTATAATAATATTGAGGCATTCAAATATACAAAATGCAAATCCAACAGATGCAAATTATGCCCTCAAGCCAATAAAAATCAAATTTGCAATAATGGATCTGTTATGCATTTTTGCAAAGTTTTTAACTGTATATACAGCATAAAATGCGGGATATGTTATAGAGAATATATCGAACAAACGAAGAACAAGTTTAATATAAGAATAAATTTTCATCGAAGTTTAATTTATAAATATCAGAAAGATCGTGATATGGAAACGACTATGGTGATCAAACATTTTGCAGCACATGATATTGAGACCATGGAAATCTCAATTAGAGATTTGGTACTAAATCTTAAACAGTGTCTATAGTGGGAAAATAAACAAAGCAGTATGAAAAGCTTATTGTACCCTTATGGTCTTAGTACAGTGATTTATGGAGTCTATTACAATAATGACTATTATGGCAAATTGAATACATATATTTTGGTACATAACAATAGCAATTACCAACGAAAACAGAGAACGAAAAATTAGACTATTATGGCAAATTGAATACATATATTTTGGTACATAACAATAGCAATTACCAACGAAAACAGAGAACGAAAAATTAGTTACGAACTTACTGAAAACAACTCAAAGTTTTCGTAAAAGACAATGTGTAATACAAATATTTTTTCATCTCCATGTTCCACTTCCAACAGTTGAAATCCTAGTATATATAATTAACTGTAACCTGTATTGAGTTAAAATGCTTAGTCAGTATCATGTAATCTACACATCTAAGCAGCAGCGCATTTATTATATTATTATATTCTTATACCTATTCATTACATTATATTATCCTTTAAATATTTAGCCACACGCTGGTATATTTGATTTCTTATATATCTGATCCAATTTGTATTTTCTTCTACGTCGGCCCATTTGCATTATTTCTGCAATACAATTTACAGTGATTCATAAACAGCTGAACCGAAAACTGGCTCAATGGACAGAGCTTTTTACAAAGCCGGGTTAAACAAGTTGCTCCTGCGTTCAGATAAATGCCTAAATATATTTGATGATTATGTGGAAAAATGATCGGAAAGTATGCAAATTAATTCCATTTTGTATTTTCTGTCTATTGTTAATAAATAATTTTTATTACTCTTGTAACCTTTTTTTGGGATCCATCATCGTATATATATATATATATATATATATATATATACATATATATATATAAATATGTATATATAAATATATATAAATGTATATATGTATATATAAATATATATATATAAATATATATATGTAATTTTTTTACTAAATCATTGTAGATATATTTATATAAACATGAAAATGCATCGGATATTGTATTTTTCCCTTTCATTCCAATGAAAAAAAATATGCTTTAATTTAAAAAGAATTTATTTTCTGGTGACAATAAAACCCCAAGTTGATTGTGTTAGTACGTTTAACAATTAACCCACAGATAGTCAGTAATGTTTTGCTATATTCAGTTTACTATCTGAATGAGATAAGACTTTTCTGGGCGATAACTTCAATGGTGGAGTGTTAGGGAATCTGATAGGGAAATTGATTATTTATTCCACTATTTTTAGTTTACTGTCGATCAGACATTATGAAGCTTGTTATATTTTCTGATAAATTGCAAATTGTATACATACCCAACGACTAAAAGCCTAAGTTTGGGGAATTTGGGAGATTGATGCAATAAGATTTAAAGACCAGATATTGAAGTTTGAAAAAGTATTTTCATGAGTATATAAAAAGCTGAGAACGTAGTAATGTGTTACTATCAGAGATGGCTTGACGCGAGAATTTAATTAGATTAGAAAAAATATAATTGAATTTTGTATCGAGCATTTTTGGTTTCGATAAAACGTTTTCCTTTTACATAATTTCACTTGAAATATCTTCAAAATTTCAAGACGTAGATATAAATAGTAAGCGACAAAAATATAGAGAGTATGAATTATAATTTCAAAATCTATATATTTTAAAAGAACTCTGGCAGTTTTCGAGTAATCGTCTTGCCAAGTTAAAAAAAATTGAAAATTGGATATAAGTCTGCAGGGAAAGTCATGTGCTGCCCACATCAGATTTTTACTTTCCCTGCAATACATGGTAATGTATAGGGAAAGTATTGGAATCATGACGGAAATCGCAACTCCAGTTATCAACCGATTTACACGTATTGACATCTCTAGAGTACGAAAAACTATTTTAGCGTGACATTTATATGTGTGTGTGTCTGTCTGTCTGCGTATCTGCCTGTCTGTGTGTCTGTATGTCTACGTATCTGCCTGTCTGTGTGTCTGTCTGTCTACGTATCTACCTGTCTGTGTGTCTGTCTGTCTACGTACCTGCCTGACTGTGTGTCTGTCTGTTTGTGTGTCTGTCTGTTTGTGTGTCTGTCAGTGCAATGTATGTATCTACTCTAACTCAAAAACTAATGGACCAAATTTCATGAAATTTGGTATGTAAGTTACTTGTGCGTGACTCCGTTGCTGATTAGTTTTGATTACGATTCGGCATAAATTGACACGATTTCTTGTGAAATGGTCTTCATAAATTGCATGTATCCACGCTAGCTGAAAAAATAATAGATTAAATTTTACAAATTTTGGTGGATAAGTGAATTGTTGGTTACCCTGGTGCTGGTTAGATTTCGGTACGGTTCGAAAAAAATAACCCGTCTTTTTGCGAAAATAAAGAACTACGCATGCTCAAATATATCAATTAGAGGCTTGTTTCATATGTAATTTGTAACGATAAAAATAATAATATCAACCCCATTACACTGTAACTAGCCGTTCTCGAGATAGTTTAGTTTTTTAGCATTTTCGATACGCCACCTTTGAAAATAACTTCAGTTACCAAATCAGAAAGAAAAGTGAATCAAAAGTGCAAATTCAGAGTAATTTTAAATAATTTTGGGTGTTGTTTCATGCAATTAAACTCAATTTAATGAATTATTGAAGAAATAAAGAGAACGTTAATATGAGTCTATGAATGTGAATATGGAAAATCATGTGCTGCCCACATCAGAAGTTTCATATTGTAATGCTTCTAGCTATGAACAATAAGCAAGGATTAGTATCTGTTTGAAAGTTCTGTTGATTTTGCAACTAACTTTTAGTTTTCGAAGTATAATGGTTATGTTATTGTTATGCTATTGGACATGCTATTGTTAATGGTTATGCTATTGTTTCGGTAATTTAGTAGTTTAACTTGGGTTTTCAATTGGTGTGGAAGCTGTAATATTTAAGCGGCACGATTGTTGCAGCTCAACAAATTTACTTAATTTTGGAGACATAATGGTGCACAAGCACGAGATGCTCCCGTTTTTTTTTAAATCAGGTATTTAAATTAACTTGAGGATTCCATAGATCATTTATGAGGTTTGAACAGAATAGATGGACTTATTTATATGTATGTGCTATCGGGAAGATTCATAGATTGACTTGAATTCAAAATACATTAATACATATTGTATAAGTTTAATTTATACACCACTAAGCGAGTTCGTAAAATGATTTGTTATTTTGCCGCGAAGTTCATGTTCTGAGAACCTAGATAATATTCGGGCGATAACTAAAAGTGAATGTTAGATATAAACAGTTAGCGAGTAATATTTAGTTTATTGAAAGCCTGTAAACAGAACAAATAAGCTTGAGAAAATCGAATAAATGCATTGATGTTTACAGGAGTTATGTTTTGCAAAATGTTATTCATGCAGAATTATTTCGGCTGCATTAGATTAGAACACAGTCGATTTTCACTTTCTCATACTATACAATATAATAAAGAGAAAATATTGTTTTCATGAACAATTCAAATTCGAGATTTTGATGCCAATGTATGTTGTAAGTGGGTCATTCCATATGAAAACACCCATTTTAAGAAAAACTTGTTGCTCCATAGTCATGGATTTTTTTTTTATTTTTACCATGAATACATATGGTAATAAAACCCCCAAATCTGAATTTGTAATGTATATATCCCAATAATGGCCCAGATACAGGCATTTGAAAAATGGTCATTTTTGCAAAATGGCGGCCATCTTGGATTTTGCACTAATGTTTAAAAATGTAACAGCTTGAGAACTAATAGCTCAAATTAAATAATTCTGCTACCAATTAGAAGCTATTTATATCAGAAAGATAGGTGCCACATCAAAACAGTAAAAAAGATATATTTTAATATTGTTATTACATGAAAATTGCAAAAATCACCTTCGGATTGATAGGCAACTTTAACGGGCTATAAAAAAAATGGCCCCTAATATTTTTTTCTGAAACTTGGTACAAATACTAACTAATATGTGTGCTTTAAGTACAAAAAAAATTAGAAAGGTAATATTTCTTATTACAGAGAAAAATAGCTTTTAAAATGTATCTACATTTAGTTAATATTTGACATGCAATGCTTTAATCATTTTAAAAAAATATATTTTTTAAAAACAAATAATGAGCAAAAACAAAACACAGGAATTTTTTACACACTAACTAGTATGTGTGCTTTAAGTACAAAAAGAAATTAGGATGGTAATATTTAATTTAATAACAAAAATACTGTTATATGTATGGAAAATTGGTGTAAAAATTTCTGGCGTATTGAATCATTCTAATAAAAATCTTCTTAAAAACCATACAGTTATCTCTCTTATATTTTATTGTCTTATTTCAAATTATAAAAAGGTATTTCAGTAGAGCTGAAGATACCCATTTTTTCCTAGTGGCCACTGGTTCCTAAACCAATTTCATCTAATAGCCAGTATTGTAATCTTTGGCACACATCTAGAGGTTTTGGCCATATATATGATGCACTTGGGCCATGAGAATGCATAAACATAACTTATACAAACAAAACACATATGAATTTCTAATTCATTGAGATGCATTCGTACTTCTTTAAGAATTTCTGGAGATGGACAGTTTTCCCACCTGTGTACCATACTTTTCTGATTCAGTTTAATAAACTTGTTTCTTTTAATAATGATGTAGTATAGTCACTGATATGGATGGCATGAAGCATGAGTTTAATATTTTAATGATACAAACACATACAGAATTAATAACTTTGCTTCCAACAATTACATATTCTGTTGGATGTAGTGTACAAAATTTAGATAGTATTTTTACTTCATTTTGATTTTCTTTAAATGCAGGGTATAATTCCTTTAAATTATGCAAAAGTAATATTTTTTGTTTTAATATTTTCCCATGTTTACTTGGTATAGATATGCAATCTTTTTTTCTTGGACACAAACGACTGTTTTAATAAAAACTAGTAATTTTTTTATAGTATCAGAATTTAATTTAACACATATTTCACTAGCCATTGATAACATCCCTTCTGTTTCTTTTATTTTTCTTGCTTTTTTTACTAAATTCTCTGTAGTAATATAACAAGCCTTTGTTTGTTGGACTATCCATGAATCTTAGACTCATTTTAAAATTTGCAACTTTTCTTTAAATGATGCATCAAAAGAAAACTTATTCAATAATTTTTCCATCATAGACGTGCAATTAGAGTAAATAATGTCTTTTGAATTTTGTGGCTTATTAATACTTTCAACACCCAATACTGTATCAGTTTTAGTAGCAACATGGCTACTTAATTTCTTAACTTGCATATAACTGAGTTTCCTCTTAGAGCTAAATCTATTGACCTTTATTGGCGATAAATCCAAAAGTTCACAGCTTTTATTCAATTGTTCCATTATTATTCTGACTTCACTATAATCTGCATCATAGGTCATCTCCATGTCAGCAGTATGAACCTCTGACTCACTAATTGATGAATGCAAGGAAGAATAACAAGAAGTGCAGGTTTTTTTTCCTGGAATGAGTAATTCCTGATTTATCATTGAAACTCTGAGAGAAATTGGTATTAGGTGCAGCTCTGATTTTGGTGAGGTGTTTATTAAGTGAATCACAAGTTTTCTGTCTTAAACTGTACCATTTCAGATATTCATCCTTGTGAATCTTGCAGATACTACACTACCACTCAGGACACAAGTACAGGAATAAACTCAGTATTTAATGACACATTGATTTTCTTGCATACAAAACATTCAATTTTTATAGAATAAGACAAGAACTAATCATGGAAGATAAATAAAAGAAATAATCATAGAAGCACATTTCACCGATTTACTTGTTGAACATCCAGCTCTGAACACTTGAACAAAAATGAGCTCTGAAAGGAATAAGTCACCCAGAAATGTAATATAACATTGTATTTTGAACTCAACCTAAGAGAAAACAGATGATGCAGGTCAAGTAATCATTTCAGGAACAACTAATATATGTTAATTGCTATTACTTATATAACAGAACTGTGAGAGTATTAGAGTTGAAAATTCTGAGGCTATAGGCAGCTGATGTCTCATGTGACCCAAAAGCAGGTGTTTTTAAATGTTCCAGAAACAATATTGGTGCTATAGGATCACTTCCTTCTTCAACAGCTTGTTTGTTTACGTTTAGGTACTTATTTCAACTAGATAGGGATATCACCCAGTGTTTCCTTTGGCGCTAGCAGGGTGATATTTTTAAAGATATTTTTTGGTGATAGACATGCTGTAGTTCTGTGTTTAATTTTTTTTTTAATTTTAGTGCTGTTCATGAAAATGAGTGCTTTATATTATCTAATTACAAATTATTTTTTGTGAAATTAACTATATGTATGCTGAAAAGCTTTAGTTTTATATGATAGTTGGCATTTATAAATAGACCAAAGGTTATTGCACTGCCTCTTAGATGAAATTGGTTTAGGTGCCAGTGGCCACTAGGAAAAAATGGGCATCTACAGCTTTACTGAATATAGAAAATGCCCATTTTATAATTTGAACTAAGAAAATAAAAATAAAAGTGATAACTATGGTTTTAGGAAGATTTTTATTAGAATTTTTCATCATCCCAGAGATTTTTACACTGATTTCCTATACATATAACAGCAAATTTTTTAGTTATTAAATTAAATATTACCATCTTATTTTTTTTTTACTTAAAGCACACATCCGGCCATCCATGTCGTTACTCTATGTCTTCGGATGAGTCGGCTGGCCTGGGCTTTCGACACATACTAGTTAGTGTGTAAAAAATTCCTGTGTTTTGTTTATGCTCATTATTTGTTTTTAAAATATATATATTTTTTAAATGATTAAAGCATTGCATGTCAAATGTTAACTAAATGTATATATTTTAAAAGCTATTTTTCTCAGTAATAAGAAATATTACCTTTCTAATTTTTTTTGTACCTAAAGCGCACATATTAGTTAGTATTTCTACCAAGTTTCAGAAAAAAATATTAGGGGCCATTTTTTTTACAGCCCATTAAATTTACCTATCAATCCAGAGGTGATTTTTGCAATTTTCATGTAATAACAATATTAAAATATATATTTTTCACTGTTTTGATATGGCACCTATATTGTTGATATAAATAGCTTTAAATTGGTAGCAGAATTATTTAATTTGAGCCATTAGTTCTCAAGCTATTACATTTCTAAACATTAGTGCAAAATCCAAGATGGCCGCCATTTTGCAAAAATGACCATTTTTCAAATGCCTGTATCTGGGCCATTATTAGGATATATACATTACAAATTCAGATTTGGAGGTTTTATTACCATAGTATGTATCCATGGTAAAACTTAAAAAAAAATCTGTGACTATAGAGCAACACTCATCGGGTGTGCCCATATGGAATGACCCAAGTTCTTGGAGTTATATCTGTCTATCTGTATGTTGGTGGTCGATTTATTGTGTATACTAGAGCGGCCGCAAATAATAATGAATTTCTGCGAAACTTTATATACGGCGTTGTTATAAAAAATCTCGAAATAGACAGAATATCTTTAAATTCGAGCGAAAACTTGAATTAGAAATGTTTTTGAACATGGAAGCTTAGGACAAAATTTGATATAATCATGCATAAAAGGGTTTATTTATGGCTCAATGATCACAAGATAATGATCAGGGGACGTAATAGTTCGAATAATTGTCGAATAAAATAGCAATGACACAATTTTTTGTTCATGACGCCATTAGCCCCCTCGGTGGTGGTGGGAGAATTATCCCCCAGGGTATAAAATGTCAAGTATGGAATCACTCGACATACTTTTAAACCTCTTTATAGTGAAGGTTAACACGCTATTGTAATCATTTGCACTCATAATACCGATCTAAAAATAAAAAAAATCTTGTAAAATTTGAAAAAAAAATTACAAGCTGCCAAAGAAATGGATTCTTGAATGAGAAACTCGAGTGGAGTCACGCTGTAGTTAATTTTCACTAGAAATGACTATATTAAAATAATTACGACGCGATCTTGGAATATCCTCTTTTTTATAAAACAGTATAATCTGCGTACAACTATCTAGATAAACTATATCGATATGTATTTTACCCGAGTTTTAAATGTGCCTTCCAATGTTCGCAGTTATTCGCCATGATAATTTATTTTTTTTAATCCAGGTATTTGTTGTAATGTCACAAATACTACTACGACTACGGGAAGCGGCAATATTTCACATATATACACAAATACTAATTATCATAGTGTCCCCAGTTTGCTCTGAGATCGTTAATAGCGACAGCTGAAAAATTAAGTACATTAACTGATTTAAATAAAAAAACAAGATGATTTTGTGGACACTAAAATTTTATTTAAAGAAAAGTATATATTACATAACACTAATACCAGAAAAAGATTACATAGTTACAAATTTACCTATCCTGACTTATTGGTGTACTGACTTAACCACTACTTATATTATCTAAATTATGGCTTCTTAAACATTCCTAAGCTCGAAGTAGTTAAATTTAATTACTGAGAGAGTTATAAATATACATTTAAAATATTGCACAGCATGCATTCAACACCATACCTCCGATATTAATGCAGGACAGGAGTGCACTGTCTTGGGATTTCCTCCAACGTCCTTGTGTAGTACTATTATAGGAATCGTTGATGTGGTACAGGGGCATGTAGTCTTTACAGTCCCGGAATGCCCCTCTACTGAGTTCCGGCCGAAAGTTCAGATTGCTGTGTGAGTAGGCTACTTTGGAAGGTCCGATCACTGACAGCAGGCTGCGCTAAGTGGACCAATCGCAGTGAAAGCAGGCTACTTCAAAAAATCCGATCGTGAGCAGGTTATGACGAAGAGTCCAATCGCAGCAAGAGCAGGCTACGCCGGAAAGTCCGATCGCTGCGAGACTAGGCTACGAAGACGAGACCAATCGATTTGAGAGCAAGCTAAGTTGAATGGTACCAATCACTACGTGTGCAAGCTATGATGAATGGGACAATGGCACCAATCACTGCGTAAGCTGGCTAAGTTGAAGGGTCCGATCGCTGCGATAATAGGCTATGCCAACAAGTCCAATAGATGGGCGACTAGGCGTGCATCGATGGGCAGCTTTCTACATGAATACTGGCTGCTTTCAGATTCTTTCGCTGTGGGTTAGAAATTCTACCCGAGGGCAGCTAAGTAGTATTAGTGGTATTACACAACCTAGAATTACTGCCAATTAGCAATAATAATTTAAGTATCAGTAAATGACTTTTTGTTATAAATTGTATATAAATTTAGTTGTTAGTAAAAATTCATGTTAGTATCTGTTGATTAATTCTAAACACGATTAACAAAATGTGTTTCCACTTTTCTTCTGTGAAGTTTTAATGATTGAATGCCAGGTTTCCCAAATATCATCACAATGCTATTATCATTATGTGCAATTTAAAATAATTTTGAATGCAGATATTTGTTACAATACTACAAATACTACTACGACTAACTGTTTACTAGTATTAGTGGTATTTCACGAAACATGCTATTACTACTAATCAGCAATAACAATTTAAGGATCAGTAAATGACTTTTTGTTATAAGCTTTGCATAAACCTAGTTAATTGTTCAAAGTAAAAAACATGCTAGTAATTGTTGATTAATTCTAACACACGATTAGCAAAATGTGTTTCCACTTTTCTGCCGTGAAATTTTAATGACTAAATACTAGGTTTCTCCAAGATTATCACAACGCTATTATCATTATGTGCAATTTAAAAAACTTAACGTCAAAGATAATTATATCTCCCCTGATAAAGCTTCAGATATTTTCTCATATGAAAGCAAAAGTTCAATATAGCTTCGCTGCATTCTTTATTTTTAATTAAAGTACTTTCAAATGTAATATATTTGTTGACATTTCGTGAAACTATATCATTTGTTCGGTGAACATTAAATAGAAGCAATTTAAACCAGTAATATTTAAAACAATACGCTACTGTAGTTGATGAGTTGAAATGGAAATGGGATTTTATTCTAAATTTAAATAATTTCTTTCCTAAATTAATAGAAGCAATTTGCTGAATCACGTATTACATTTTTATGCTCATTCTTAATTAAGAATATTTTGAAGGTGATATGAAATCCCCATACATTCGCATTTTGTCAAATGTATTTCACTAAAGTATAGAATAGGTATTGTCTTCAATTTTATTTTTCTTTTGAATTTTGAGATTTTGGATAAAAGTGTTAAATTGAAGTTCATTAAATTATAGTTTGACTAATTTAAGATTAATATCCATGTGTATATGCTGCGGATAGGCAGTTACGAACGTGCAATACGCTCTCGCTCACTGATGTCCTTTTTGAAAATCAGACGGAGTCAACCTTCCATCCGAATCGTTTTTGTTCGATTGTTGGTGATCATGGACTTGAAATAGTGTTCTGGTTTAATGTTTCTTTTAATATTGTGCTAATACTTTTGAATTCATTCATTCATTGGATGGATATATACAAACTTAGTAATTTCCAGAACAAACAATTTAACTTACATACTCTAGCGTTCCAAATTTAGCTAACAATTTGGGATAAATAATGTCTTATCCGTTATATGTCCATTATATATCCATTATATTTGATGCGGACATTATATTCAAACGTTTTCACGTCAATGATTCGTCCTGAGTATGCCGCTTTGATTGATTGAGATTGAGACCCAGACCGTCCGACCTACCAGAAAGGTGTAAGGTAACTGTATGGACGGCCGGGAAGTGCCACCCAATTTAGACCGGAACCCAGTGGGGGAGGCATCCACAGGGACCGTACCCTCCTTCCCCTACCACCAACCTCTCGGAAGGACTTACGGACCCACATGTTTAACGTGATCGTACTCCGCATGAACACGGCGGCATTTGTGGTAGCGTGCAAATCTAGCGCGCAAACCACGGGGATACCGCACCCGAGATGGCCAACAGCACGCGGTGTTCCGAGGTGGTCACCCACCAAGTACTAACAGCGCCCGATGCTGCTTGACTTCGGTGATCTAACGAGAACCGGTGTTTTCAGCACGGTACGGCCGTTGGCAGTATGCCGCTTTGAGTAAAAGATATAATTCAAATTCTATCAATCTATCCAAACAGTGTAATTTGAAAAAAAGAACTAAAACAGAAAAAATCTATTCGAAATTTGTGAAAGGAGGTGCTATTTCACATTAATCAATAATGAGTATCAGAATTACTCACTATATTTGTTACTACCTACGTCTACCACATTTTTACTTTCCCTGCAATACATGGTAGGGTATAGGGAAAGTATTGGAATCATGCCGAAAATCACAACTCGAGTTTTCGACGGATCTACACGTTTCGAGACCTCTAGAATACGAAAAAACTTTTTTTAGCGTGACGGCTGTGTGTCTGTCTGTGTGTCTGTGTGTCTGCCTGTGCTTATTTTGTATCCACTCTAACTAAAAAACTAATTAACCGATTTTCATAAAATTTGGTAAGTCACTTGTGGGTGAATCTGGTGCTGATTAGTTTTGGGTACAATTGGGGATAAAAGAACCCGCCTTTTTTTGTGAAATGGCCCTCAAAAGATTTATCCACTCTAGCTAAAAATCTAATGGACCGAATTTCACAAAATTTGGTAGATAAGTTGCTTGTGGGTCACCCTGGTGCTGATTAGATTTTGGTACGATTCGGAGAAAATAACCCGCCTTTTTATGCAAAATGGCCCGCAAAAATTTTCAAAATTTAAAATAAGAAACTATGTACGCTCAAATATATCCATTAAAAGCTTGTTTTATGCGTAATTGTTAACGAAGAAAAGAATAAGACCAACCTCATTATACTAGGTCTAGCCGTTCTCGAGATATTTTAGTTTTTTCGTATTTCTCTACGCCACCTTTGAAAATAAGTGCAGTTACCAAATGAGAACAAAAATTGAATTAAATGTGAATTAAATTTAATTAAAATAAAGAGAACGTGGATATAACAGGGAAACTACAGGGACTACAGGGAAAGTCATGTGCTGCCCACATCAGATTTTTTGCTTTCCTTGCAATACATGGTAATGTACGGGGAAAGTATTGGAATCATATCGAAAATCGCAACTCGAGTTTTCGAAGGATCTACACGTTTAGAGACCTCTAAAATACGAAAAAACTATTTTTAGCGTGACGTCTGTGTGTGTGTCTGTGTGTCTGTCTGTCTGTCTGTATGTCCGTGTATCTGTCCAATGAATGTATCCTCTCTAACTCAAAAACTTATGGGTCGAATTTCATAAAATTTGGTATGTAAGTCACTTGGGTATGACCCTGGTGCTGATTACTTTTTGGTACGATTCGTTAAAACAGAACTCTGCCTTTTTTTATGAGATGGACCGTAAAAAACCAAGTTTCACAAAATTTGGTAGATAAGTTACTTGTATGATGCTCTGGTGCTAAAAAGATTTTGGTATTAATCGAAAAAGAACAACCTGCCTTTTTTTACGAAATGGCCCGCAAAAATGTCATGTATCCACTGTAACTAAAATACTAATTGTCCAAATTTCACGAAATTTGATAAATAAGTTACTTGGGGGATACTCTGGTGCTGATTAGATTTTGGTATATTTTGGAAAGGAACAACCTGTCTTTTTTTTACGAAATGGCCCTTAAAAATCGCAAAATATGAAAAAAAGCTACGTACGTTCAATTACAACAATGAAATGCTTGTTCATTCGTAATTTTTGATGAGGACAATAATAAGAACAACTCTATTACACTAGGGCTAACCATTGTCGAGGTATTTGAGAGTTTCCGCATTTAGTTATTCCACTTTTAGAAAAATGTCTAATTACCTAATAAACACAGAAATTGAAAAAAATGCAAATTCAGTGTTATTTTGTGCAATTAAACTCAGTTTAATAAATTATTAAAGAAATAAAAAAATGAATTTGAGTATGCAGGGAAAGTCATGTGCTGCCCACATCAGATTTTTTTATTTAGTGCATATGAATATCAGATTTCTAAAATAAGGATTGCACAAAATTGATCATTAGAAAATACCATTAATTATGTATCACATCGATACCTTGCACATCATTGGTGACTAATTTGGCAATATTGACAAATTTGACAAATTGGTGACATTTTAAAAATGGTGTCAAATTGACGAAAATGACTCAAAATCAGTAAAAATGACGTTAAAATTACGAAAATGACACCAAATTGATGAATTAATAATTAACATTTTTAATATAGACTATATTGCTTAGCAGATGCTAGCAATATTCACAATTGTCAAGTTATATTTGCTCGAAATATAAATTAAATTGGTACCTCGAAATATTTTTACATGTCGCCATCTTGAAAAACTCCAAATATTAGCGTACTTTTAAACATTAGGAACTTTGTGCGATGGATCTTGTTCATCATTATTTTGTGCTAAAATAAATAATGCCATTGTATTATGTAGAGGAAATCGTGTGCTGTCCACATTATATATTTTTAAAAGTAAATATTTGATTTTTTTTTTACTAAAATCGATGTAATGTGTATAATAATATTCTCCCCATAATTTTTTCTATTTTGCATAATATTGTCGATGTTTGCTTATTTGAACCTCCACTGTATCCTTAATTTTAAGTCAGGTATATGAATATCCCCAGTAGTAGCTGTTAGACAAAGTAATGAACTACAGCAGCGTTAAATAGAATCTATAAATTATACAGAACATGCCTTTTATTATTTTGCACTAAATTCATTAAAGTTATGAGCAAGTACTTTAGCTCGATTAATAGCAAAGTATATTTTAAAAGCTCACAATAAGCAAAACTGATGGTTGCAAGGAAATAACTTATAAAACTTCCGTGGAAGTTTTTTCAAGGAAGTTTTGTAAGTTAAATTTTATAGCTATTGGAATAATTAATATTGTAATGCAGTAATTAACTTTATAATTGAAAATATATTAAACACTTTTATTTACCAATAAATTTTCCTTTATAAGCACAAATGGTGCATTAGATTTAGTTATAGCAATTGATAAACAATTTTTTTTAAATATTTTCAGCTTTTTTTTTACTTTAAGAATGATGTAAAAAAATATATTTTCAGTCATCTTCAATAATTATTTTTCAATGTCTTAGAAATATAAAATGCAAAAAAAAGCAGACAGCGTTCTGTTTGGCGAAAAGTCGGAAGTTGATAATGACTTGATGATGTCCTGAGTTCACTAAGGTTCCAGAGGGATAATAGATAATATCTTTCTATATAAATATATTCTAACTTTTTCTTGAATGAGCACATAATTGTTTTCGTATCATATTTCAAGACGTTCAATAATAATTAGAATATTTTATATGTATATATATATATATATATATATATATATATATATATATATATATATATATATATATATATATATATATATATATATATATATAATATATATATATATATATATATATATGTATATATGTATATAATATATATATTTATATGTATATAATATATATATATTTGCAAATTCAGTGTAATTTTAAATAATTATGGGTGTTATATTGTGCAATTAAACTCAATTTAATGAGTTATTGAAGAAATAAAGAGAATGTGAAAATGAGTCTTTGAACGTGAATATGTAAAGTCATGTTCTGCCCACATCAGATATTCCATATTGTAATGCTTATATCTCAAAAATTAAAAGTGCTAGCTGTGAACAATAAGCAAGGATTTGTATCTGTTTGAAAGTTATGTTGATTTTGCAACTAACTTTTTGTTTTCGAAGTATAATGGTTATTATTTCGATAATTTATTAGTTCTTAGCTTGTGTTTTCCAATAGGTGTGGAAGCTGTAATATTTAAATGGCACTATTCTTGCAGCTCTACGTATTTACTTAGTTTTTGGTGAAATAATAGTGCACAAGCACGAGATGTTTTTGTTTTTTAAATCAGATAGTTAAATTAACTTGAGAAGTCCAAATATGCTTGATGATTGATGAGGTTTGAACAGAATAGATGGGCTTATTCATATTTATGTGCTATCGGGAAAGTTTAAAGATTAACTAGAACTCGAAATACATTTAGATATATTGTATAAGTTTAATTTATACACCACCAAGCAAGTTCAAAAAATGATTTTATATTTTTCCGCGAAGTCTATGTTCTGAGTACCTAGATAAAATTGAGACGAAAATTAAAAGTGAATGCTAGACATAAATAATTAGCGAGTAATTTTAAGTTTATTGAAAGCCTGTAAACAAAACAAATGAGCTTGAAAAAATGGAATAAATATATTGATATTTACAGGAGTTATGTTTTTCAAAATGTTATTACCGCGAATTGATATCGGCTGCATTGGATTAGAAAACCGCCGATTTTCACTTTCTCATACTCTGCAATATAAAATAAAGAAAATATTGTTTTCATGCAAATTCTCAAATTCGAGATATTGATGCCAATATATGTTGTAAGTTTTAGGAGTTATGTCTATCTATCTGTACGTTGGTGGTCAATTTCTTGTATATGCTATAGCGTTCATAAATAATAATGGATTTTTACGAAACTTTATATCCGACTTTGTTATAAAAAATCTCGAAATAGACAGAATATTTTTGAATTCGAGCGAAAACTTGTATTCGAAATGTATTTGAAATATTATATTTATTTAACATTGAAAAATTTTACAAAATTTGACATAATCATGCATAAAAGGGTTTATTAATGGCTCAATGATCACAAGACAATGATCAGGGGACTTAATAGTTCCAATAATTGTCGGATAAAATAGCCGCGAAACAATTTTTTGTTCATGACGTCATTAGTCCCCCTCGGTGGGGGGGGGGGGGAATTATCCCCCAGGGGATAAAATGTCAAGTATGGAATCAATCGAAATACTTTTAAACGTATTTATAGTGATGGGTAACACGCTATTGTGATCATTTGCACTCACAATACCGAATTAAAAATAAAAAAAATATTGTAAAATTTGAAAAAAAAATTACAAGCTACTAAAGAAATGGATTTGGGTATGAGAAACTCGAGTGGAGTCACGCTGTAGTTAATTTTCGCTAGAAATGACTATATTAAAATAATTACGACGCAATCATGAAATATTCTCTTATTTTAAAACAGTATAATCTGAGTGCTACTATCTAGGTAAACTACATCGATATGTATTTCACCCGAGTTTTAAATGCGACTTCCAATGTTCGCAGTTATTCGCCATGATAATTTAAAAATTATTTTGCATCCAGATATTTGTTATAATGCTACAAATACTACTACGGCAGCGTGAAGCGGAAATATTTCACATATATACACAACTACCAATTACCATAGTGTCCCCAGTTTGCTCTGAGGTCGTTAATAGCGACAGCTGAAAAATTAAGTACATTGAGCGATTTAAAAAATAAAAAAAAATGGTTTTGTGGACACCAAAATTTTATTTGAAGAAACGCATATATTACATAACACTAATACCAGAAAAACATTACATAGTTAAACATGTACCTATCTTGACTTAACCACTACTTATATTAACTAAATTATGGCTACTTAAACTTTCCTAAACTCGAAGTAGTTAAATTTAATTACTGAGAGAGTTTTGAATATACATTTAAAATCTGTCATTTAATTAAAATACTGCACAACATGCATTCAACTCCATACCTCCGATATTCGTGCAGGGAAGGAGTGCACTGTCTTGGGATTTCCTCCAACGTCCTCGTGTAGTACTAACTACTCCAGGAATCGGCGATGGGAAACAGGGGCATGTAGTCTTTACAGTTCCGGAATGCCCCTCTACTGAGGTCCTTCCGAAAGTTCAGATTGCTGTATGAGTAGGCTACTTCGAAAGGTCCGATCACTGAGAGCTGCTGGCTACGCTGAGTGGACCGATCGAAGTGAAAGCAGGTTACTTCGAAAAATCCGATCGCCGCGAGAGCAGGTTATGACGAAGAGTTCAATCGCTGCGAGAGCAAGCTACGTTGGCTCTCGTTGGCTACGAGACTAGGCTACGAAAAAGAGACCAATCGATGGGAGAGCAATCTAAGTCGAATGATACCAATCACTACGTGAGCAAGCTAAGCTGAATGGGACCAATCAATGCGTAAGCAGGCTAAGTTGAAGGGTCCGAACGTTGCGATAATAGGGAACGGCAACAAGTTCAATCGCTGCGAGAGCAAGCTACGCCGAAGAGTTCGTTGGCTACGAGACTAGGCTACGAAAAAGAGACCAATCAATGGGAGAGCAATCTAAGTCGAATGGTACCAATCACTACGTGAGCAAGCTAAGCTGATTGGGACCAATCAATGCGTAAACAGGCTAAGTTGAAGGGTCCGAACGTTGCGATAATAGGGAACGGCAACAAGTTCAATCGCTGCGAGAGCAAGCTACGCCGAAGAGTTCGTTGGCTACGAGACTAGGCTACGAAAAAGAGACCAATCAATGGGAGAGCAATCTAAGTCGAATGATACCAATCACTATGTGAGCAAGCTAAGCTGAATGGGACCAATCAATGCGTAAGCAGGCTAAGTTGAAGGGTCCGAACGTTGCGATAATGGGGAACGACAACAAATTCAATCGCTGCGAGAGCAAGCTACGCCGAAGGGTTCGTTGGCTACGAGACTAGGCTACGAAAAAGAGACCAATCAATGGGAGAGCAATCTAAGTCGAATGGTACCAATCACTACGTGAGCAAGCTAAGCTGATTGGGACCAATCAATGCGTAAGCAGGGTATGTTGAAGGGTCCGAACGTTGCGATAATAGGGAATGACAACAAGTTCAATTGCTGCGAGACTAGACGTGCATCGATGGGCAGCTTGCTACAGGAGTACTGACTGCTTTCAGATTCATTCGCTGTGGGTTAGATTTCTACCCGAGGGCAGCTAAGAAGTATTAGTGGTATTGCACAACCTAGAATTACTACCAATTAGCAATAGAAATTTAAGTATCAGTAAATTACTTTTTGTTATAAATTGTATATAAAATTAGTTGTTAGTAAAAATGCATGTTAGTATATGTTGATTAATTCTAAACACGATTAACAAAATGTGTTTCCACTTTTCTGCTGTGAAGTTTTACTGATTGAATGCCAGGTTGCCCCAATATCATCACAATGCCATTATCATTATGTTCAATTTAAAATTCTTTCAAATGCAGATATTTGTTATAATACTACAAATACTAATAAGACTAACTGTTTACTAGTATTAGTGGTATTTCACGAAACATGCTATTACTACTTATCAACAATAACAATTTAAGGATCCGTAAATGACTTTTTGTTATAAACTGTCCATAAAATTAGTTAGTTGTTTAAAGTAAAAAAGCATGCAGGTAATTGTTGATTAATTCTAAAACATGATTAGCAAAATGTGTTTAACTTTTCTGCCGTGAAGTTTTAATAATTAAATTCTAGGTTGCTCCAAGAACATCACAGCGCTATTATCATTATGTGCAATTTAAAAATTTTAACGGCAAAGGTAATTATATCTCCTCTGATAAAGCTCTCAGGCATTTTCTTATATGAAAGCAAAAGTTCAATATAGCTTCACGGCATTCTTTATTTTTAATTAAAGTACTTTCAAAAGCAATACATTTGTTGACATTTCGTGAAACTTTATCATTTGTTCGATGGACATTAAATAAAAGCAATTTAAACCAGTAATATTTAAAACAATACGTTACTGTAGTTGATGAGTTGAAATGGAAATGTGCTTTTATTCTAAATTTAAATAATTCCTTTTCTAAATTAATAGAAGCAATTTTCTGGATCACGTATTACATTTTTATGCTCATTCTTAATTAAGAATACTTTAAAGGTAATATGAAATCCCCATACATTCGCATTTTGTCAAATGTATTTCACTAAAGTATAGAATAGGTATTGTTCGATTTTATTTTTCTTTTGAATTTCAGGTTTTGGATAAAAGTGTTAAAATTGAAGTTCATCAAATTATAGTTTGACTAATTAAAGATTAATATCCATGTGTATATGCTGCCCATAGACAGTTACGAACGTGCAATATGTTCTCGCTCACTGGGGTCCTATTTGAAAATCAGATGTAGTCAACCTTCCATCCGAAACGTTTTTGTTCGATCCTTGGTGACCAAGGACTTGAAATAGTGTGCAGATTGAATGTTTCTTTTAATATTGTGCTAATACTTTTTAATTAATTCATTCATTAGATGGATATATACAAACTTAGTAATTTTCAGGAGAGACAATTTAACTTACATACTCTAGCGTTCCAAATTTAGCTAATAATTTGGGATAAATAATGTCTTATCCGTTATATGTCTATTATATATCCATTATATTTGATGCGGACATTATATTCAAACGTTTCCACGTCGATGACTTCGTTGTGAACGGTCCGATTTGGGCAAAAAAATAATTCAAATTCTATCAATCTATCAAAACTGTGTAATTTGAAAGAAAGAAGTAAAACAGAAAAAAAGAACTATTCGAAATTTGTGAAAGGAGGTGATATTTCACATTAATCAATAATGAGTATCAGAATTACTCACTATATGTATTACTACCAATGTCTACCACATTTTTTTATTCAGTGTATATGAATATCTGATTTCTATAATAAGGATTGCACAAAATTGATCATTAGAAAGTACTATTAAGTATGTTACACAGCGATATCTTGCACATCCTTTGTGACTAATTTGGCAATAATCGCCAACTTGGTGTCATTTTAAAAATGGTGTCAAATTGACGAAAATGCTTCAAAATCAGCAGAAATGACGTTAAAATTACGAAAATGATACCAAATTGATGAATTATTAATTAACATTTTTTAATATAGACTGTATTGCTTAGCAGATGCTAGCACTATTCACAATTGTCAAGTTATATTTGCTCGAAATATGAATTAAATTGGTACTTCGAAATATTTTTGCATGTCGCCATCTTGAAAAACTCAGAAAATTAGCGCACTTTTAAACGTTAAGAACTTTGTGCCGTGGAACTTGTTCATTATTTTGTTCTAAAAGAAATAATGCCATTCTATTATGTAGAGGAAATCGTGTGCTGCCCATATTATATTTTTTTTAAAGTAAATATTTGATTTTTTTTCTAAAATTGATGTAATGTGTATAATAGTACCCTCTCCATTATTTTTTTTTATTTTGCATAATTTTGTCGATGTTTGCTTATTTGAACCTCCACTGTACACTTAATTTCAAGTCAGCTATGTAAATATCCTCAGTAGTATCTGTTAGACAAATACGATCTGTTTCAAAAACATTAGAGATAGCTTCAGGCGTATATTTTGCCACTGATGAATAGCACGAACACAATTCGGAGTGAAATACACGCCCATAAAAGTAATGAGCAACAGAACCGTTAAATAGGATCTTTAAATTATACAGAAACATGCCTTTTATTATTTTGCACTAAATTCATTAAAGTTATAAGCAAGTACTTTAGCTCGATTGATAGCAAGGTATATTTTAAAAGCTCACAATAGATAAAACTGATGGTTGCAAGGAAATAACTTATAAAACTTACGGGGAAGTTTTTTCAAGGAAGTTTTGTAAGTTAAATTTTATTGCTATTGGAATAATTAATATTGTAATGTAGTAATTAATTTTATAATTGAAAATATATTAAACACTTTTATTTACCAATAACTTTTCCTTTATATGCATAAATGGTGCATTAAATTTAATTATAGCAATTGATAAACTGTTTTTCTTTAAAACGTTTTCAGCTTTTTTTTTACTTTAAAAATGATGTGAAAAAATATATATTCAGTCATCTTCACTCTTTATTTTTCAGTATCTTAGAAATATAAGTATAAAAGAAGACAGACAGCGCCCTGTAAGACAAAAAGTCCTCCTGAGTTCACTGAGATTCCAGAGGAATAATAGGTAATATTTTTCTAGAAAAATATATTCTAACTTTTTTTGAATGAGCAAATAATTTGTGTTTTCACATCATATTTCAAGTCGGTCAATAAAAATTAGAATTAGACGATTATATATATATATATATATATATATAATTTCAATCAAGAATTTCAAGAATTTCAATGGGATATCGCACAGAGTTGCACATATTTAAAAGCGGTTCTGTGACGGCTGCGTGGTATCGGGATGAAGTCCTAGATCCCATTGCGAGACTCTACGTTGCAGCAGTTTGGCTTGATTACCGCCTTATGACCCATAATACCCCCTCCCATCGAGCTAACATCGTTGACAAATACTTGGAAAGTGAGGCCATTTCTCATATGGAGTGGCCGGTGTATTCCCCCGACCTTAATCTCATTGAAAATTATTGGTATGCCCTCGGGCGTACTGTTTCTGCACGTTTACCTCCTCCAGCCAGTCTCAGAGAGTTGGAAATTGCGCTATTGGAGGAATGGCCATTGGTGGTTGATCACCTCATTGACAGCATGGAAAATCTTTGAAAAGTTTGTGTGAAGGTCAGGTATGGTCACATACGATATTAATGTTAGTTTTGTTTATTTTGTTTGGCTTTAAACATCATTTTGTTAATTTTTCAAATGTCACGCCATCATATAACTTAAAAAAAGTAAATATTTCTTTCATCTTTGTACATAATGCTTGTTTTTTGTTATTGTATAAACATATTTTCTACCTTCAAGTACAATTTTTAGTTAATCAAAGCTTAACTTTTCCATTTTTCTTGATTTAACTCTCCGTGCTTAACTTTTGGAAGCCAGTGTACATTACAAATACAATAACTGGGAATCTCGAGCTAAACGCGTTGATAATTATTACATTGACCAAACTTCATTGGTTATATTTAATAACAGCCAGTTGATGTGATAAATTCTCATAAATTATTCACTTTAACACGTTTATTTGGCTATTAATAATAATAGCCGGTTATTATTAATAATAACCGATTCATCAAATTGACTAACATATATATGTATATATATCCCATTGACAGACACACAGGAATTATTAAAATAGCTTTATTTATAATTAAGGATACCCAAAACATATATAGATTCAAATTAATCAGTGAAAAATTAAATTTGATTTCTTTGCCCGCATTTGAATTAAATTAACGCAAATACCATTTAAATAAGTTTAAATTAATGAGAGCAAAATGCAAATTTAAATGTCAAAATGTTTTATTAATGATGAGATTATTGAAATTTATTTTTGCTCTAATCACTATCGAGCTGCTTTTGTATATTAAGTACTAGCCGCCTTTGGCGACCAGCCTGTTCGCTACCCTTGAAAATTCTGACCGTGGCAAACTCGTTGGCGCGACCTACCAGAAAGGTGTAAGGTAACTGCTTGGAAGGCCAGGAAGTGCCACACAATTTAGACCGGAACCCAATGGGGGAGGCATCCAAAGAGACCGTACCCTCCTTCCCCTACCACAAACCTCTCGGAAGGACTTGCAGTCCCACACGTTTAACGTGATCGTACTCCGCGTGAACACGGCTGCAGTTTTGGCAATGGCAGGAATCGAACCCGGGTCTACCGAGTGAAATTCCCGCGCGCTAACCACTGGGCTACCGTGCCATCCGCGACAATCTCCATAACTTTATTTTTATTCGGCAATTTTGGGAATCGAACCCGGGCCTACCAAGTGCAAATCCCGCGCACTAACCACTGGGGTACTTCACCCTCCGCGATATTCTTCATAACTTTCTTTTTATTCACCCAATTTAGACCGGAACCAAGTGGGAGAAGCATCCACAGGGACCGTACCCTTCTTCCCCTACCACCAACCTCTCGGAAGGACTTACAGACCCACATGTTTAACGTGATCGTACTCCGCGTAAACACGGCGGCAATTTTGGGAATCGAACCCGGGCCTACCGAGTGCAATTTCCGCGCGCTAACCATTGGGCTACTTTGCCCTACGCGACAATCTCCATAACTTTCTTTTTATTCATCCAATTTAGACCGTACCCTCCTTCCCCTACCACCAACTTCTCGGAAGGACTCACGGACCCACATGTTTAACGTGCTCGTACTCCGCGTAAACGGCAATTTTGGGAATCGAACCCGGGCCTGGTAACTGGTTGGACGGCCAGGATGTGCCACCCAATTTAGACCGGAACCCAGTGGGGGAGGCATCCACAGGGAACGTACCCTCCTTCCCCTACCACCAACCTCTCGGAAAAACATACGGACCCATATGTTTAACGTGATCGTACTCCATGTCAGTGGCGGAAATCGAACCCGGGCCTACCGCGTGCAATTCCCGCGAGCTAACCACTGGGCTACTTCGCCCTCCGCGACAATCTCCATAACTTTCTTTTTATTCACCCAATTTAGACCGTACCCTCCTTCCCCTACCACCAACCTCTCGGAAGGACTCACGAACCCACATGTTTAACGTGATCGTACTCTGCGTGAACGTGGCGTAAGTTTTGGCAGTGGCGGGAATCGAACCCGGGCCTACTGAGTGCAATTCCCGCGCGCTAACCACTGGGCTGCCGCGCCCTCCGCGACAATCTCCATAACTTTCTACATATTCATCCAATTTAGACGGGAACCCAGTGGGGGAGACATCCACAGGGGCCGTATCCTCCTTCCCCTACCACCAACCTCTCGGAAGGACTTACGGACCCACATATTTAACGTGATCGTATTCCACGTAAACACGGCGGCAGTTTTGGCAGTGGCGGGAATCGAACCCGGGCCTACCGCTAACTTCCCGCGCGCTAATTTGCAATTTAAAATGACCATAAGCTTAATTCCATCATCCTCATTCCATTGTTTCATTGTCCCATCATTTAAAATATCCATAAAATTAAAATATCCATTTAAAATATCCAAAAGTTAAAATGTTTAACGTGACCGTACTCCGCGTAAACACGGCGGCAATTTTGGGAATCGAACCCGGGCCTACCGAGTGCAATTTCCGCGCGCTAACCATTGGGCTACTTTGCCCTACGCGACAATCTCCATAACTTTCTTTTTATTCATCCAATTTAGACCGTACCCTCCTTCCCCTACCACCAACTTCTCGGAAGGACTCACGGACCCACATGTTTAACGTGCTCGTACTCCGCGTAAACACGGCGGCAATTTTGGGAATCGAACCCGGGCCTGGTAACTGGTTGGACGGCCAGGATGTGCCACCCAATTTAGACCGGAACCCAGTGGGGGAGGCATCCACAGGGAACGTACCCTCCTTCCCCTACCACCAACCTCTCGGAAAAACATACGGACCCATATGTTTAACGTGATCGTACTCCATGTCAGTGGCGGAAATCGAACCCGGGCCTACCGCGTGCAATTCCCGCGCGCTAACCACTGGGCTACTTCGCCCTCCGCGACAATCTCCATAACTTTCTTTTTATTCACCCAATTTAGACCGTACCCTCCTTCCCCTACCACCAACCTCTCGGAAGGACTCACGAACCCACATGTTTAACGTGATCGTACTCTGCGTGAACGTGGCGTAAGTTTTGGCAGTGGCGGGAATCGAACCCGGGCCTACTGAGTGCAATTCCCGCGCGCTAACCACTGGGCTGCCGCGCCCTCCGCGACAATCTCCATAACTTTCTACATATTCACCCAATTTAGACGGTAACCCAGTGGGGGAGGCATCCACAGGGGCCGTATCCTCCTTCCCCTACCACCAACCTCTCGGAAGGACTTACGGACCCACATATTTAACGTGATCGTATTCCACGTAAACACGGCGGCAGTTTTGGCAGTGGCGGGAATCGAACCCGGGCCTACCGCTAACTTCCCGCGCGCTAATTTGCAATTTAAAATGACCATATGCTTAATTCCATCATCCTCATTCCATTGTTTCATTGTTCCATCATTTAAAATATCCATAAAATTAAAATATCCATTTAAAATATCCAAAAGTTAAAATGTTTAACGTGATCGTACTCCGCGTAAACACGGCGGCAATTTTGGGAATCGAACCCGGGCCTACCGAGTGCAATTTCCGCGCGCTAACCATTGGGCTACTTTGCCCTACGCGACAATCTCCATAACTTTCTTTTTATTCATCCAATTTAGACCGTACCCTCCTTCCCCTACCACCAACTTCTCGGAAGGACTCACGGACCCACATGTTTAACGTGCTCGTACTCCGCGTAAACACGGCGGCAATTTTGGGAATCGAACCCGGGCCTGGTAACTGGTTGGACGGCCAGGATGTGCCACCCAATTTAGACCGGAACCCAGTGGGGGAGGCATCCACAGGGAACGTACCCTCCTTCCCCTACCACCAACCTCTCGGAAAAACATACGGACCCATATGTTTAACGTGATCGTACTCCATGTCAGTGGCGGAAATCGAACCCGGGCCTACCGCGTGCAATTCCCGCGCGCTAACCACTGGGCTACTTCGCCCTCCGCGACAATCTCCATAACTTTCTTTTTATTCACCCAATTTAGACCGTACCCTCCTTCCCCTACCACCAACCTCTCGGAAGGACTCACGAACCCACATGTTTAACGTGATCGTACTCTGCGTGAACGTGGCGTAAGTTTTGGCAGTGGCGGGAATCGAACCCGGGCCTACTGAGTGCAATTCCCGCGCGCTAACCACTGGGCTGCCGCGCCCTCCGCGACAATCTCCATAACTTTCTACATATTCACCCAATTTAGACGGGAACTCAGTGGGGGAGGCATCCACAGGGGCCGTATCCTCCTTCCCCTACCACCAACCTCTCGGAAGGACTTACGGACCCACATATTTAACGTGATCGTATTCCACGTAAACACGGCGGCAGTTTTGGCAGTGGCGGGAATCGAACCCGGGCCTACCGCTAACTTCCCGCGCGCTAATTTGCAATTTAAAATGACCATATGCTTAATTCCATCATCCTCATTCCATTGTTTCATTGTTCCATCATTTAAAATATCCATAAAATTAAAATATCCATTTAAAATATCAAAAAGTTAAAATGTTTAACGTGATCGTACACCGCGTAAACACGGCGGCAATTTTGGGAATCGAACCCGGGCCTACCGAGTGCAATTTCCGCGCGCTAACCATTGGGCTACTTTGCCCTACGCGACAATCTCCATAACTTTCTTTTTATTCATCCAATTTAGACCGTACCCTCCTTCCCCTACCACCAACTTCTCGGAAGGACTCACGGACCCACATGTTTAACGTGCTCGTACTCCGCGTAAACACGGCGGCAATTTTGGGAATCGAACCCGGGCCTGGTAACTGGTTGGACGGCCAGGATGTGCCACCCAATTTAGACCGGAACCCAGTGGGGGAGGCATCCACAGGGAACGTACCCTCCTTCCCCTACCACCAACCTCTCGGAAAAACATACGGACCCATATGTTTAACGTGATCGTACTCCATGTCAGTGGCGGAAATCGAACCCGGGCCTACCGCGTGCAATTCCCGCGCGCTAACCACTGGGCTACTTCGCCCTCCGCGACAATCTCCATAACTTTCTTTTTATTCACCCAATTTAGACCGTACCCTCCTTCCCCTACCACCAACCTCTCGGAAGGACTCACGAACCCACATGTTTAACGTGATCGTACTCTGCGTGAACGTGGCGTAAGTTTTGGCAGTGGCGGGAATCGAACCCGGGCCTACTGAGTGCAATTCCCGCGCGCTAACCACTGGGCTGCCGCGCCCTCCGCGACAATCTCCATAACTTTCTACATATTCACCCAATTTAGACGGGAACCCAGTGGGGGAGGCATCCACAGGGGCCATATCCTCCTTCCCCTACCACCAACCTCTCGGAAGGACTTACGGACCCACATATTTAACGTGATCGTATTCCACGTAAACACGGCGGCAGTTTTGGCAGTGGCGGGAATCGAACCCGGGCCTACCGCTAACTTCCCGCGCGCTAATTTGCAATTTAAAATGACCATATGCTTAATTCCATCATCCTCATTCCATTGTTTCATTGTTCCATCATTTAAAATATCCATAAAATTAAAATATCCATTTAAAATATCCAAAAGTTAAAATGTTTAACGTGATCGTACTCCGCGTAAACACGGCGGCAATTTTGGGAATCGAACCCGGGCCTACCGAGTGCAATTTCCGCGCGCTAACCATTGGGCTACTTTGCCCTACGCGACAATCTCCATAACTTTCTTTTTATTCATCCAATTTAGACCGTACCCTCCTTCCCCTACCACCAACTTCTCGGAAGGACTCACGGACCCACATGTTTAACGTGCTCGTACTCCGCGTAAACACGGCGGCAATTTTGGGAATCGAACCCGGGCCTGGTAACTGGTTGGACGGCCAGGATGTGCCACCCAATTTAGACCGGAACCCAGTGGGGGAGGCATCCACAGGGAACGTACCCTCCTTCCCCTACCACCAACCTCTCGGAAAAACATACGGACCCATATGTTTAACGTGATCGTACTCCATGTCAGTGGCGGAAATCGAACCCGGGCCTACCGCGTGCAATTCCCGCGCGCTAACCACTGGGCTACTTCGCCCTCCGCGACAATCTCCATAACTTTCTTTTTATTCACCCAATTTAGACCGTACCCTCCTTCCCCTACCACCAACCTCTCGGAAGGACTCACGAACCCACATGTTTAACGTGATCGTACTCTGCGTGAACGTGGCGTAAGTTTTGGCAGTGGCGGGAATCGAACCCGGGCCTACTGAGTGCAATTCCCGCGCGCTAACCACTGGGCTGCCGCGCCCTCCGCGACAATCTCCATAACTTTCTACATATTCACCCAATTTAGACGGGAACCCAGTGGGGGAGGCATCCACAGGGGCCGTATCCTCCTTCCCCTACCACCAACCTCTCGGAAGGACTTACGGACCCACATATTTAACGTGATCGTATTCCACGTAAACACGGCGGCAGTTTTGGCAGTGGCGGGAATCGAACCCGGGCCTACCGCTAACTTCCCGCGCGCTAATTTGCAATTTAAAATGACCATATGCTTAATTCCATCATCCTCATTCCATTGTTTCATTGTTCCATCATTTAAAATATCCATAAAATTAAAATATCCATTTAAAATATCCAAAAGTTAAAATGTTTAACGTGATCGTACTCCGCGTAAACACGGCGGCAATTTTGGGAATCGAACCCGGGCCTACCGAGTGCAATTTCCGCGCGCTAACCATTGGGCTACTTTGCCCTACGCGACAATCTCCATAACTTTCTTTTTATTCATCCAATTTAGACCGTACCCTCCTTCCCCTACCACCAACTTCTCGGAAGGACTCACGGACCCACATGTTTAACGTGCTCGTACTCCGCGTAAACACGGCGGCAATTTTGGGAATCGAACCCGGGCCTGGTAACTGGTTGGACGGCCAGGATGTGCCACCCAATTTAGACCGGAACCCAGTGGGGGAGGCATCCACAGGGAACGTACCCTCCTTCCCCTACCACCAACCTCTCGGAAAAACATACGGACCCATATGTTTAACGTGATCGTACTCCATGTCAGTGGCGGAAATCGAACCCGGGCCTACCGCGTGCAATTCCCGCGCGCTAACCACTGGGCTACTTCGCCCTCCGCGACAATCTCCATAACTTTCTTTTTATTCACCCAATTTAGACCGTACCCTCCTTCCCCTACCACCAACCTCTCGGAAGGACTCACGAACCCACATGTTTAACGTGATCGTACTCTGCGTGAACGTGGCGTAAGTTTTGGCAGTGGCGGGAATCGAACCCGGGCCTACTGAGTGCAATTCCCGCGCGCTAACCACTGGGCTGCCGCGCCCTCCGCGACAATCTCCATAACTTTCTACATATTCACCCAATTTAGACGGGAACCCAGTGGGGGAGGCATCCACAGGGGCCGTATCCTCCTTCCCCTACCACCAACCTCTCGGAAGGACTTACGGACCCACATATTTAACGTGATCGTATTCCACGTAAACACGGCGGCAGTTTTGGCAGTGGCGGGAATCGAACCCGGGCCTACCGCTAACTTCCCGCGCGCTAATTTGCAATTTAAAATGACCATATGCTTAATTCCATCATCCTCATTCCATTGTTTCATTGTTCCATCATTTAAAATATCCATAAAATTAAAATATCCATTTAAAATATCCAAAAGTTAAAATGTTTAACGTGATCGTACTCCGCGTAAACACGGCGGCAATTTTGGGAATCGAACCCGGGCCTACCGAGTGCAATTTCCGCGCGCTAACCATTGGGCTACTTTGCCCTACGCGACAATCTCCATAACTTTCTTTTTATTCATCCAATTTAGACCGTACCCTCCTTCCCCTACCACCAACTTCTCGGAAGGACTCACGGACCCACATGTTTAACGTGCTCGTACTCCGCGTAAACACGGCGGAAATTTTGGGAATCGAACCCGGGCCTGGTAACTGGTTGGACGGCCAGGATGTGCCACCCAATTTAGACCGGAACCCAGTGGGGGAGGCATCCACAGGGAACGTACCCTCCTTCCCCTACCACCAACCTCTCGGAAAAACATACGGACCCATATGTTTAACGTGATCGTACTCCATGTCAGTGGCGGAAATCGAACCCGGGCCTACCGCGTGCAATTCCCGCGCGCTAACCACTGGGCTACTTCGCCCTCCGCGACAATCTCCATAACTTTCTTTTTATTCACCCAATTTAGACCGTACCCTCCTTCCCCTACCACCAACCTCTCGGAAGGACTCACGAACCCACATGTTTAACGTGATCGTACTCTGCGTGAACGTGGCGTAAGTTTTGGCAGTGGCGGGAATCGAACCCGGGCCTACTGAGTGCAATTCCCGCGCGCTAACCACTGGGCTGCCGCGCCCTCCGCGACAATATCCATAACTTTCTACATATTCACCCAATTTAGACGGGAACCCAGTGGGGGAGGCATCCACAGGGGCCGTATCCTCCTTCCCCTACCACCAACCTCTCGGAAGGACTTACGGACCCACATATTTAACGTGATCGTATTCCACGTAAACACGGCGGCAGTTTTGGCAGTGGCGGGAATCGAACCCGGGCCTACCGCTAACTTCCCGCGCGCTAATTTGCAATTTAAAATGACCATATGCTTAATTCCATCATCCTCATTCCATTGTTTCATTGTTCCATCATTTAAAATATCCATAAAATTAAAATATCCATTTAAAATATCCAAAAGTTAAAATGTTTAACGTGACCGTACTCCGCGTAAACACGGCGGCAATTTTGGGAATCGAACCCGGGCCTACCGAGTGCAATTTCCGCGCGCTAACCATTGGGCTACTTTGCCCTACGCGACAATCTCCATAACTTTCTTTTTATTCATCCAATTTAGACCGTACCCTCCTTCCCCTACCACCAACTTCTCGGAAGGACTCACGGACCCACATGTTTAACGTGCTCGTACTCCGCGTAAACACGGCGGCAATTTTGGGAATCGAACCCGGGCCTGGTAACTGGTTGGACGGCCAGGATGTGCCACCCAATTTAGACCGGAACCCAGTGGGGGAGGCATCCACAGGGAACGTACCCTCCTTCCCCTACCACCAACCTCTCGGAAAAACATACGGACCCATATGTTTAACGTGATCGTACTCCATGTCAGTGGCGGAAATCGAACCCGGGCCTACCGCGTGCAATTCCCGCGCGCTAACCACTGGGCTACTTCGCCCTCCGCGACAATCTCCATAACTTTCTTTTTATTCACCCAATTTAGACCGTACCCTCCTTCCCCTACCACCAACCTCTCGGAAGGACTCACGAACCCACATGTTTAACGTGATCGTACTCTGCGTGAACGTGGCGTAAGTTTTGGCAGTGGCGGGAATCGAACCCGGGCCTACTGAGTGCAATTCCCGCGCGCTAACCACTGGGCTGCCGCGCCCTCCGCGACAATCTCCATAACTTTCTACATATTCACCCAATTTAGACGGGAACCCAGTGGGGGAGGCATCCACAGGGGCCGTATCCTCCTTCCCCTACCACCAACCTCTCGGAAGGACTTACGGACCCACATATTTAACGTGATCGTATTCCACGTAAACACGGCGGCAGTTTTGGCAGTGGCGGGAATCGAACCCGGGCCTACCGCTAACTTCCCGCGCGCTAATTTGCAATTTAAAATGACCATATGCTTAATTCCATCATCCTCATTCCATTGTTTCATTGTTCCATCATTTAAAATATCCATAAAATTAAAATATCCATTTAAAATATCCAAAAGTTAAAATGTTTAACGTGATCGTACTCCGCGTAAACACGGCGGCAATTTTGGGAATCGAACCCGGGCCTACCGAGTGCAATTTCCGCGCGCTAACCATTGGGCTACTTTGCCCTACGCGACAATCTCCATAACTTTCTTTTTATTCATCCAATTTAGACCGTACCCTCCTTCCCCTACCACCAACTTCTCGGAAGGACTCACGGACCCACATGTTTAACGTGCTCGTACTCCGCGTAAACACGGCGGAAATTTTGGGAATCGAACCCGGGCCTGGTAACTGGTTGGACGGCCAGGATGTGCCACCCAATTTAGACCGGAACCCAGTGGGGGAGGCATCCACAGGGAACGTACCCTCCTTCCCCTACCACCAACCTCTCGGAAAAACATACGGACCCATATGTTTAACGTGATCGTACTCCATGTCAGTGGCGGAAATCGAACCCGGGCCTACCGCGTGCAATTCCCGCGCGCTAACCACTGGGCTACTTCGCCCTCCGCGACAATCTCCATAACTTTCTTTTTATTCACCCAATTTAGACCGTACCCTCCTTCCCCTACCACCAACCTCTCGGAAGGACTCACGAACCCACATGTTTAACGTGATCGTACTCTGCGTGAACGTGGCGTAAGTTTTGGCAGTGGCGGGAATCGAACCCGGGCCTACTGAGTGCAATTCCCGCGCGCTAACCACTGGGCTGCCGCGCCCTCCGCGACAATATCCATAACTTTCTACATATTCACCCAATTTAGACGGGAACCCAGTGGGGGAGGCATCCACAGGGGCCGTATCCTCCTTCCCCTACCACCAACCTCTCGGAAGGACTTACGGACCCACATATTTAACGTGATCGTATTCCACGTAAACACGGCGGCAGTTTTGGCAGTGGCGGGAATCGAACCCGGGCCTACCGCTAACTTCCCGCGCGCTAATTTGCAATTTAAAATGACCATATGCTTAATTCCATCATCCTCATTCCATTGTTTCATTGTTCCATCATTTAAAATATCCATAAAATTAAAATATCCATTTAAAATATCCAAAAGTTAAAATGTTTAACGTGACCGTACTCCGCGTAAACACGGCGGCAATTTTGGGAATCGAACCCGGGCCTACCGAGTGCAATTTCCGCGCGCTAACCATTGGGCTACTTTGCCCTACGCGACAATCTCCATAACTTTCTTTTTATTCATCCAATTTAGACCGTACCCTCCTTCCCCTACCACCAACTTCTCGGAAGGACTCACGGACCCACATGTTTAACGTGCTCGTACTCCGCGTAAACACGGCGGCAATTTTGGGAATCGAACCCGGGCCTGGTAACTGGTTGGACGGCCAGGATGTGCCACCCAATTTAGACCGGAACCCAGTGGGGGAGGCATCCACAGGGAACGTACCCTCCTTCCCCTACCACCAACCTCTCGGAAAAACATACGGACCCATATGTTTAACGTGATCGTACTCCATGTCAGTGGCGGAAATCGAACCCGGGCCTACCGCGTGCAATTCCCGCGCGCTAACCACTGGGCTACTTCGCCCTCCGCGACAATCTCCATAACTTTCTTTTTATTCACCCAATTTAGACCGTACCCTCCTTCCCCTACCACCAACCTCTCGGAAGGACTCACGAACCCACATGTTTAACGTGATCGTACTCTGCGTGAACGTGGCGTAAGTTTTGGCAGTGGCGGGAATCGAACCCGGGCCTACTGAGTGCAATTCCCGCGCGCTAACCACTGGGCTGCCGCGCCCTCCGCGACAATCTCCATAACTTTCTACATATTCACCCAATTTAGACGGGAACCCAGTGGGGGAGGCATCCACAGGGGCCGTATCCTCCTTCCCCTACCACCAACCTCTCGGAAGGACTTACGGACCCACATATTTAACGTGATCGTATTCCACGTAAACACGGCGGCAGTTTTGGCAGTGGCGGGAATCGAACCCGGGCCTACCGCTAACTTCCCGCGCGCTAATTTGCAATTTAAAATGACCATATGCTTAATTCCATCATCCTCATTCCATTGTTTCATTGTTCCATCATTTAAAATATCCATAAAATTAAAATATCCATTTAAAATATCCAAAAGTTAAAATGTTTAACGTGATCGTACTCCGCGTAAACACGGCGGCAATTTTGGGAATCGAACCCGGGCCTACCGAGTGCAATTTCCGCGCGCTAACCATTGGGCTACTTTGCCCTACGCGACAATCTCCATAACTTTCTTTTTATTCATCCAATTTAGACCGTACCCTCCTTCCCCTACCACCAACTTCTCGGAAGGACTCACGGACCCACATGTTTAACGTGCTCGTACTCCGCGTAAACACGGCGGAAATTTTGGGAATCGAACCCGGGCCTGGTAACTGGTTGGACGGCCAGGATGTGCCACCCAATTTAGACCGGAACCCAGTGGGGGAGGCATCCACAGGGAACGTACCCTCCTTCCCCTACCACCAACCTCTCGGAAAAACATACGGACCCATATGTTTAACGTGATCGTACTCCATGTCAGTGGCGGAAATCGAACCCGGGCCTACCGCGTGCAATTCCCGCGCGCTAACCACTGGGCTACTTCGCCCTCCGCGACAATCTCCATAACTTTCTTTTTATTCACCCAATTTAGACCGTACCCTCCTTCCCCTACCACCAACCTCTCGGAAGGACTCACGAACCCACATGTTTAACGTGATCGTACTCTGCGTGAACGTGGCGTAAGTTTTGGCAGTGGCGGGAATCGAACCCGGGCCTACTGAGTGCAATTCCCGCGCGCTAACCACTGGGCTGCCGCGCCCTCCGCGACAATATCCATAACTTTCTACATATTCACCCAATTTAGACGGGAACCCAGTGGGGGAGGCATCCACAGGGGCCGTATCCTCCTTCCCCTACCACCAACCTCTCGGAAGGACTTACGGACCCACATATTTAACGTGATCGTATTCCACGTAAACACGGCGGCAGTTTTGGCAGTGGCGGGAATCGAACCCGGGCCTACCGCTAACTTCCCGCGCGCTAATTTGCAATTTAAAATGACCATATGCTTAATTCCATCATCCTCATTCCATTGTTTCATTGTTCCATCATTTAAAATATCCATAAAATTAAAATATCCATTTAAAATATCCAAAAGTTAAAATGTTTAACGTGACCGTACTCCGCGTAAACACGGCGGCAATTTTGGGAATCGAACCCGGGCCTACCGAGTGCAATTTCCGCGCGCTAACCATTGGGCTACTTTGCCCTACGCGACAATCTCCATAACTTTCTTTTTATTCATCCAATTTAGACCGTACCCTCCTTCCCCTACCACCAACTTCTCGGAAGGACTCACGGACCCACATGTTTAACGTGCTCGTACTCCGCGTAAACACGGCGGCAATTTTGGGAATCGAACCCGGGCCTGGTAACTGGTTGGACGGCCAGGATGTGCCACCCAATTTAGACCGGAACCCAGTGGGGGAGGCATCCACAGGGAACGTACCCTCCTTCCCCTACCACCAACCTCTCGGAAAAACATACGGACCCATATGTTTAACGTGATCGTACTCCATGTCAGTGGCGGAAATCGAACCCGGGCCTACCGCGTGCAATTCCCGCGCGCTACCGCGCGCTAACCACTGGGCTACTTCGCCCTCCGCGACAATCTCCATAACTTTCTTTTTATTCACCCAATTTAGACCGTACCCTCCTTCCCCTACCACCAACCTCTCGGAAGGACTCACGAACCCACATGTTTAACGTGATCGTACTCTGCGTGAACGTGGCGTAAGTTTTGGCAGTGGCGGGAATCGAACCCGGGCCTACTGAGTGCAATTCCCGCGCGCTAACCACTGGGCTGCCGCGCCCTCCGCGACAATCTCCATAACTTTCTACATATTCACCCAATTTAGACGGGAACCCAGTGGGGGAGGCATCCACAGGGGCCGTATCCTCCTTCCCCTACCACCAACCTCTCGGAAGGACTTACGGACCCACATATTTAACGTGATCGTATTCCACGTAAACACGGCGGCAGTTTTGGCAGTGGCGGGAATCGAACCCGGGCCTACCGCTAACTTCCCGCGCGCTAATTTGCAATTTAAAATGACCATATGCTTAATTCCATCATCCTCATTCCATTGTTTCATTGTTCCATCATTTAAAATATCCATAAAATTAAAATATCCATTTAAAATATCCAAAAGTTAAAATGTTTAACGTGATCGTACTCCGCGTAAACACGGCGGCAATTTTGGGAATCGAACCCGGGCCTACCGAGTGCAATTTCCGCGCGCTAACCATTGGGCTACTTTGCCCTACGCGACAATCTCCATAACTTTCTTTTTATTCATCCAATTTAGACCGTACCCTCCTTCCCCTACCACCAACTTCTCGGAAGGACTCACGGACCCACATGTTTAACGTGCTCGTACTCCGCGTAAACACGGCGGAAATTTTGGGAATCGAACCCGGGCCTGGTAACTGGTTGGACGGCCAGGATGTGCCACCCAATTTAGACCGGAACCCAGTGGGGGAGGCATCCACAGGGAACGTACCCTCCTTCCCCTACCACCAACCTCTCGGAAAAACATACGGACCCATATGTTTAACGTGATCGTACTCCATGTCAGTGGCGGAAATCGAACCCGGGCCTACCGCGTGCAATTCCCGCGCGCTAACCACTGGGCTACTTCGCCCTCCGCGACAATCTCCATAACTTTCTTTTTATTCACCCAATTTAGACCGTACCCTCCTTCCCCTACCACCAACCTCTCGGAAGGACTCACGAACCCACATGTTTAACGTGATCGTACTCTGCGTGAACGTGGCGTAAGTTTTGGCAGTGGCGGGAATCGAACCCGGGCCTACTGAGTGCAATTCCCGCGCGCTAACCACTGGGCTGCCGCGCCCTCCGCGACAATATCCATAACTTTCTACATATTCACCCAATTTAGACGGGAACCCAGTGGGGGAGGCATCCACAGGGGCCGTATCCTCCTTCCCCTACCACCAACCTCTCGGAAGGACTTACGGACCCACATATTTAACGTGATCGTATTCCACGTAAACACGGCGGCAGTTTTGGCAGTGGCGGGAATCGAACCCGGGCCTACCGCTAACTTCCCGCGCGCTAATTTGCAATTTAAAATGACCATATGCTTAATTCCATCATCCTCATTCCATTGTTTCATTGTTCCATCATTTAAAATATCCATAAAATTAAAATATCCATTTAAAATATCCAAAAGTTAAAATGTTTAACGTGACCGTACTCCGCGTAAACACGGCGGCAATTTTGGGAATCGAACCCGGGCCTACCGAGTGCAATTTCCGCGCGCTAACCATTGGGCTACTTTGCCCTACGCGACAATCTCCATAACTTTCTTTTTATTCATCCAATTTAGACCGTACCCTCCTTCCCCTACCACCAACTTCTCGGAAGGACTCACGGACCCACATGTTTAACGTGCTCGTACTCCGCGTAAACACGGCGGCAATTTTGGGAATCGAACCCGGGCCTGGTAACTGGTTGGACGGCCAGGATGTGCCACCCAATTTAGACCGGAACCCAGTGGGGGAGGCATCCACAGGGAACGTACCCTCCTTCCCCTACCACCAACCTCTCGGAAAAACATACGGACCCATATGTTTAACGTGATCGTACTCCATGTCAGTGGCGGAAATCGAACCCGGGCCTACCGCGTGCAATTCCCGCGCGCTAACCACTGGGCTACTTCGCCCTCCGCGACAATCTCCATAACTTTCTTTTTATTCACCCAATTTAGACCGTACCCTCCTTCCCCTACCACCAACCTCTCGGAAGGACTCACGAACCCACATGTTTAACGTGATCGTACTCTGCGTGAACGTGGCGTAAGTTTTGGCAGTGGCGGGAATCGAACCCGGGCCTACTGAGTGCAATTCCCGCGCGCTAACCACTGGGCTGCCGCGCCCTCCGCGACAATCTCCATAACTTTCTACATATTCACCCAATTTAGACGGGAACCCAGTGGGGGAGGCATCCACAGGGGCCGTATCCTCCTTCCCCTACCACCAACCTCTCGGAAGGACTTACGGACCCACATATTTAACGTGATCGTATTCCACGTAAACACGGCGGCAGTTTTGGCAGTGGCGGGAATCGAACCCGGGCCTACCGCTAACTTCCCGCGCGCTAATTTGCAATTTAAAATGACCATATGCTTAATTCCATCATCCTCATTCCATTGTTTCATTGTTCCATCATTTAAAATATCCATAAAATTAAAATATCCATTTAAAATATCCAAAAGTTAAAATGTTTAACGTGATCGTACTCCGCGTAAACACGGCGGCAATTTTGGGAATCGAACCCGGGCCTACCGAGTGCAATTTCCGCGCGCTAACCATTGGGCTACTTTGCCCTACGCGACAATCTCCATAACTTTCTTTTTATTCATCCAATTTAGACCGTACCCTCCTTCCCCTACCACCAACTTCTCGGAAGGACTCACGGACCCACATGTTTAACGTGCTCGTACTCCGCGTAAACACGGCGGAAATTTTGGGAATCGAACCCGGGCCTGGTAACTGGTTGGACGGCCAGGATGTGCCACCCAATTTAGACCGGAACCCAGTGGGGGAGGCATCCACAGGGAACGTACCCTCCTTCCCCTACCACCAACCTCTCGGAAAAACATACGGACCCATATGTTTAACGTGATCGTACTCCATGTCAGTGGCGGAAATCGAACCCGGGCCTACCGCGTGCAATTCCCGCGCGCTAACCACTGGGCTACTTCGCCCTCCGCGACAATCTCCATAACTTTCTTTTTATTCACCCAATTTAGACCGTACCCTCCTTCCCCTACCACCAACCTCTCGGAAGGACTCACGAACCCACATGTTTAACGTGATCGTACTCTGCGTGAACGTGGCGTAAGTTTTGGCAGTGGCGGGAATCGAACCCGGGCCTACTGAGTGCAATTCCCGCGCGCTAACCACTGGGCTGCCGCGCCCTCCGCGACAATATCCATAACTTTCTACATATTCACCCAATTTAGACGGGAACCCAGTGGGGGAGGCATCCACAGGGGCCGTATCCTCCTTCCCCTACCACCAACCTCTCGGAAGGACTTACGGACCCACATATTTAACGTGATCGTATTCCACGTAAACACGGCGGCAGTTTTGGCAGTGGCGGGAATCGAACCCGGGCCTACCGCTAACTTCCCGCGCGCTAATTTGCAATTTAAAATGACCATATGCTTAATTCCATCATCCTCATTCCATTGTTTCATTGTTCCATCATTTAAAATATCCATAAAATTAAAATATCCATTTAAAATATCCAAAAGTTAAAATGTTTAACGTGACCGTACTCCGCGTAAACACGGCGGCAATTTTGGGAATCGAACCCGGGCCTACCGAGTGCAATTTCCGCGCGCTAACCATTGGGCTACTTTGCCCTACGCGACAATCTCCATAACTTTCTTTTTATTCATCCAATTTAGACCGTACCCTCCTTCCCCTACCACCAACTTCTCGGAAGGACTCACGGACCCACATGTTTAACGTGCTCGTACTCCGCGTAAACACGGCGGCAATTTTGGGAATCGAACCCGGGCCTGGTAACTGGTTGGACGGCCAGGATGTGCCACCCAATTTAGACCGGAACCCAGTGGGGGAGGCATCCACAGGGAACGTACCCTCCTTCCCCTACCACCAACCTCTCGGAAAAACATACGGACCCATATGTTTAACGTGATCGTACTCCATGTCAGTGGCGGAAATCGAACCCGGGCCTACCGCGTGCAATTCCCGCGCGCTAACCACTGGGCTACTTCGCCCTCCGCGACAATCTCCATAACTTTCTTTTTATTCACCCAATTTAGACCGTACCCTCCTTCCCCTACCACCAACCTCTCGGAAGGACTCACGAACCCACATGTTTAACGTGATCGTACTCTGCGTGAACGTGGCGTAAGTTTTGGCAGTGGCGGGAATCGAACCCGGGCCTACTGAGTGCAATTCCCGCGCGCTAACCACTGGGCTGCCGCGCCCTCCGCGACAATCTCCATAACTTTCTACATATTCACCCAATTTAGACGGGAACCCAGTGGGGGAGGCATCCACAGGGGCCGTATCCTCCTTCCCCTACCACCAACCTCTCGGAAGGACTTACGGACCCACATATTTAACGTGATCGTATTCCACGTAAACACGGCGGTAGTTTTGGCAGTGGCGGGAATCGAACCCGGGCCTACCGCTAACTTCCCGCGCGCTAATTTGCAATTTAAAATGACCATATGCTTAATTCCATCATCCTCATTCCATTGTTTCATTGTTCCATCATTTAAAATATCCATAAAATTAAAATATCCAAAAGTTAAAATATACATTTAAAAAATCCAGATCGTCCCATCATTTAAAATATAAATATAATAATTTATATAGAGCAAAAGCGCTCTATTCAGAACCGTGACGTCACCTCCACCTTGACGTCCCCACCCACCACCTTCCCTGCTTCAGCGGGGGAGAAACGAAGCGTCACGCCGAGCGGAACGGCGAGAAATTTAAAATCATGACGTCTTTAAAATTGCGATCCTGAAGGCAATTTTTATTATTTCTGGACCAGATTAGACTTGTAAGAATGCCAGATGTTTGACCTTTCTGAAAATGTAAATTATTAGTCGAAATTATGAGTACTTTTTACGATGCGAGAATTTAAAAACCAAAAATCGTTTTCTTGAGCAAAAAGTGACTTTTGTTTTAAAATCTTTAAAAAATATTAGAAATCGAAATTCAGATTTGAAATTGATATATTTTTACTCGAAATTATCTGCTCTTTCCGATGGTGTAATTTGTTTTTTTCTACGATGTCTGGATCGTGGAGAAAAAAGGGCAAAAAGGGCAAAAAACGGTCGAAATCGCATAAAACATTAAATAAATAAAAAAATAATTAAAATTTTAAAAATCGGTTTTCACGTGTCCCCTTCCCTCCCCCCCGGGTCTCCGATTGCCAAATTTCGTAGCTCTCCGACGCGCGGTCGCGAAACGTATAGTGTATAAGACAGACACACAGACATTGCCTTTTATTATATAGATTAGAGAGCAATTTAAAAGCTTTAATATTATTTTATGGAGTAATATTTTATTTAAAATATTTCAGTAAGTACCAGAAATGAATTATTACTTACTACCTAAAAATGTTTTTACTAAATGTCTTAAACATATTCCGTGGAAGCTCATATTTTTTGTCTTTTTTTAAAATGCTTCTATGTGCACTGTGGAAATTTTCATATTTTTATAATTATTGAATTAATTAATCTTAGAAATACCTAGAACAACCAACAGGGATTATTTTGACCCTCATAAGGAAAATGATCGATTTTCAAGTGAATGTCTGTTATCTATTTCCCGATGCTTCATTTTTGTTTTCTGCGCATGGGGATGAACCTTAGCAGACCCCATATGGATCTTAGCAGCACCGGTTCCACCACAGGTCGCACGCCAGTTCGCAATATTGGGTCAATTGCAAGTGGACCAAAGTCTTTCGCTCATCGTAATATTGGGACAAATCCTGCTTCAGCCTGGCGTTTAATGATGAATGAATCAATGGTGAAACACATTCAAACATGTACAGTTGTTGACGCACGAAGTCAGCTTGGAGACGACAACTGGAATGTTACTCTGGAGGAACTGGATACCTTTTTCGCCCTTCAGTGTACCCGTGGTGCACTAGGTCATTCAAAACTTTGTGCAGATGATATGTGGAACAAGAATTGGGGACCGCCTGCGTTCAAATAAACAATGCCAGGCAATCGGTTCAGTGAAATCATGCGGTAACTCAGATTTGATGTCCGAAGCAGCAGAGCCGAGCGCCTGATCACTGACAAATTTGCTCTCGCTTCTGACACCTGGTAGGAGCTGATGGAAAACTGTTATTTGTACTATAATTCGGGACTTTAGATAACCGTTGATGAACAGTTGTTGCCATGTAAATCAAGATATAGATTTATCCAATACGTGGCAAATAAGCCGGACAAGTTTGGTATCAAGTTCTGGCTAGCAACTGATGTAAATTCCAAATAGGTTTTTAATGGTTACCCGTATTTCGGGAAAGGATGAAGTGCGACCAGATTATTTACAACTTGGGGAGGGTGTGGTGCACAAAATACTGCAACCACATTTAAACTCCAGACTCAATGTCATTATTGACATTTTTTTATTTCTGTGAAACTTGCATTTAAACTTTCTGAGAAGAAAACCACATTTGTTGGGACGATGCGTCTGAACAAGCGAGAATTGCCTCCTATTGCACGAAACACTTCTTCGCCACGATATTTATCTTTTGCACTGAAAAATGGACACAAAGCTCTTATGATATATAGGTGCAAAAGCAAAAAGTATGTGGCTATTCTTAACACCATGCACACGAATGCGTTTGCAGACAACAGCTCAAAGATGAAGCCGAACACTGTCACTTACTACAAACATACTAAATGTGGCGTAAATGTAGTAGATCAGACACTAAGGAAATATACTGCAAGATGTGGAACTCGCAGGTGGCCTCTTCATGTTTTTTATAACGTCCTTAACATTGCTGCACTCAATACTTGGATAAATTTCAAGGAATCTTCGGGCTACAAAATTTCACGACGAAAATGTATACTTGCGCTCGTGGAAGAACTAAGAATTGGTGCTTTGCACAAAAGGTGCCCCCTCCCCCCCAATCGTTCGAGTACAGACCCCAAAAAGGAAGACATGTGCTTTTGAACTTTGCAAGGGACAGAATAAGACTTCTACCAACTGTGAGAGATGTCAGAATCCAATTTGTGGTAAATGTGTTGCTGTCACTGCCAAACGTGCATATTGTTCCAACTGCGCTAACGTCAAACGAACATTGTGTGTTTATTCATAGTTTATGTTTTTTGTAATCTCACTTTAAAGCATGTTGTGTGCTAATTTGTATTAGTTACATTTGTAACTTTTGTTTGTTTTCTTATCACTTGTACTACTGCGAAAGAATATTGTGTAATATTATACATTACATTACATTACAATATATATAATTTAATGAAAAAAATAACTTGTTAAGCAAAAAAAATGAACTAACTCTAAAAACTAAAAAAAAAAAAAAGAAACTCTAAAAACTAAAAAAACTATAAAAACTCTTATATATTGTCATTTCAATATAATTTATCAATAAACAAAATACTTTGATATGGCTTATGTTTCTTATGAGGGTCAAGTTGATCCTGAACGGCGGTTTTAGGTTACTATAAAATCCGGCTGTTCTAGTGTTAATTCCATGCTTTATAATAATCACACAGTGCTACAATTTTACTTTCTAAAAGAAAATTAACGATGTGACTATTGGGATAAAAACGTTTATAAAGAATTTCTATATCTGTCACATTTGCTGTTAAAAAAGAATTAGAAATCACCATTTTTATGAATCAGATATTTATTTAACACTAAATATACCTATTAAAAATTTGTGAAGATTAGCTGAAAATGTGTAAGGCTATGATTTTTTTAACTTGGTGAGTTGGCATAAATGCTAAAAAGTAGCATGCTTATTAAATGTATATATTTGAAATTATACGTGGAAAATAATCACGAGATTACACAAAGTATAATTAATTACCCAAAATTTTATTATGTAACACTAATGATGGAATAACTACCCGTAATTGTACTTTCAAGATATTAGCAATTTAGAAAGTTAAGATTTAAATGTATCAGTAAGATAAACATTGAAAAATCCTTATCGATCATAAAGTCATCCAACTAGATATAAGGACGAAAAGTGCAGATTTGCAATTTTCCAATTCCATAGAGATTTCAGTAGAGTAAATTGCATTAATTTTCATAACAAGGACACTCTGATTAATGCAGAAAATTACGGTTAATTTAGTTTACTCATTTATAAAGCAGAAAACGTAGCAATTTGTAATATTGTAGAGGATTTAAATAAACGTGCAGGGAAATTGCTAAATATATATTACAAACAATATGTTTGGGTTAAATAGCATATATATATATATATATATATATATATATATATATATATATATATATATATATATATATATATATATATATATATATATATATATATATGTATATATATATATGTATATATATATATATATATATATATATATATATATATATATATATATATATATATATATATATATATATATATATATATATATATATATATATATATATATATATATATATATATACTTATATATATATATATATATAAATATATACGAATATATATATATATATATATATATATGTATATATATATATATATATGTATATATATATATGTATATGTATATACATATATATATATATATATATATATATATATATATATATATATATATATATATATATATATATATATATATATATATATATATATATATATATATATATATATATATATATATATATATATATATATATATATATACATATATATATATATATATATATATAAAATACATGAAATAAATGAAATAAATGACACACCCTAGTACAATATCATTTAAGAGGTTAAATCATTTCCGTCAAACATGATTTGATATATCATATCGAAAAAATTGGAAACGTTGATACCATAGAATTAATCATGATCTTAATTTTATAAAGAAAATATTAAAGAGGGTAAGCAATAAAACATGGAAATTAAATTAACAGTCTTTACTAGTGTAATACATTCAATCTAAGCGCATGCGTCAAAAGAAATGGAAATTGCTGAGAACTCAAAATTAATGAAGGAAATATATAAATTTCAATAGATGGAATTGGATAGAACATTCAAAGGTGCTACTTTTCAAGGATCTTTACATCCACATAAGTTCTAAATGTGTTTTGTGTTACGATACAACCACGTGATTGAAACATCATAAAAAGATCCGACACATTATAAAAATAATAATAATAATGGAAATAATAACAGAAATATAGAAAGGGGAAGATGATAATACATAAAACTAAATATAACAAATTTCAACATATTAAATAAGTATATATATATATATATATTACCTGGCATATTGTAAAAAAATCGATGAAGAGGAATATGCTAATTTTGAAAACTTAATGCCATACAACTATACCCACGAAGCTATCAATGCAACCGTGAATTCCTTAGATGAATCACAGTATTGGTATTTGGTCTTATGTGTATATGGACTTCCCGGTCTACATGGTTGGTTTTTGACTTATATGGTACTTGAGATGTGGGATTTTTATAATAGACTAGCAGCATACCCGTTCTTCGTACGGAGTATATAATATAAAGAAACCTGAAATTCATAATCATGCCCAAATTCTTATAGTATACTAAATGACATGTTTAATCAAAATATTCTGTTAAAATATTTAATATAATGCTCCTAAAAAGAAGTTTAAGAATATCTGTTCTCGCTATATAAAATTAGCTTCATGGACATATCTGAAGAATAAAACATCTTGGACCCCTTATGTAAGCAAATATAAAAAAAAATATGGAATTGAATCAATATATGCAAAATAAAAGCGTTAAAATTGTATGGGACCCGTACTAATTATATACGCGAATATTAGACAATATAACCTGTATTAGTAGATTACATTTATAAATTGAAAATACCAATAAACCCGTAATCTTTAAATCTGAAGACAGTCATTTATTCCAATATATGTCAAAATTAAAGTGCTAAAATTATATGGGAAGATATACACGTACTACTTATAATGTCCGATTATTAGTAGAAGATCACCCGTTTTGCAATATGAGTCTCAAATGCTTTTTGGTAAAATACAACAGACGACGTAATAAATTGAATATATAATTAATCCCCTTAATCTTCATACCAGAAGACTGTACTTGATTCCAATATATATGCCAATATATGTCAAAATATATGCCAATATACCTGTACTACTTATATTCTCGTAGGTTAGAAGATATACCCGTGCATTCCTAGAAGATTACTCGTACAACGTACAATATGCGTGTGTCAGCAATTTTTGCAGCAATAAAACAATGGCGTAATAACTTAAAAATATCAATAATCCCTGAATCAATAATTCCGGAAAATATCAATAATAATAATGTTTAAACCTGAAGAGTATAATTGATATTATCCAGTCCAAAATGAAATGGCAATGAAATTTATTTTATATACATATCTTCATTATTCAAATCGGAACGGATTTAATAAAAATCGTCTGCCGCATAAACACATTGGATTTAAATCCGTTGGTAAGCGACATGATATCATTTGCTTCAAATAAATTGGTAGAATAAATATCGTCTAAATAGTTATATTTCTATGGAACATTTGGCGACAGTTTCGTCAAATTAGCGACATTTTAAAAAATCGCCAAATTTATCGCCAAGTGGGACTGTAGAACTGACAGTTCCACTTTGCGACAAATTGACGAAATATCATCACAATACTATCCCCTAACAAAAAACAATTAATATCATTTATGTAGCGCAATTTTATCAATTTCAAGATATTTTTATAGATTTGAAAACATTTTTATCAATTTGGTGACATTTTAAAAATTCGCTAAATGTATTACTAAGTAGGATGGTTGGTCTGACAGAGAAATGCTAACCAAACATCATTTCAATACACTCTTCTAACAAAACAAAAAAAAATTTCATTGATATGTAGAAGACCCAAGCCACACGACCAACCCGAAGGTTTATGGCAGCTGTTTGTGTGTCGTTTATATCAATTTGGCGACATTTCCGTCAATTTGGCAAAGTTTAAGAAAAGTTGTCAAATTAGCGATATCCCTCCAAATTCGTAGCTATGAATTTGCAGATCTGAATGAAACATTCTTATCCCGTTTCAATATACTAAATGAAAACACTACAATTGTATTAGAAGCTATACCCGCTCTACTCTTTTCCTGTTTCAACAATCGGCTATATGAATTTATTGGCTAAACACAATATATGAGTTTAGTAGCTAAATACGATACAAGCTTGAAAACTCTTTGCCAAAATAAATGAAATTGATGTACGCAGTCAGCAATTAATATAATTAAAAGAAAAATCAAACCGTCCATACATAAGATATACTTTTATATCCATTTATTTATTATTTAAATCGAAAAAAAATAATAAAAACATTAACAAACACATTTAATTTAATTGCGATGCCGAGCAACATGATATATCCTCCTAAAATGTTAAAATTTATTAACCACTAACAGCACACACGTTATTCGTACGGAGTGTATAATTTAAAGAAACTTAAAGTTCGCAATCATGTGCAAATTCTGTTAAAATATTAAATTTATTGCTCCTAAAGAGAAGTTTAAGAATATATGTTCTCACTATGCAAAATTATCTTCACGATCAGATCTGAAGAATAAAACATCCTGCCCCCTTTTGTAAGCAAATTTACAGAAGAAAAAATAGGAATTGAATGAATATATGCAACCCCGTACTAATTATATTGTCGCAGATCCACACGACCATATGCCAATGTGTTAGTAGAAGATTACCCGTATTACAATATGCGTCTCAAAAATATTTGCCAAAATAAAAGAGATGACGTAATAAATTGAAAACATCAATAATATCCGTACTCTTTATACCAGAAGGTCGTAATTGATTCCAATATATGCCAATATATATCAAAACATATGTCAATATACCTGTACTACTTATATTCTCGTAGATTAAAAGATATACAAGTGTATTTGTAGAAGATTCGTACAACATACAATATATGAGTTTAGACAATTTTTGTCATAATAAAATAATTGCATAATAACTTGAAAATATCAATAATCCTTGAATCAATAATCCCCGAAAATATAAATAATAATAATTTTTAAACCTGAAGACCGTAATTGATATTATCCAGTCAAAAATGCTATAAGAAAAATCAAATCGTTCTTTTCTAAAATATATTTTTATATCCATTTATTTATTATTCAAATCGAAAAAATAAGTATTAAAATTAACAGACAGATTTAATTTAATTGCGTTTCTGAGTAACATGATATAAGATAGAATCTTATAACATGTTAAATATGTCATGTCTTATAACATAAACTGCGAAATTAAATAACGATTTTGATTTCTCTATACTTCTCATTGTTCCGTAAAAGCTTGTTTTAAATAAACCATGAACCATGGAGATAGATTTCCTCTTTAAATCATGTTTCAAACAATTCATGTTTTCAGAAAGTGACTAATTAGCGCAAAAAATCTCCCATCAAACTCAGAGATTAAATTTTAATTCACTTTCAAACGATTTTCAAGCTTTTCGTTTGAATAAACCACGGAGTTAGGGAGTAGAACTCCTAGGAAAAAGTTCCGTTTTTCATTAATATCTCGACAACCCCAGGTCTTAGAAACTCGAAACTTGGACAAAATTTATGGGGGGATATTTCAAGGCTATTCACCAAATTTCATTAAATTCGGTTCAGCCGTTTTTCCGTGATGATGAGACAAACGAAAATTTCGTTTTTTACTAATATCTCGAGAACCACTGGTCGTAGAAACTCAAAACACGGATATTATTTTAAGTGGGGCTATTTCTGGGCTAACCACAAAATTTCATCAAATTCGGTTCAGCCGTTCTCCCGTGATGGTGTGACAAACAGACAGACAGACAGACAGACAGACAGACAGACAGACAGACAGATTTTCATTTTTATTTATACAGACTTCACGACAGGAAGAGTTCGTTTTTGTCATATTGTTGTATGGTATCTCCGTCTTAGATTCTGTCATATTCCGTCCTTGTCGTGGTTTTTGATATAATCATTATCTGACTGTCATTTCGGGATACTGTTTTTCCCCTGAGCACGTATGGGTGTTGTTTCGGACGTGTGGTGGTTTCTGGGAGTGTTTCCGGGAATTAAAACATGCTTAAACCAGGAAAAGGGATCACAATCCCCCTTGACCTTGCTACAACCTCTTTAACACACCTTTTTATGTTATTCGTTATATATATATATATATATATATATATATATATATTAAGTAGAAGGTATACCCGTCATATGACAGAATTCAAAATGTACAAAATATTACGTCCCATTAGGCGTCATTTTTAAAAATTTGGCGATATTTGGAGACATCCCGCCAAATTATGTTCCAAATATTTTGCCAAACGTCACGTACGGTTGAACAGAGAATAGAGAAATGTATTTTTCTTAGAGTAGATTCTTATATTCCTTCAAGATATTCAATTTTAAACGATTTGGTAACATTTTCGTTAACTTTTGGGATATTTTCTTCAATTTTGAGAAAATTTAAAAAACTCCAAAATTGTCGCCAAGTGGGATAGTTGGACTGACAGACTAACGCTGATGAAACATCATTACAGTAGTATCCCCTTTCAAAACACAATTAATTTATTGATTTGGCGACATTTTTATCCATTTGCCAGCATTGTCTTTAATTTGGCGACATTTTAAAAGTTCGCGAAATCTGTCTCCATGTAGATTGTTCGACTGATAGGCAAAAGCTACCGCAATATCATTACAAAATACTATCGGTTTTCAAAACACAATTAATTTCATTGATTTTGGGTCATATTTATCAATTTGGCTATATTTTGATAAATTTGACGATATTTTTAAAAGTCTTCAAATGTGTCGTCAGGTGGGACGGTTGGACTTGACAAACAAACGCTGTCAATGCATCATTATAATCAGGGGCGGCATTTCAGCATTCCATTTGGGGGTGCGAGATTTGTTTGAAAATTCACAATATGAAATAAATAAAATGTTTGTTAACAGGGGGAAAAGGTAGGGGGATCACAAAATTGAATTCATGGTGAGAAACATAAATGTTGTTAACATAATTTTTGTACATAATTGTGTTAACATAATTGTTGTTAACTTATTTTTTCTAAATACAAATATCTGTATTTATTTTCTTGTTATTGAAGGTTTAAACGCCGGTTCTTAGAGTCTGGATGAAGAGAAAATTTTGTTACAATATCATCATAATCAAGTGGTATATTTTGTTCTATAGTTAAAATAGCTAAAGATGAAAGTCTTTCTTGCACCATTATACTTTGAAAATAATTTTTCAACCTCCTGAGATACGGAAAAGTTCTTTCACAACTGGCTGAGCTGATTGACACAGTCAAAAACAATTTAACTAATAATGTTATGTCAGGAAACACATTTTTTAAATTTCCTCTTTTTAAAATAATCCATGCGACTTTTAAAATTGGGATGGTCTATGTTTTCATTTTTCACCATTGAATAAAACAGTCGCAATTCACATAGCAATTCCTCTTTCTGGAAGTTATATACTTTGCATATGGTTGAAACTTTTTTTTTCAGACATCTGATCCGGATAATACTGAACTAAGGGCAAACAAAACGGATATATTGTTTTCATTAAATATTGTCTCAATTTCATTAGATGCTGAATCTATAATTTTATATTGAATATTGATTCTGTGATATGATATAACATCACCATGGGGATTTTTTTACGCCTTTTCAGTTTTGGTCCAGAATAAGAATCTTTTTGTCCAGAATAAGAAAAATTTGGGGGCGCGACCGCGCCCCCTATTTGCCGCCCCTGATTATAATATTATTATCTTTCAAAACGCAATTAGTTTCATTGATTTGGCGTCATTTTGACCGATTCGGCGAGATTTTCGTCAATTTCGCAATAATTAAAGTCGCCAAGTTGACGATATCTCACCAAATTTTCGCCAAAAATTTCACCAGACGTTACCCGGGATAGATAGACAGATAGCTAGTCAGTTAAATCATTGTTTATATTATAAATTAATTTTATGTCACTCAGCATTGGTTGTACATGTTATATATTTTGTAAGCTGCAAAATATCCCTGTGAAGATTTTGCAAATGTTTCTGATGTGAATTGAAATTTGTTTAGCTGTTGCCACAAGATATAATAATAAATCGAGCTAACACACTTTAGAAATATAGATACAGAATGCCTTTTCAATGCCCTAAAATTCGTATCTATTTGGGAAAATATTGCATGATGCAAGAAAAATGTATGCAAATTTATTCTATTGATAATTTATTTACTGGTTGTATTTTTAAACATAGTTTCTAGTATACATGCTTCAAATTTCATTGACTACTAGAAAATGAACCCGATAGGTATCCGGGATTTAAAATGAGCGGCCTTAGTGTAGCGGGACCCTGGGGATCCTTTCCTTCGTCTTCGCTTACTGGGCCTGGCCCTTCGCTTCAAAGTGTTTAGATAAGTAATGGACTTTTGCCCTGCCAACCTAGTGTTATGACGTTAGTCATAAAAGCTTTCGTAGAATTGATATTTAATGATATATGTATGACATCATTTAAGAACAAATATAACATACAGACAAAAAGAAAATGTATAACACTTAAGTATCAGTTCAAAAGCTAGCTCCTCCTCTGTTCTTATAATTCGGGTACTGGTAGCTCCAAGCATCTTTGATCAGATGTCTTTGCTGCCGCACACTCCCTCCGCTGATGAGAAAATGCCGGGAGGCGTTCCGCCTCGGCGTGACGGTCAGTCGTGCGTGATGGTCAGTCGTGGTCAACCAGGAAGGGAGTGTCAAGGCTTCTGACTCCGTGTGGTGCTGCCATCTCGTGTTGAGATGGTGAAGTCGTTGGAGAGGAATGTTGCGTGTTTCAAACGTCCAGGGTGACCACTGTGGTGATTGGGCGTCGCCTTGTCCCGAACCAGGGACCTGATGCATTGTAGACCGACATTATAATCACTGAGCAAAAGCTAGCTCCTCCTCTGTTCTTATAATTCGGGTACTGGTGGCTCCAAGCATCTTTGATCAGATGTATTTGCTGCCGCACACTAATTATCATACAAGGAAAATAATACAGTCGTAGAAAAATTGTAAAGTGCATGAAATTAGTATAAATATAGTCTGATAAAATTGCCTTGTGTATAGAGTAATCACTAGCAAGGAGAAAATAATTGATCAAACATGCACTAAAAACGTAAAATAGAAAGATAATACTGAGTTTAAAATTATTCTTCCAAATAAATTGAAATTCAATGGCTTTTAAACTTTAAAAGAATGCATGAAAACGTAGTTCTAATTAATATAATTTCGGTTTCCGCAAGGTTATACAAAAGTGTTTATAACGAGTTATTTGTATAAACACATAGCGACCGAAAATAACTTAAAAATATAACATACAAAAAAAACACTTATAAAACATATACTCTCCTAAGGATCTACTAAACTAATATTAGACACTTAATAGCAAGAAATTAAAGGTGCACATATAATATAATTTTCGAAATTAAACACACAAATACGCAAATAACAGGCATTTTTACTTTCCTTGTAATACCTGGTAATGTATAGGGAAATTATTGGAATAATGCCGAAAATCGCAACTCGAGTTTTTGACGGATCTACACGTTTCGAGACCTCTAGAATACGAAAAAAATATTTTTAGCGTGGCGTCTGTGTGTGTGTCTGTCTGTCTGTGCAGATTTTGCATCCACTCTAACTAAAAAACTAATTGACCGAATTTCATAAAATTTGGTAGGTGAGTCACTTGTGGGCGAATGTGGTGCTGATTAGTTTCGGATACGATTCGGGATAAAAGAACGCGCCTTTTTTGCGAAATGATCCGCAAAACATTGTATCCATTCTAGATGAAAAACTAATAGACCGAATTTCACAAAATTCGGTAGATAAGTAAGTCACTTGTGAGTCACCCTGGAGCTGGTTAGATTTTGTTACGAGTCGGAAAAAAATAACCTGCCTTTTTTGCAAAATGGCCAGCAAAAATCGACAAAATCTAAAATAAAAAACTACGTATGCTCAAATGTATCCATTAAATGCTTGTTTAATACGTAATTTTTAACGAAGAAAAGAATAAGACCAACCCCATTACACTAAGACTAACCGTTCTGAAGATATTTTAGTTTTGTCGTATTTTCTCCACGCCACATTTGAAAAAAATCTGATGTGGGCAGTACATGACTTTCCTTATATAATGTAATGAATTTACTACGTTTACAGTTAAAAAAAACGTACTTCTCTTAGTAGATACATATATTCTTTCCAAGATATTGAATTTTCTACAATTAGTTGTCATTTTCATTGATTTAGCGTCATTTTTATCAATTTGGCGAGATTTTTGTTAATTTGGCAACATTTCAAAAAGTCGCCAAGTTGGCGATATTCCGCCAAATTGGTCGCCAAAATCTCGCCAAGCGTTATGGACGGAGAAATAAGTTATTCTTACAGCAGATAAATGACTATTGGCGTTCGAATGCAAAAGTATTACTCAAAGCATCTTTCTACATGAATGGAACGAGCTAGATCTACGAGAATTATGTCACCAAATTTATCGCATGGTATTATATATGAAAAGTGAACATGTTTCTCAATAGGAAATATTTTTTTTATTTTATATAACTTTTTGATAATTTTTTTAAAAAATGTGCAATATCTCGAGAACGGTTCATGTTAGCATTCTAAAATGTATGTTAATCGTTTTCTAATGAAAAATTATATAAGAAATATCTATTTGTGTAACTTTTTTAGCAGTTTTGATTTTTTGACGATTTTTTCAAAATTTCATTAGAAAATTTAGGAGGGTTCTGAACATTCGATTGCGAATAAAAACAATAGGCTTCCAGTGTTTACGGATTGTGATTTTTGTACCAAATTTCGTTCGAATCGGTCCATTCGTTCGTCAGTTATCGTCTCCACAGTCTCACTGACACACACACACACACATACTTTCACACTTACACACACACACACACACACACACAGACATCTTCAAAAATGTTTGATTCGTGATCAGGGATGCTTAAAACGTGCTCTCCCGTCGAAAACTCGAACTCGAATTTTCGACCCCGTCACAATACTTTCCTTATACATTATGCATATAAGGAAAGTAATAAGTCTAGTTGTCAAATGAGAACGAAAATAGAATTAAAAGTGAATTAAATTTAATTAAAATGAAGAGATCTTTGACATGAGACTGCAGGGAAAGTGATGTGCTGCCCACGTCAGATTTTTCTTTTTCGCATTGTTTCACCAGATGTAAAAATAATCTCTTTAAATGTCCAATATGAAAAATTGTATATGGAATAATGGCTGTCAAAGAGAAAGCAATTTGTTTTAAATTCTAAAACCAGGTGTTAAATCTTTTCGAGGAATTTTCTGTAACAACGTTTCATAATTAGGACTATTTTTTGAGGATAAGTTAATAACTCTTATTTTGTCGGTTGGAATGCAATTAAATTTGCATGCAGGAATAAACAATTAGTAGGCATTGTGAATGTTAAACATTAAAAGCAATTTTTATTTAGCTTTGAAAGATGCAAATATTTTCAAGGATAGTATGGAATAATTTTCCAATATTTTAACAAAGTGTATAAATTCTTATTAACGAAAACAGAAATATATTGGCATTTTAAAATGTCGAAAATTAATTATTAAAATGTATATTCTGTATTATTTTGCTGCAGCTCAAGAAGTTATTTTTAAGAATATGGTAAGTTTCAATTTATCATCATATTTGTAATATTAAGTAATAACATTATTAAGAAAGGATTTCCTTAAATTTTGAAACATTAGCAAAAATGTTCTGTTATGTTATTAGAATTTAGAAAAATAATAGACTTGAGAATGCTGTTTAAAGCGTAAGATTTTTATTGCCTCTATTGTTGTCCTGAATTCGAGGCAAGTACTATAAAGATCAACTACTAATGCATGTCAAAACTTAATATTTGATCTTCTTTATACGCTTTGAAAAAAAATCCACGGTTTCAAGTTACACTTTTAATAAATGTAAAAATTTCAGGAACAATCAGAAGGTCTTATAAATTTTCATGCTTTAATCGTAATAAATAAACATTAAATTCACACTTACATTTTTATCTGATGAAGTTTATTTTTTATTATATCTATAAAAAATCTGATGTGGGCAACACATGACTTTCCTTATATAATGTAATGAATTTACTACTTTTACAGTAAAAAAATAGGATTTTCTTGTAGTAGATACTAATATTCTTTCCAAGATATTGAATTTTCGACAATTAGTCGTCATTTTCATTGATTTCGCGTCATTTTTATCCATTTGGCGAGATTTTCGTTAATTTGGCAACATTTCAAAAAAGTCGCCAAGTTGGCGACATTCCGCCAAATTCGTCGCCAAAATCTCGCCAAGCGTTATGCACTAAGAAATAAATTTTTCTTAAAGCAGATAAATGACTATTGGCGTTCAAATACAAAAGTATTATTTAAAGTATCTTTTTTCAAGAATGGAACGAGCTAGATCCACGAGAAGGATGTCACTCAATTTATCGCATGGTATTACATATGAAAAGTAAACATGTTTCTCAATAGGAAATATTTTTCTTTTTATTTTATATGACTTTTTGGTAATTTTTTTAAAAAATGTACAATATCTCGAGAACGGCTCGCGTTAGCGTTCTAAAATTTATGTCAATCGTTTTCTAATGAAAAATTACATAAGAAATGTCTATTTGCGTAACTTTATTAGTGGTTTTAATTTTTTGACAATTTTTTCAAAATTTCATTCGAAAATTTAGGGGGGTTCTGAACATTCGATTGCGTATAAAAACAATAGGCTTCCAGTGTTTACGGATTGTGATTTTTGTACCAAATTTGGTTCGAATCGGTCCATTCGTTCGTCAGTTATCGTCTCCACAGACTCACTGACACACACACACACATACACACATACTTTCACACACACACACACACACACAGACATCACTTCAAAAATGTTTGATTCGTGATCAGGGATGCTTGAAACGTGCTCTCCCGTCGAAAACTCGAATTCGAATTTTCGACCCCGTCACAATACTTTCCTTATACATTATGTATATAAGGAAAGTAAAAATTCGCGATATACATGCATCAAAAATATAGTCAATGTTTTGTGTTAGACAAAAAACACCTTCAGAATTATCGGAATTCAACATTTGAGTATTTTACTCCTGATATCTTGAGTGTTGGATATAAACAATTAATTAAAATATAAATTCTCAAAATTCAGTTGCAAACACTTTTCACTTTATTAGAATATATGAATTGATATTAAATTCAATATCACTCGTACCAAGTTACTATAAGCAATACTGTTTGTTACAACTTTTGAAACTAAATCTTCATTGTGATATATACACTCTTTTGCAAAAAAAAAAAAACGAAGCACCCCTAGAAAATAATCCGATCATCTCGAAATTTCGCATGCAAATTCATTTATACCAAGTATGCAAATGATTAAATTTGCAAGGCCAACTTCGGTCATAGCGCGCGTCTCTACTGCCCAACTAGTATCCTATAAAACAGGTTAAAAATGTATACAGTTTATCTTTGCTCGTTATCGGCGTTGCAGTTCCGTGGAGATACAACCAATAATGTCGGTGGGATGTTGTCTAAAATCTTATAAGCAATTAGATGAGTTCGAACGTGGTCGTATTGTCGGGATGCTTGAAGCTGGCTGGTCATTCCGAGCATAAGTCGCCACCCGCACCGAACGGACACTACTGTGCGAAGGTGCTGGCAGCAATGTTTGCTTCAAGGAACTCATTGGAGGAATGACGGCTGTGGAAGGCCAAGATGCACCAATGTGAAGCAAGATCAGATAATTGTGCGACAGGCCGGACCTCGCATAAAGGCATCATTGTCCGCCATCCAACGTTCTACAGCCTCTACCATACCACCAGTGGTACTTTCCACAATAGCACGGCGTTTGGATGAGGTGGGGATACGCAACGCCAGCTTTTAAGACGTCTGCCCATAACCCCACAATATCGACACAGTTTGGAGTGGTGTCGTAGCCAAGCATTATGACTGCCAGCAGACGACTGGCATCGCATAGTGTTCAGCGAGGAATCACGCTTCAGTCTTTCAGCAGATGACCATCGGGTACTCGTGTGGGGGTTCCAGGGCCAGCGGTCCCAATCAGCTTTTCTTTTACACAGGCACACAGCCATTACTCCTGGTGTGATGATGTGTGGTGCTATCTTGAACGGCAGCAGATCACCCCTAGTCATCCTGAGTACAACTTTAACAGATCAACGATATGTTGATGAAATCCTGCGGCCGTTTGCGTTACTCTTCATGCTACGTCTTTCTTGGGCCATTTTCCAAGCCCAAAGAAGAAAATAAATCACGATTGCCTCGAGTGTAGTCGTATGTGCTCTCACGCAACACTCTTAAAATACTATTCTTATTATAAGCGAACGTATTGTTATACTTCCACAACGCAGATCGTCCGACTCACCCGAAAGTTTAAAGTAGCAGTTCAACAGTCCGGATAACTTTATTAAAATTTTGTACCATACAATTGAATACAATATTTCTTATTCTGTCAATAAAGCAGAAAAACAGAAGAAAAAATATAAATTTAAAAACAGTGTTTACAAAAACCAATTAGAATTACAAAAATACAAGAAATACAACTAAAATACAAGTGAGCACAAGTGTACATATTGTGAAAACTTTAATTGTGTTTTTCCGGAATTCGCTGTGAGTTCCAGTGTAACATTTATCAAACGTTTGCATCTTAAATCCCTAGCAACGCCGAGTACATTTTCCAGAAAGAATCGAACTTCGTGGTCTTTAAAAGAATGAGGTCAACATATAAAACTCAGAACTGCCTCTCAGTCGCCAAATTTTACCAGTTAAATGTAATATAAAAGTAATTAATAATAAAAAAACTCAAACACGGTGTCTTGAAATAAAACGCCGAGTTAGACTAATTAAAAATAATGTATTAATAATAAAGAAACGTATAGCGTTGGATTCCGCACGCTGCTAGAAATTTTTTAATTTTTGAGATTTTGCATGTAAACACATAATTAATTAACGAAATACAACAGAAATAAAAAATTTTATTTGGAGTAGTGTGTAATTTTCAGAGAAACATCTGGTAAATTATGAAGATTGGGCTGTCCGTGAATTCTTTCATATCACAATTTTAAAATTGAGTACGTCTTCGAAACGAAAAATATACTATATTGTTTTAAAAATCACGAAAATTCGTTTATTAACAATTTGGATTCTGTTTGAAATGTGTTTAAAGTGTAATTTTTCAACATTTCCAATGGTGTTAAAATATAAACTATGTGTGATAACAGGCGGTGGCAGGTGGTATGTTTTTAATAGGGTACTACGATACCAGGAAATGTACGTCAAATTAGGCCTGAGCCATAAAACGTTATCTCTTACTAACAAATGCTGACTCCAACAGAACGACAAAACTTGGCATTAAATTCTATGTGGTTTATGCTTTAGCCATATAGAAGTCCTTCAGAAAGTTATGATGCAACATATAGCCCACACACAAAGACGGATCACGAAACGCGGGTTGTAAATTTAAAACATTTTACAAAATGTGCGTAAAATTTTATTTCTTTATCACGCTTGCCTCTATGTTAAATTTAGAATGAATACAAATTATAAAATCATTAATGGAAAATGTCAGTGAAAAATATATGTTTGTTGAAATAAATAATTTTGCAAGGAAAATAGGTGGCTTCTATAAGCAGTCTACAATTAATGCTCATCTTTGAGGAATTTTGCTTATTTATAAGCTGAAGCAGGATCGCAGAATATGTGGGTTATATGTTGGACCCCAGATATTGTACACACTATTACGATTCCTCCGGTTGCTCAAATTGCTGCTCGTACCCTAGGGTGAGTCAGGCGATCTGGGTTTTCAACATTATTACGATCCTTCGACATATAATTAGTAATATTCAACTTAATCTAAAAATATTTAATATAAATAATAAAATTATCCACCGCATTAATAATAAAATATAAATTTTCCCATCAATAAGTATGCCAAGTTTCTATCCGTTCTACGTCAATATGGGGGCTTTTGTATGGCTGGAAAATAAACACACAAACACGTTAGACCATTATTATATAAACCTTTACGTGACGGACAAATGGAAAGAGGTTTTTGTTTTATATAGATAATTCATTGCACATACTTTACAAGGCTAAATAAAATTCTCGCGATTGCTCGCAACTGCACCCATCGATCGATGTAATGCATTTTTATATACATTTCGATATTGATTTCGATTGAAGCAAATAAAGTGCAGAATTCCACGTAATTTATATACATCATTTAAGTACGCTGTTAGTCATTATTTTTATGGGTGTGTATTTTATCTAGCTCACACCCATGCGATTTATCAGTATCAAATTATTCCCCTGAACATTCGTTAATGTGCCTGATGCATCGGAATTAGCCCTTTAACTGCCAATGAAGACATTAAAAAACTACTTAAAAATGATCATGTTCGCTGGGAGTAATTGATACCTTGAAATTGATATCTATCTGGTAATTTCATGATGGTCATTTATATTAATATTAGTATTCCCGTAGAATATTTTACCCAAACATTCAATGTCTCATCTTTTTTTTAAATTCATATTTCAGTTTAACCATTTATGCTTCATCAAGTGCCATGATGGCGGTATTATCATATTGCCAAAACTTCATGTCTATCGTCAGCCATTGTTCCGTTCAGAGACTGTAATGGAAGTATAAACGGAAACAATCTGATGTGGGCAGCACATGACTTTCCTTATATAATGCAATAAATTTACTACTTTTACAGTGAAAAAATAGATAATTTTTATAGCAGATATTTATATTCTTTCCAAAATATTGAATTTTCGTCAGTGAGTTGTCATTTTCATTGATTTAGCGTCATTTTTATCCATTTGGCGAGTTTTTCGTTAATTTAAAAACATTTAAAAAGTCGCCAAGTTGGCGACATTCCATCAAATTCGTCGCTAAAATCTCGCCAAGCGTTATGGACGATGAAATAGGCTATTCTTACAGCAGATAAATGGCTATTGGCGTTCAAATACAAAAGTATTACTCAAATTATATTTTTTCATGAATGGAACGAGCTAGATCCTCGAGAATGATGTCATCAACTTTATCGCATAGTATTACATATGAAAAGTGAACATGTTCTTCAATAGGACTTTTTTTTATGACTTTTTGATATTTTTTTAAATGTGCAATATCTCGAGAACGGTTCATGTTAGCGTTTTAAAATTTATGTTAATCGTTTTTTCTAATGAAAAATTACACAAGAAATGTCTATTTGCGTAAATTTTTGAAAAGATTTGATATTTTGATGGATTGATTTGATTTTTTCAAAATTTCACTCAATTTAGGAGATTCTGAACATTCGATTGCGTATGAAAACAATAGGTTTCTAGTGTTTACGGATTGTAGTTTTTGAACCAAATTTCATTCAAATCAGTCCATTCTTTCGTCAGTTATCGTCTCCACAGCCTCACTGACACACACACACACACACACACACACACATACTTTCACACACACACACACACACTCACACACACACACTCACATACACACACACACTCACACACGCACACACACACACTCACACACATACACACGAAGACATCACTTCAAAAATGTTTGATTCATGATCAGGGATGCTTGAAACGTGCTTTCCCGTCGTAAACTCGAATTCGAAATTTTGACCCTATCACAATACTTTCCTTATACTAAATTGTATATAAGGAAAGCAATAAAATGTTTCGTCCGCCACATTGTTTTACCATCTAACACCATTCTTACTGACTAATTAAAACTGCACAGATATAAAATTTGTCACATTATAGTTTCCGGAATACATAAGATTTTCTGTAAATAAACGAAACGTTAAATCATTTTGAAAAATCGATTCAAATCTAATGTTAACAGTTTGATAAACTGCAAATAAAAAGGAAGGAATTGAGAAAAAAAATATTAGTTTAAATATTCAAGAAAAGTAAAAATTTGTTGGGAATAGAAATTTATAATATCATTAAGAATAGTGAAATTTAGACCTGTACTGAATATTTTCCTATTTCTGGAAGTCATGTGGTCGTAGTTAAAGTGGGGTAAACATAAGTTCATTAGGGACAGTAGCGACGATGCTGTAAAATTTAGTTCCACCTTTTTACTTTCCTTATTTACATATAATGTATAAGGAAATTAATGTGACGGGGTCTAATATTTGAATTCGAGTTTTCGACGGGACAGCACGTTTGAAGCATCCCTGATCACGAATAGAACATTTTTGAGGTGATTTCTGTATGTGAGTGTGTGGAAACGATATCTCACGAACAAATAGAGCGATTCGAATGAAATTTGGTACAGAAATTACAATCCGTGAATAGCGGAAGCCTAATGTTTTTAAACATAGTCGAATGTTCAAAATTCCCCTAAATTTTCAAGTGAAATTTTGAAAAATTCATCAAAAAATCAAAACCTTTAGAAAAGTTACGCAAATAGACATTTGATATATAATTTTTCCTTAAAAAACAATTGACATAAGCTTATGAACGCTAGCATGAACCGTTTTCGAAATATTGCACATTTTTCAAATAAATTTATAAAAAAATTCCGAAAATTAAAAAAAATATTAACTGTTGAAATACATGTTCACTTTTCATATGTAATATCATGCGATAAATTTAGTGACATACTCACGTGGATCTAGATCGTTCCATTCACCAGAAATATACTTTGAGTAATACTTTTATAATTGTACGGCAATCTGCTATAAGAATAACTTATTTCTCCTTCTATAACGCTTGATGAGATTTTGGTAGAATGTCGCCAACTTGGCGACTTTTTTTAAATGTTGCTAAATTAACGAAAAACTCACCAAATGGAGAAAAATGACGCTAAATCAATGAAAATAACGTCAAATTGACGAAAATTCAATATCTTGGAAATAATATATAAATATCCACTATAAGAATAACTGATTTTCTTTTACTGAAAAAGTAGTAAATTCATTGCATTATATAAGAAAAGCCATGTGCTCTGCCTATATCAGATGTTATTAACATAAGTTTGGATAGTATTAATTTTGAATTCCATCCTGATAACATAGTTACGGAGGTACTGTAGAGCATTCCTAATAGGTACGCAGAATCCAGTTATTTTTCTTATATACATAGTATAATATATATGGAAAGTATTGTGACGGAGACAAAATTCGAATGAGTTTTCGACGGGAAAGCACGAATGGAGAGATTCGAACGAAATTTGTTACTAAAATTACGATCTGGGAATACTGGAAGGATATTGTTCTTAAACGCAATCGAATGTCCAGAACCCTACAAAATTTTGGACTGAAATGTTGACAAAATGATCAAAAAATCAAAACCTTTAATAAAGTTACGCAACTAGTCATTTTTATATAATATTTTATTAGAAAAATATTGACATAAATTTTCGAAAGCATAGCATAAATCATTCTCGAGATAATGCATATTTTTCAAATAAATTTATTAAAAAACCACATAAAATTAAAAAAAAATATTAACTATTATAAAATATGTTCACTTTTTATATGTACGAGCAGGCGATAAAATTTAGTGATATCATTCTCGTGTATCTAGCTCTATGAGAAAATATATAACTTGATTCTATATATATATATATTTCGTTCTATATATATAGCAATTTCCATTTTGTTGTAAAGGGGAGTACATTTGTTTGTCAAGATAAATAAAATTAATTCAATTTAATTAAAAAAATTAAAATTAATTAAAAAAATTAAAATTAATTAAATTAATTAAAATTAATTTGCTTGGTAAATAAAATTAAAGCTCTGTATAAACGCATTGGTATCGAACTTAAAGCAGTTAACTTTCCATATCTGGTACTAATACCAAAACTAATGTTATGATTATACTCAAGAAACAAGGAACAGTAATGATAAATAATAGTTACGATGTCATCAAGCGATTTCAATTTTATAACAAGGATATACGTTTCAAAAGTTACGATTTCCGTGATTTATTCAACAACATCAATCTGGAAAATCTATATGAAATTTTGAAGGAACTACATGAAATATATGACTTAAAAGAGCATATTATATTCAGAAAATACAAGGACTTGATTCACATTGTGTTGTTTGAAAATATCTTATTTGATGGAACCAACTTTTTTCAACAGGTTAAGGGTATTCCCACGGGAGGGGGGGTGTTCATCCCTGCTCGCCGATCTATACTTGTATAAATTTGAAAATGGCACGCATATATTACATGAAATGCCATATTTTCGTTATGTTGACGATGTCCTTATTGGGCAATATAAGAATACACCCCAATTTGATATTACTTTTTATCCAAAAGAACTGGAATTGATCGAGAATATAAGTAAGGAGGAAGATAGTGTTGAATTTCTAGACATCACTCTATAACATGACAGTAGATGTGGTACATATACCGTCTTATATGACAAGAGAAACAATTTCAATATGGAAATCAATCACATTATTGATTGGAGGTCTAATTTGACCAAAAACATTTTCAGAAATGTCGTCATTGGTCACCTCAAAAGAAATCAACGGATTAATACTTTCCAAGTCTGATTGCATCATTCAAAACAGGAAAATTATGAAGGAGGCAATAAAACGGAATTATCCAATTGGCTTCCTGCATGTTATTATAATTCCCTATTTAATACAAAAAAGGAAGAAAATGCTTACTTAAAGGATATGGCAGAGGTATAGAACGATGACGGTGAAATTAACGAATTACGCATGCGTAAACTGCTTGTATATATAATGCACACTGGCATTTGCTGCATTTCCATTATTTTCCTCTCCCTTGCGATCCTGGTTGATTCCTATTTGTTTACTTTGCACTTTTTCGAGTGTTTTTGACTTGACACATTTACGGAAGTATGGCTACTGCATGGCATTGGTACCGTGAGTGTTTCCCGGGCATAAAAGCAGTCTTTTAAACGGGAAAGAGGGGTCGCCAACCCCCTCTACTATTTTATGCCTTGCATTTGGTCATTTCCCCCTTTCTTCATATGAATCTTGTATGTTACTTTAGGAGAGTGAGTTGCTTTGCGCCAAAATCTGGAGAATAATTGGATAACTGTGGAATTAATTTTAATCTTATATGTTTACTATGCTATATATGTATATATATATATATATATATATATATATATATATATGTATATATACGTATATACACTGAAGATCCAAAACATTATGACCACCTACTTAATATCGTGTTGCTCCAAGTTTGGCACGCAAAACAGTCGCAACCCGCCATGGCATTGATGTCACAAGTCCTTAGTAGGTGGCTGGAGATACCTGATGTGCAAGCAATAATCCCGCAGCTCCCGGATATTCTTGGGGGAGGGAGTGTTTGAGCTCCGAGCTGCCGTTCCATGACATCCCAAATGTGCTCTATGGGATTAGCTCCCTCGAGTTAGGCGACAAGGACATTAACTGAAATTTACCCGCATGCTCCTCAAATCACTGTAGCACAATAGTTGCCTTGTGACAGGGAACGTTGTCTTGATAGAGGATTCCTTTCCCGTTGGGGGAGATTGATGCCATGTAAGGGCACAGCTCATCAACAATTATGTTGAGGTAGTCCACAGCTTCCATGGTGCGTTTCACCACAACCAACGGTCCCAGAGACTCCCATGAGTATGTCTCTCAAACCATAATACCGCCACCTCCGGCCTGTTTATGACCTGCAGTACATGTGTTGAGGAACTGTTCAACTGGAAGACTGCATACTCTGACCGAACCATCGACGAGATGAACCAGATATCGTGATTCATCCGACCATCCACCTGTGCACCATTGTTCCATGGTTCAGTCAAGCTGTTCTCGGGCCCACTGCAGGCCTACATGGCGATGACGCTTGGTTAACAGGGGCACATGAGAGGGCCGACTGCTGCGGAGTCCCATTTCCATCAGAGTCCGCTGAATTGTGTGTTCCCAAACATTTCTACTGGTACCTGCGCTGTAATTGGCTATCAGTTGAGCCACTGGCTGTCACCGATTTTACTTTACCAAGCTGGACATCCTCCGACGTCCAGTTTCGTTGATGACGCGTGAACGTCCAACGCTTTGCCGTCTACTACTGGTTTTGCCGTCATTCGTCCATTTTGAATAGGTCCTAACTACGACAGATAGCGAGCACCCGATGAGCCGTGCAGTTTCGGAAATACTCGTTCAGAGCCGACCGAGCATCACGATCTGCCCTCGATGGAACTCGCCTATATCAACAGCCTTACCCATCACACACACACGGAAGCGATAGAATTATGCCTCGGAATCATCAGCAGTCATTAAATACCATTCCCGCCTACTCACATGCCTTCCGCGTCATTCAGGCAAGCCCATTTGCATACGGTGGGGATGGTCATAATGATTTGGCTCTTCAGTGTATATATATATATATATATATATATATATTGCTGGGAAGTTGAAATGGATATTTATTAGTGATTTGCATCTGGCAACGTGTTGCGAATATTAAGTTTTAGAATTTGAAGACTTGGAATTTGAAGTGTTGGAATAATGACCGACTTGGTGTGTATGTTTTGTGTTTATATTTTTTTATTACAATTTTACGTATATATATATCTGTATGGAAAAAGTATATTCAAAATGACAACACGTGTAGCAATAGATATTAAAAAAATGTATATTACCTAAAAGGGAGACTATTTTAATGATGACTATTTCTCAATTCGGAGTTCCTCGAATTGAGAAAACAACACCGGTTCTGCGAAACCACATTGAATCTGCAACGTTTTGCACAAATCATTTTGGGATTTTATAACTTTTAAGAATGAGGTATTTTTTTTTACGTGTGGGAGCTTTTTACCATTACCTGATGCTTTTATGTGTTTGATGTTTTATACACAAATTGTATAATTCAAATGTTTGTTATTCTGTATATTCTGCTAACTCTAAAATTCAGACAAAAAAAGAAGTGCGTAATAAAGCCGTTATCCAGATATCAAATATGATTATTTTTGCAGCTATGAAGTCGAAACATACATACAATTATATTTTTTCACATAATATTTGATATAAATATCAATCGCGATAAGTGCTTTCATTCTTTAACTTTTTTTACACGGTAGAAATTTCCATACAATCATATCATTCATTCTGGTCGTATTAATCTTAAATAACACAAAATGTTATCTAAGAAGTCTTATATTTCCAAATAAAAAATCTGACCTTAAAACCATTACGGATTAATTCGGTTTTTATACTTTTTTTACTTACCCTGCAATACATGGTAATGAATAGGGAAAGTATTGGAATCATGTCGGAAATCGCAATTTGAGTTTTCGACGGATCTACACGTTTGGAGACCTCTAGAATGCGGAAAAAACAATTTTTAGCGTGGCGAATGTGTGTGTGTCTGTCTGTCTGTCTGGCAGTGTGTCTGTCTGTCTGTACAATGTATGTATCCACTCTACCTCAAAAACTAATTAACCGAATTTCATAAAATTGGTTAGGTAAGTCACTTGGGTGTGACCCTGATGCTGATTAGTTTTTAGTATGTTTCGGATAAAATAACTCGCCTTTTTTGACGAAATGACCCACAAAAATTGTCTGTAAGCACTCTAGCTGAAAAAATAATGGACCGGATTTCACAAAATTCGGTAGATAAATCGTTTGTGAACTACCCTGGTTATGATAAGATTTTGGTACCATTTAGAAAAAAATACCCTGCTTTTTTTTTTTGCAAAGTGGCTCGCAAAAATCGTCAAAATCTAAAAAAGAACAACGTATGCCCAAATATATCCATTGAATGCTTGTTTTATACGTAATTTTTAACGAAGAAAAGAATACGGCCAACCCCATTACACTAGATCTAGGCTTTCTCGAGATATTTTAGTTTTTTCGTATTTTCTCTACTCCACCTTTGAAAATAAGTACAGTTACCAAATGAGAACGGAAATTGAATTAAAAGTGAATTAAATTGAATTAAAATACAGAGAACGTGGATATAAGATCAGATTTTTATCCCACATCAGATCACGTGGATCCCACATCAGATTTTTAATATTTCTTGACAAAAGAACAATTCATGAGCTATTTAAATTTAAACTTTCTCTAATTAAAATGAACATAAAATAAAGATTCCGTGAACATATGCAATTAATTTTTAAAAATAAAGTTATTTAAGTTTTAACAATCAACGTATTTTCAGGAAAACACATCTTCAATAATAATATATTGCTTTTAATGGAACTCGTAGGAATTGGTTCAATTTAAATTGCACCGAAGAAATGATATTATTCAGTGGAATGTCAATAAATATATTGCCTTTCAAAGTGTTTTAATTAAAAGGATAAAGACTGAAAGTAGCTTAATTTGGATTTTCACTCTTAATTTCGCAAATATTTTGGGCTGTCTCAAAGAATATATAATTATATGTGCGATTAGCGCTTTAAATAGCATACAAGAATCATAGCATCATGATGATATTTTACAATATATAGACATTAAAGCATTAAGAGATCAATGTTGAAAAGTGTCGCATTTTGAAATTAATTAAAAGGTGCAGCATGTAATTTATTTTATTTTGAAGAACTTCATGTTTTCTGAATTTAGAACATAAATTTCTTTAGTAATACTTTCCCTGCAATATATGGTAATGTATAGGGAAATTATTGGAATCATGCCGAAAATCGCAACTCGAGTTTTCGACGGATCTACACGTTTTGAGACCTCTAGAATAAAAAAAAACTATATATAACGTGGCGTCTATGTGTGTGCCTGTATGTGTGTGTGTCTGTCTGTATGTGTGCGTGTCTGTCTGTATCTGCCTGTCTGTCTGTGCAATGTATGTATCCACTCTAATTCGAAAACAAATTTATTACGCTTCGGATTTTAGTACGCTTCGGAAAAAATAACCTTCTTTGCAAATTGGCTAACACAAATCGCCAAAATCTAAAATAAAAAACGTATGCCCAAATATATCCATTACATGCTTGTTTTTTACGTAATTTTTAACGAAGAAAAGAACAAGACCAACCCCAGTACACTAGGTCTAGCCGTTCCCGAGATATTTAAGTTTTTTCATATTTTCTCTACGCCACCTTTGAAAATAAGTCCAGTTACCAAATTAGAACGAAATTTGAATTAAAAGTGAATTAAATGTCATTAAAATACAGAGAGCGTGGATATAAATAAGTCCTTCGGGAAAGTGATGTTCTGCCCACATCAGATTTTTTTTTATTTCGGAAAGATAAAGATTTATGAGATAGAGAGAAAGTGTTATGCAAGTTTTTTGATGGATTGAAGTAGGCAAGTGCCTTTAGGTTTCCATCTTTTTGAGACAAGAAGGCTTCGGATTAACAACACGACAATTGTAACATGCCGTAGTTTCTGGAAATACCTCTAAGGAAGTAAACTCTGCAGTAACGCCGCAGAAAACGCAAATAAGATCAAAAAGCAATAATTTTTTGAAGAAGATTTTAAATGGTGACAAGTGATAAGCACACTTCGTTTTTAACGGTATTAATAAGGATTTATATATCCGTTTGAGTCGCACAATACTTGCACGACATATTGACATTGTAATTACTGATGCCAAGAAAGATAATGAGCTATGTGAATGCAGCAGAGGGAACCAATTGGAACGCAAACATATATAAACAGCGTTCATCCCCTTCTGCATCAACGACAAATGGGAGGAGTGGTATGAAACCAAAGGGGGAAATCAAAAAGTGCCCCAAAGTTTGTTCCAGAAAGTTCGACAGATTTAAATTTTCGACAACAACCTAGCAACATGTCAATTGAGTTGTTCAAAAAAATCTCTACAGTGAGCACACAAAGAAAGCGTGGCTCAGAAGTGTGATGTGAAATAGAATCTCACAGCACAGTGATTGCGCGAATAAGTGTCAAAATGCAAGAGAATAGGTATTTATGTGTTTCACTTGTCACTAATTATCACGGAAGGCACACATTTAACGGTTATCTAATAATGAAAAATTAGTTCGTTCGAATCTACGTCGTAATAACGAGTTCTTATATTTTAAACTAAAAGAATTATTTTGAGTTTCGGCAGATTAAAAGAAAGTGTTTAAATATATGTGTCAATTATTTTATGAGTTATAAATATGTTTATTAATGAAATATTGGTAACGCTAGATGTATTATAAAAATGGATTGATGGATAATCTTAGTAATCAAGATAAATAGATATCTGTGAAATTAAATATTAAAGAAATTGATCAATTTAGGTAAGTGTGTTTATTTATATCTTGCGTACTTCTCTCTCCGGTTTGAGAACCGGGAGTCTACATGCTCCACCCTTAGTGAAGGCATCAAAGGTATGTCCTGGTATAGTAATTTTTGATAAGGACAACTTTACCTTATGACATGATGCCGACACGTTCATTGGTGCCGTATGTGGTCGAGCTCGGAGAGAAATATGGTTTGAATAAAAGAAAGTAATAATAAGTAAAAGATAAAATTTGAATTTAATAATGAAATTGAAGTTAATATTGAATTTAATAATGAATTTAATAATGAGATGTTAATTCAGGGTTAAGATAGAGATATGTATGAAAATGATAATTTAAAATATGTGTATTATATTATTGTGTATATATGCATGTACTAGCATAAATATTTAGTATATGGTATAGTAAGTGCATAACAGTGTATTAAATCATGGCGCCGAAAAAGAGTAGGCAAACAAACAAAAGAGCGAGGCAAGATCCTCCGATTGACGATAACATACAGCAAGATGTCAATATAAATGACATAGTAACAAATAATTCGGCTTTGACAAACAACACGGTTCGCGTACAAACAGCGACAAAACAAGCGCAGCAAAATTCCTCTTTGCCAATTATACAAATGTTGCCATCATTTGATGGGCAGAAAGATAACAATGTGCATTTTTTTACAATGCAGTTTAATGAAATAGCAGAATTAACATGGTGGACAGAACAAGAAAAAATTATTATTGTAGAATCTAGATTGAAGGGAAAAGCACTACAATTTTTGGCAGAAAATATTGCTCTGCAAAAAGATAAATCTTATGAAAAATGTATGGAAATATTAAAAAACAAATTTGAAAGGGAGCAGACCTTAGTGCAAAAACATAATAATTTCAACAACCTAAAACATTTGCCAGACATGACCGTAAAGGAGCTAGCACAGAAGATTGAAAACCAAGCGATCATATTTTTAGAAATAGAAGAAACAATAGACCCAAAAGTTGAGACAATTATAGAGAAAATAAAACTTACAAACTATTTACAAATACTCAGAGATAATTTACGAACGGAAGTAAAAAAACTGACCCAAACACCTTTGAGGAAACAGTTAGAACAGCGGAGGTAATCGAATCCGCATTAGATGAAGAACATTATATTGTAAATACTATTGAAGTAGAAAAAAAATTGAGAATGCGGAGATAAACTATGTCAAGACTGAAAATACTACAGAAAAGCCGCTACAGAAGTTTTGTATAGCTTGCTGTCGTAATAACCATTGGATGGCCGAATGCTTTACGCTTCAAAAGGTACAAGAGAATTTAAAAAGGGCATTAACGAATGAAAACAACAGCCAAGAAACCGCCAATTACCAAGAGAGTCCCACAAATCAGAATAATTATGTACAATATAGTAGATCGAATTTTAGAAGAGGTAGTTACACAAATAACCGGGGAATACGACTTCGAACAGGAAACAACAATAGACAATTTCAAAGCAATAATAGGAAACAATATCTAAGTAATAGGAGACAATATGAAACCAATAACAGTCAATATCAAAATAATGGATATTTAAACTAAAAAAGGGACCTCGAAATAAAAGACAGATAGAAAATTATAGTGCATCAAATAAGGATTCGAGATCCCATAAAATTTTAACCAAAATTGATAAGGATGTACAAAATTTCAAAGAACATTTACTAAATTCAACTTATGGACAAAGTGACGCACTGCCTTTGCTAAACATAAATTTAGAGAATATAAAAACAGTTGCTCTCATAGACAGTGGCGCTAGTGTGAGTTTATTGTCAGACCAAATTTTTCAAAAAATCAAAAATAAAATCAAAATAACTATTTATCCAGCCAAGTGAAAAACCAACTACGATTAAAGAAAACATACAGTTCTCAAAATGTATAAACTTCAGCTTCAAAATCGAAAACAAAAGATGTAAAAATTCATTTTTTATTACTAGACAATTGAACAACACCCCCTATGAAATAATTTTAAGATGTGACTTCCTCAGAAATCATCATGCCATAATTGACACAAATAAATTAACATTAAAATTTGTTAAAGAATCTATATCTATTCCATTTCAAAACAAAAATCAGAAAACACCACAGAAACCAAAAACTGAACATACAAAAGTGGAGTATATCCAATGTTTAAATGCAAGCTTAACACATAAAATTAAATTACTCCCCCAAGAAACAAATTCAATAAAATTAAAATTAAGTGAAAACTACTTTGAAGATAAGGATGTAATGTTAAACATTACAAATCCATTGAAAGATTTACATGCGGAGTGTTCGTTACATTATGTAAATAATAGGAAATTTATTTCAACAATTATTACAAATAAAACAGAAGAAGAGATTCAACTAAATAAAGATATGATTTTCAGAACGGTAACACCGCAATTTTAAATTTTTGAAGAACAACAAAATAACGATAAAATTTTTCAGGTTAATAACATAGAAAGTCTAAATGACCCATACAAAACTGAGATTTCAGCTTTACGAAAAGCGGAATTAGCACCGCAAGATTTTAAATTAGATCATTTACAAGACAATGAAAAACACATGTTGCTTAAACTGCTTTTATAAAATTATGACGTATTTTCAAATTCATATAAAACGCTGGGAATGACGGAGGAAATAGTACCTGAATTTAATCTGCCACACCAATACCCAATACAATGCAAACCTTATCCCTTGCCAAAGATGTTAAAACCTGTACTCGAGAGTGAAATAAAACAATTGTGTAAAGCACGGATAATTGAAAAGAGTACCAGTAATTATACTTTCCATGTTTACTAATTAAAAAGAAAACCAATAGTAATAACAGTAGCAGCAGTAAAGAACAAAAATATCGTTTAACAGTAGATCATAGACTCCTAAATCATATTACCGAATTACTGCCCATAAATATTGGTAAAATTAGCAACATTCTCAACAACATCGCAGGCCACAAATTGTATGCTGTCATTGATTTAAAAAAGCTGCATTTTTTCAAATTAAAATCAAACCTGAGTATAGTTTAATGTTAACGTTCGTGACGAACGAAGGATTATTTAATTCTAATATAATGCCTTTTGGTGCTAAAAACTCATCAAGTTATTTTTCATTAATAATGATGAAATGCTTAGAAGATTTAAAGGAACAGAAAATTGAATTTTATTTAGATGATATTGTAATTGCCGCAAATTCATTTGAAGAAATGTTAGATAGAAAAAAATTGTGTTTGAAAGATTACGTAAGTTTGGTTTAACCATCGACCCTTCAAAATTACAAATGTGTAAACAGAAAATTAAATTTTTGGAATTTAAGATAAGAAAGGAAGGCATAACACCTTCAGATAATAATGTACAAAAAATAACGAATTTCCCTGTGCCAACGTCAGTAAAAAAGTAAAATCATTTTTAGGTTTATGAAATTACTTTAGGAATATCATTCCAAATTTTTCTGAACTATGCAACCCATTAATTGAATTAACATAGAAAGGCAAGAAATTTATATGGACGGAGAAATGCGAAGAAGCTTTTGCAAAACTATAAAATACAATTTTGTCAAAACTGGTAGTCAGTGCGGCCGATATGTCAAAGCAAATTTTTTTGTCAATAGACTGTTCAAAAGTAGCCGCGTCGGGAATTTTGCTTCAATCAGTGAATGGAAATTTTCATCCGTTCCAATATTATAGCAGAAAACTTTCCGACAGTGAAAATAAATATCCGAGCATGAAGCTAGAATTGCTAGCAATTCATGATGCTATAATATATTTTAAGGATTTTTTTACATGGTGCGCACTTTACAATTTATTACAGATTCTAAAGCATTAACGCATTATATTTATTTAGAAAATAAACGTTCTGATTTAATCGCAAGATGGCTATTAAATTTACAACAATTTTCTTTTGACATAAAATATATTAAAGGACAAGATAATCTCAGCGATTTTATGTCACGTCAAATTTTTTCTGAACAACTGAGACTAAATTAATAAATAATGTTATTGCTAATGACAGCGCTATAACAATAACCAACATTTTAGAAGAACAAGCAAAAGATAGATAGATAAAGAAAATTATTAACGGACTGAATGCAAAATCTTAACAGCCAAATTTGGAAATAGATACTGTAGAGATTTAAAAACGGGATTGATAATAATCAAAACGGCTAGGTCTATCAGAAATATGTGCAAAATGATAGAATTGTGATTCCACACAGTTTAAAATTCGCAGTTATTGAGTTAGCTCATACACCGCATTTCGGAATAGAAAAGCACTATCAAATTCTGAATAGAAAGTATTACTGGAAAGGGGCGTACAATGATGTAAAGAATTTTTGCGCATCATGTGATGCATGTTTATGTTATAAAAGTTAGGCTATAAGACCTATGGCATTACAACGTGTGCCACGCCCAAATCAACAAAATCATACAGTTACATTAGATAGTGTAGGAAAATTACCCAGGAGTAATGGTCAACACGAATACATAATTACAATCATTGACCTTTATTCGAGATTCCTAGAGGCAACAATCGTGAGAAATATAAATATTGCGACCGTATTACAGGTCCTAACCAGTTGGATAGCAGTAATTGGAGTTCCAATGCGGTTATTAATGGACAACGCCAAACAACTTAAAAGTGAGGAATTTAACAAATTCGCAGAGCAACATGGTATAAAACTGAAGTATACATCAATATACAAACCGAGTTCAAATACAATTTTTGAAAGGAGTCACTTATGCATAAAAAAGTCGTTAGCAGCAATGGCAAATGAAACCTTCAACTGGCATAAAGTTTTGTCATATGTAAAGTTATTTCATAATGCGACACCTAGCGCAAATATAGACCACGGTCCCACTGTTTTCTTTCTTACCAGAGATTTGAAATTACCGGGAGAAAATAATCTGAAAATTACAAATCCAGGTGACAGCCCGAGTTTGACGCAAACCGAATACGATAACGAAATCAGTGAAACACTTACTTTAGCGGAGAAGATTAATAAATTTACGAAACAGAAACAAATACAGGCGCAAATTCGCAAGAGAAAATTATAAAAAGAATAAGGGAAAACAGTTTTTAAAAAGGCAAATTGTATATTTAAAGAATTTACTTCCCACCACAGCGTTACAAAAAAAAATCAAGGACCGTATCGCATTGTAAAGGTGATGCGTAATAATAATTACGCATCACCTTTACAATGCGATACGGCGTATATAGCGTAATAATAATTACGCTATCACGCCTATGTATGACCCAAACAAAAGAAATGGATAGTTGTTCATGCCAACAAATTGTATAAAGCAGAACCGCGCAAAAAATATTTGCAGAAGGATAATGTACGAACAACTGATGTGTCAACGAATAAATCTCATGCAAACAAAAATTATAATAACGCTAAGATGAAACAGGTGAGTCCTAGGAGATATAATTTGAGGAAAATCAAAAATTCTTATTCCAATCAGCGGTGATGAAATGGTAAATGTATATAATTATAAATGTAATCATTAAGTAAATGTATATATTTGTAAATATGAGTATAAAACAAAAATAAAATGTAAATAATTAAACATTCCTTTGAAGCATAATTCATAATATAACAAAAATTATATCGGAAAAAATATGTAGGAGTGGTAAATACTACATACAAAACCCCTCAATATTTTAAAATTTACATAAACTGATGTGTAGAGAAAAAGTAAAGAGAGATAAATAAATGTGTCTTACTTGTAATTTGTCGTACTTGTACGATGGGTGCTGAATTCAAGGTAGGAGTTGCTTCGTGAGAGATTGCAATTTAAGATGCTTCAGATGAAGTGTATACACTGTCTTTCTTTTTGTACTGGTCTTGAAAAAATACGTACGGAAAAATTAATAAAATGCAAAATCAAGTGAATAGAACATGGTAAAAGCAAGTATATGATAATCAAAATCATAAAGTTATTCATGAGATAATAAAAAGACGATAGAACACAAGCAAAATCATAAATAAATAAAATTTGAAGTCAAAATAAACAGAAACAACTCATGTAAAAATAGTTAGTAAACAAATATATATATATATATATATATTGCATAAATAGTTTATACAGACATTTTACGAAAGCACTTAATCCAAAAAACAAAATAAAAGTTAATCACACAAATAAATTAATAAAGCTAGAATAAGTAAGATGCGTTTCCCATCCTTCACAGTCAGAGTAAAAAGCCGGTGTTTGGGGCAGATGACGGCAAAAACTTGTCACCGTCATTTACAACGAAAACTTGTCCCCTTCAAAATAAATACACGCATAAAAATAAACATCAGGAGAAAAGCTCCCCCGGATAGTACGCTTAATACATATAATGTATTGTAAACATACAAGCAATGTATCAAAATTTAAAATTATAATTGCAGGCAATTATAGTTCTTAAAAAATTACCGGCCGGTAAAATACATTAGGAAAAAACATTAAATGTATGTTAGAATAATAAGTATTGAGTATTATTTAGAAATTATTTCATTAAGCAAACATCACAGTACATAAAAAGAAATAACATATAAAATTAAATATGAAAGAATGATATTAAAATAAATAAATATATAAAATTATACGGAAATGGAAACAAAGTCAGTTAAATCAATAAGATAACAATAAAGCATATTATATTCATAATAATATATATAAATAAAACTATCACGCGTGTTGCAACAATAAATAAATGCAATGAATTAAAAGCAGATAAAAATTAAAATAAGCATTAATTAAAATAATCATTAAAATAAAAATATTATGTATTCAAGCTGCGGTATCAGAACTGCGTTAAGGTCAAAACAAAGAAAAGTATATATATATATATATATATATATATATATATATATATATATATATATATATATATATATATAAAATATAAATATATAGAAATTGATAAATCGGAAATAAAAATGCTATAGTAACTTTTGCGCAAGGCAGCATGAGGGTACCAAACACTATATATATAGAAAAAGTGAAAGATAAAAAGTGAAAAAAACATGGAAAAAAGGAAAAAAGGAAAACTGTAATGTAAGCTTTTTGCCGAGCCTTCCTTCCTTTTTTCCATGTTTTTTTCACTTTTTATCTTTCACTTTTTCTATATATATATATATATATATATATATATATATATATATATATATATATATCAAAATAAACAGGCTTAATAACAAAATATGTAAACTAAATAAATAAATATAAATAATAATACAAAAAACATGAAAGGAAAAATTGGAATTCCATTTCTCAAAGGATACAGATAAGCTTACCGCTTGAAATCATAGCGTACACAAGAGATTCAGACAGTCCGAAGACCGCGCTTTAGACGATAGATATCGCCAATTGCAACGATTATGATTAAAATTTGAGCAAAACAGGGAATGAGACAGTTAAATCCCTCTTACGTAATGTTGCGCACTTCAAACAATGAAGGCTGCCATTCAGGGTCTCCGTTGAGGTCAAGCGGATACGCAGTTGCCATGACAACACGTGTTCTTCCTGGAAAAGGGAGAATCTTCTTTTCGGGCAAGCGATATTTTTTTTTCCCTCTCTATTTAGATTCTCCCGACAGGGCGACAGGAGTGTAAAGGGCGAATGCTCGTGTCTTGAGATGAGTTATTTTGACGTAGCGGAAATAGTAGATATTTAGATACTTATAACTGCCGCTAGATGATTATGTGCTCTTAATTGCCATGTTTATTACAGGCATAAACACAGTTATATAACATGTTATTTGTATTACAAAATAAGAAGTGTTTACATCTAAAAAATTGTGTCAAAAATATTTACATCTGTGAAAATAGGAAATGTAGGTAACGAATTACATGTATTGTAATATAATGTAGTGAACATGTATATAAATGAAAGTGCAAAATAACAATTATGATATGTTCTTCATTCGAACTCTACAATAGACTGTAACTTGAAACATAATGACAATATAGGTATTTTAGTACCAGATCTTTGTATGTGATGTCACAGAACAGTGACTATGACACAGACATTATTCCGTGCTACAATAACACATGTCTAAGATTTATAGTGTGCTTTCCAAAAGATATATAGTGTGCCTTCCAAAAGTACGATAGAGTGTGCCTTCCCGAAATATATATAACATTCCGAAAAGTAATAATTTCTTCATGTGCATCAATATATATGTGTTGCCAAGTACGATATAGTGTGCCTTCCGAGCAGTGAGTTCCTTAATTTTAGTGACATGTCGGTTGTAGAGCACCGATGTATGTATTTTCAATGTTACAATATAGTGTGTCTTCCGTGCGGTGATCTACATTTCTGTGACAGATATATGTGCAGTGGATCAAAGCAATATTTACTCAGTGCACGCAATGTGTACATATCTTTTCAGTGCTTCAGTACAATGCGGCATCATTGTGTGAGATTTCAGTGCTTTATAATACTTTCTCAGGTACAAATATGTGTGTCAAGATGATAGTGCCTCTGTCATGTCGCAATTCTGCGCCATGAGCCTTTTGTATTTTCTGCGAGAGAAACATCCTTCTCTCCGTTCGTGCCAGTACAGTGTTTTTACTAACACTTGTTTCCATTGAAATTACATTAAAAAGCGCATTTCGTCGAGAAAGCGTTGGTTTGTCTAGACTTAGTGTCGGGCCGTGGAGCGTGACGTTTTGGATGTGTAGTTGCTATGTGAGCGCGCCGTCCAATCAGGAAGAGGCGCATTTTTGCGAAAGAGAACTTGCGTGGGCTCAGAGGACCCATTTTTCGCTCTCTTGGTGCTGGAATTTTTCGACTGAAAGGTCGCATCGAAAGTTTTGTCTAATTTTTAGACAAAAGGCTTTGGCCAAAATGGCTTGCCGTTCATCTGGAGCTGAAGAAGAGGAGCCTGGAACCTTTCATTAATTATCCTGATGCAAATTTATTCTAAATTATATTTTTTTTATTCCAGGAACATTCCGATGACGACTCTGGAAATTGAGAGCGTAGAATGACGGTTTTGTTCAATTCGAGGCATTGTATACGGAGGTTCGGGTTCTAAGGATTTTGGAATCTACGTTGGTTTCGCCCTGTGAACTTTTTGAATTACCAGCTAAAAAAACCCGTGATATTTTGATGCGAAACGGAGCTCCAAAAATTTGTTAATCTTGTATCAAGGTAAATTTTCTTTTTCCGGAAACAATGTTTCCGAAATGGCACTGGCATGATGAAATTAAAATTAATAACTAAAATGGCTCATATCAAAATATTTAAAGTTAAATTGGGAAAAGATTTAAGATCGTATGTTTATACATAATTTGAATACTTGTTATGCAACATATATATTTTTACCAGAGCATTGTTGAGTGTGTCTAATAAGTGAAGCTCTGAAGTTTTATTTATAATTGAAAGTAAAAATGCAAATGTTGAATTCTTTGAAAAATCTAAAAATAAATCAATATTTAAGTTTGTGTTAAAATGAGCCTGTTTATTTGTGTCTGCATATTTTACTTTACTCATTGTACATCATTTAGGATTAATTCTCCTAAACTGGGAACTCCTTTAAATCTTGAACCTGGTGTTATTGCTGATACATTTTTGATGGTAAACATGTTAAATTCATGTCTCTTGGGCATTTTGAAATTAAGTTCACAAGTTGTGGGTGGTGGAGTCAGTAGGTGCTGTTTGTACTGACCCAGCTCCCACAAATTGGTGCCGTATCCCTTCCCAGAGTATTACAGTGAGTGAAGTATAAATTTATGAAAAAGTGCAAATTTTTTTTATTGTGATTATATATTGCAGTAATAACATATCGAAGTAAGTGGAAAATTATTTTGTGGTGCAAAATATTTGAGTTTAATGGGCATGAAAATTTTTGTTTATGTGTCATAAAGTTGAAAGTGCAAAAAGCACAGAAGCCCATATGCACCTGATTATATGTGTAATTGAAAAATATTTGTTGCATATATTTCTCAAATTCATATGTCATACACACAAAATTTTATGTGGAAAAAGTAAATTTAAAAATTTCAAGAACACATACATTAACTTAAGTGCACACATATTGGTCTCTTGTTGCTGTGCTAATGCAAATATATTAAAAAGAAAGGGAAAATTTTTTTTCTTTGACATGTTTCACATACAATTGGTTGCTCACCTATGTTGACAGAGGTGATTAGTCGTCCAACACTAACTTGACTCGACACTGTATTATCAATACAAGCTTGAGTTGACAGATTCACATACACTGATTGTATATCAGAATTACTGGCATTTATCACATACAAATATCATAATCAGTGGCCACAGTCATCAGTGTCTTGGGCTTACTGATAGTTTATAAAAATCAGAGTTGTTGGCACATTCACATACAATATTGTTGTTTTTCCTACTATCACCTGGCTGGACACTGCATTATCACACAAAAATTCAGTGGGTGTTTTCTGACATTATCTTCACATACAAATTATTTTGCTGGTTGCAAAAGTTCTGGCAACTTCACAAATATTGTGTTTCTGACTTGCTCTTCACAAGAACTGTGTTACTCAATGGATCAAGTCAGATTCTCTTGTTGATCACATATTGGTGAAAGTGAAATCATTTTTCCACAATAAACTGTGTTTCGTGATAAATTTGAATCTATTTGGTGAAAAACCTTGTGAAAAAAAAAAAAAAAAAAAAAAAAAAATGCCTAAATCTAGAAATACGAGAGCAAGCAGGAGTAGTGACTCCTCTACACAACCTGGTTCACGAAACCGTGTGCCTTCGGTGTCTCCGCCACGACTTTCTCCAAATTCTGGCAGATCAGCTTCCGCTGTCAGAGACTCTAACAAAGTGAAGGTCGGAATTGGATCACAGTTCCTTGGATCCATTCCAAGTTTTGCTGGCAATGCAAATGAATCTTTTCACGAATTTTTGGAGAAATTTCTTCTGGTTGCTGAACATGCCGAGTGGTCTAATAAAGACAGAATTTTCGTTCTGAAGTTGAAATTATCTGGTCGTGCAGAAAGACTGATTAAATCTATCCCGAAGCTAAACCAAAGCACGAATTTTTCAGAATTAGTGAATACACTCAAGGACAATTTTATGAAAAAAGAAAATATTGCCAAAAATGTCGCTTCCCTGGTAAACTGTAAACAAATGACAGGGGAAAGTGTTCGTGATTATGCAAATCGAATAGAGGCTGAATCGTATGTTGCCTTTCCGCAAGATGTTGTGTCTGATAATGAAGATTCCTTGAGAACTGCTATTTTGCTCAACTCTTTTAAAAAGGGGTTAAAAAGCCTTTTTAGAAAAGCCGTCTTATCTGCAAATCCACAGTCATTTGAAGCTGCGAAAGAAATAGCCATTCTGGAAGAAGAAGTACAGAATGAAGAGCTGGAAGAAATGACAGAGGACATAAATACAGTGAGAATTGAAAAAGACACTAAACAGGAAATTGAAGAGTTGAAGAATGAATTAAATTTAAAGAAGAGGGAATTTGAGAAATTAAGAAGAAAATTTAGTGAAAATTCAGAGAAAAGGAAGAAAAGACTGAATGAAATAAGAGAAGATCTGGAAAAGAGCAATTCCAGTTTTGAAGATTCCTTCTTGGATACGCCCTCTACAAGCAGATACAATGAAAATGAATTGGAAGAGGAAGATTGGGAAGATATTCCAGTAAAGAAGAAACATAAACCATCAACATCTTTCAGAACTTCTACACCATCCAAAAGATCTGAAAGTAGAAACCGTTTCAGTCAAAGAAGAATTCCAGTTGCCTCACAGGAAGAAGAGTGGTACGTTAAAAGTCCATATCAAAATTATTCTCCAAGAAAAAATTCCTTATTCTTTAGAAGACCTTTTCGTAACAGTTCATATAGAAATTCAATTTTCCACAGAAGATATTTTTCAAATTTTAGAAATTCCTTTGATAATTATAAATCACAAAACTTCAATAATTTTGGATATAGAAGAAATAACAGATACTTTAATAGTAGATTTGGTAATAGAAGACAATTCGGAAGACAGAATTTCAGAAGACAAAATTTTCAATCTCCATTAGTTAATAGACGAAATTCTGAAGTTAGTTACATGACTGAAAGCGAGACTCCTTGCCAAAACAATTTTCCTATTATTCAAGTTTTTGTTGAAGATGTCACACTAAATGCCTTAATCGACACTGGAAGTTCTATAAACATTATCTATAGTGATGCTTTACACAAAATCAACCCGAGAAAAGTACAATTAAAACATACATCCACTATTCTAAGAGGAATCGGAAGTCAGAACATTTTGGTTGAGAGAAAAGCTTCTTTTCCCATGATCATTGGAAATGAAAGAGATGTGATTGAATGCTGCATTTTAAATACACCTGCCCCAGGAAGGTACAACATGATTTTAGGAAGTACATTTTTACATGAGAAACAAGTGACAATTACTTATAGACATAAACGTGTAAATTTTTTGTACTGTAGTATTCCCTTTACTGAATTTACCGAATCACAAAGCTTTACTGTGATTTCTGATTATGTACAATTTAAACCAGACGAGAGTTATGCAATAAGCCATGATTTTGACAGAAGAAATTACAATTTTACAAATGATGTAGATTATAGATTCAAAGACACAAATTTTTCAAGAAATTATGAAAATAGATGTAATAATGGATATTTATTTGAACAAAACAATTTTCACAATGAATTTAGAGACGTTGATTTTAGAGATTTTGATGCAAATGGAAATGAAAGGTCAAATTATGAATGCGAAAATGATTTATATGAAAGACAGATGAATGACAATGTATATACAGACAGATTTTTGACAAAAGACAATACCAGTAACAATGAAATATCTCAGACAGATTGTGATAAACATGATGAAGGAAGTTCACAACAAAATCAGGCAATAGGGATTGCCAAAGCTTTCAACAAATGTGTTCTAAAACCATTTTCGGAAACTTTTATTAAATTAAAAAGAAATTACAAAATTGAAAAAGACACGACAATTTTGCTTGAACCTATCAATAATAAAGAATTTTCTGCAAACAAAATTTTTGTAGCCAGAAGTATCCACAAAATTCCTGAAAATGACTTTTTGTATGCTAAAGTTGCAAACCCATCTGAAAAAATTGTTTACATTAACAAAGGAATGAAATTGGGAACTTTCGAAAACATCCATGAATCTGAAATTGACATAAATAATAGAGTTGATATTGAAAACTGTATTGAAGAAAATGAAACATTTGATGCATGGGGAGGAGATTTTGATCTTAAACATATGAACTGTGCACAAAAATCTTTGCTTTTAAAATTACTAAGTAAATATAAACATGTTTTTGCTAAAAATATGAAAGAATTGTCTGGATGCGACACTATTTTGCACGAAATTAATCTTGAATCTAACATACCTGTTAGACAGAAGCCATACCGCATTCCACACAATTTACAGAAAGAACTTTCACGCCAGGTAAACGAACTCCTTGATGCAAAAATCATTCAGCGCAGTACATCACCTTACAATACTCCAGTGCTTTTTGTTAAGAAACCTGATGGAAGTTACCGTTTGGTAGCGGATTTTCGAAAGCTCAATAAGATCACTATTGTTGAGAACTTTCCGATTCCAAATATATCGGAATTAATCGATAACTTGTCTGGAGCCTTGTATTTTTCTACCCTGGACCTAACCAGTGGATTTTACCAATTGTGTTTACATCCTGATGATTATCCGAAGACTTCTTTTTCAACACCTGATGGCCACTTTGAATGGACCAGAACCCCATTTGGTCTTAAGAATGCGCCTGCATCCTTTCAGAGACTTATGTCTCTGGTGCTGGCTGGCATATCTGGAATTTACATAGATGATATTATAGTTGCTTCAAGAACATTCGAAGAACATTTGGGAAAACTAGAAGAGATTTTTGTAAGATTAAGTAAACATGGTCTTAAATTGAAACCAAGCAAATGCCATTTTTTCAGAAAAACAATTAAGTATCTTGGATTTTTGGTATCAAATGGAAAAGTACAACCTGATACTCATAATTTGGAAGTTGTAGAGAAATTCAAAATTCCTAAATCAATTAAGAATGTGAGACAATTTCTTGGACTCACTGGATTCTATAGAAAATTCATAAAAGATTATGCAGAACTGACTTTGCCATTAACAGAATTATTGAAAACTAAGAATAATGAAAGTAAAAAGAAATTTATTTGGACTAATGAAGCTCAAAAATCTTTTGAAATTTTAAAGGGAAAACTTTTGTCAAAACCAATTTTGACCCTTCCAGATTTTAGAAAACCATTTATTTTACATACAGACGCATCAAATCACTCTTTAGGTAGCTATTTGTCTCAAGAAGATGAGAATAAAATTTTGCATCCAATATCTTACGCAAGCAGAAAGCTTAGTGAAGCAGAATGTAAATACAGTGTTGTCGAAAGAGAAGCATTAGCTGTTGTTTGGGCTACTAACTATTATAAACATTATTTAATTGGAAAACCTTTCACAATTTTTTGTGACCAGAAGTCACTAACATTCGTATTTAAATTAAAAGATCCTACATCTAGATTGGCTAGATGGATTGCATCCTTATCACAATTTGATTATCAAATAGTACATAAACCAGGAAAAGCAAATGTTGTTGCTGATTATATGTCAAGAAATGTAGATGAATGTACAAATACTATTAACAATATTCCACAAAGATTCGTGTCACAATATAAAGTTATAAATCAAAATGTTAATCAAAATTTTCCAAGTGTAAATCAAAATTCTCAAAGTTCTAATAATGTAAACAATACTAATAGTAGCAATAGAAGAGAATCAGAAATCAATTTGAATCCAGCAAATACAAATGAAGAAAATGAAATTTGTGCTGTTAATAATAATGAAAGTGAAATGCAAAATGAAAATAACATACAAATTGGTCAATTGGAACAGACATTTACTTGTCCTACCTTGCTCATAAGAATTAAGAATGCTCAGAAATCTGACCCAAGGTGCAATAAAATTATAGATCTCTTAGATAAAAATATAAAACCTTACCCACAAACTTTGGTATTTTTTAGAAAAGATGATATTCTGTGGTGTACTCACAAACACCCAAAGCGTAGACATCAAGAACAAGAAAGAGTTGTTGTTCCGCAAGAACTTGTGTCTGAAATTTTATGGTTACATCATGACTGTCCCACTTATGCACATTGTGGATTTAGAAGAACTTTAGCTTCTGTTAGTAGAAAATACTTTTGGCAGGGAATGTATTCCCAAACCCATAATTATGTATCATCATGTGAAATTTGTGTGGTAAATCGTGGCTTTAGAAATAACAAAGCACCCATACAAAGGTTTTCAAAGTCCACATACCCATTTGAGCGTATCGCCATGGATTGTGTCGGACCATTACCTATATCAAGATCTGGAAATAAATTCATATTAGTCATAACTGACTATTTTACAAGATGGCCTGAAGCATATCCCTTAGCTTCAATTAAAACTGAAGACATTTTAAGTTGCTTAGAGCACTACATGGCTCAGCATGGTATACCTAAATTCATCGTCTCGGATCAAGGGACGAATTTTGTTTCTAGAACAGCAAGATGTTTTTATAAGAAATTAGGAATAATAAAGAATACTACTACTGCCTACATGCCATCTGTAGACGGTTGTGTTGAAAGATTAAATGGTACTTTGATCAGATCCTTGAAAAATATTGCATATAACGATAAAGATAATTGGGACAATCTGATACATTTTGCTTTATTAGCACATAGAAATGCCATACATGCTTCTACGGGTGAATCGCCTGCTTATTTACTCTATGGTAGAGATTTAACAGTTCCAAATACTTTGATCACTGGATTTAAACCTCCGACATATGAATCAACATATGATTATGGAGAAGACATGAGATTCAGACTTAAAAGAACATATGATGTAGTAAAAAGTAACTTAGAAAAAGCTGAAAATTCACAAATTTTACAACAGCATAAGAAAGCGAAGATGCCCAATATTAAAGTTGGTGATTTAGTGTATCTTTACACTCCCTTTTTACCTCAAGGCCAGTCAAGAAAACTGAGCTCTTTTAATAAAGGTCCTTTTAAAGTGATAAAACAAACATCTGCAGTGAATTTCTTAATCAGACATGTAATGAATCCCAAAAATGAACAACTGGTTCATGTGAACAGACTGACTCTTTTACCTCCAAGAAGAGAGGAATTGCAAAAATTTTCAAAACAAACTCATGAAAGTCAAAAATTGAACTCTAAGACAAATAAACTTACTCCTGTGATCACCGCTGAGAAAGACTCTGTGAAACTAAAATCTTGTTTAACAAGATCTGGAGATAAATCTCAAAACAAAAAAACTGTGAAACGAGTAAGATTTAATTTGCCAAATAAAAGGGTAAACGAAAATGCTGTTCATACTAGATCAAATTGTCGTACAAATCAAAGACAACAATATGTTCAGAGAAATAATTCAAATAACTTTGATAATAGAGGAAATGGAAGAATCATTTACAACAATAACTTTAGAAATAGTTATACACCACACCAAAATCAGTATTACATGACAAACAGAAATACACGTACACCCTATAATCTTAGGAGTCAAAGATTTTCACAATATTAAATTTTGGTTGAGTTCACAATTTTACAGAAATTAAATTTTGCAAGAAAAGATTTCATTTTAAGTTAAAGTTTATACTTGTTTAAGTTATATTTCAATATTGTCTTTTAAAATAGAATTTATGAAAAAATTGTTGTGATTTTAAAATTTATTGGAAATCTTGCATTAAGTTAAAAAAGTAAATAAGTAATTGATTTTGTGAACTATAATTTATGAATATTTATATTATAATTTAAATAATAAGTAATTTTGTTAATTAGTAATTTTGTTAACTGACTCTCCTTGGACTTTAAAATTTTTTCGAGAGTCCTGTCTTGATTGACTTTGATTATATTGATGTGTTGTAATGTAAAAGAATGTTTGATTATTTGTTTAAGTTCATTAATGAAAATAATTAAAATGGTGTTGGTAAATTTGTTGTTCCCCTAAGTAAAAAGGAGGAAAATTTTGAATATTGAAGAAAAAAATATATAAATAAATAATGAAAAGTAAATGATTTATTAAAATAAAATTGAAAGTAAATATGAAGTATATAAAGTAATTGAAATAAATTAAGTAATTTGAAAGTGAAAATGAAAAGTTTGAATTTGAAAATTTTTGAAAATTTAATGAAATTAAAAGTTTTGAAGATCAAAAGTAAATGATCTCTTTTGAAAAATGTTTTGAAACTTTGTTGCTGAGAGAGGTGAAATTTTTGGCTGATGTGTTGTTGAAATTCTGTTCTCTTGAAATTCCATTTCACATTGTTGTTTTTTTTTGACCAGCAGTTTTCAAACATCTACACAAATTTCAGTTAGACATCATATTTTTATGCTGCAACCCCTTTTTCTGAAAGCTGGCTGGTGGACGCAAACATGGACATATTCACATTGGATCACAGATGAAGATGCAGCTTAGCAAATTAATTGTCCGAACTTTTGTGGCAGGACTGGAGTCCTGGACGACAACTTGCTCCGAGCCTACCTAGGAGGGTTGTGTTTGGCCAGGTGGGAAACTGGTGAAGCTATGAGGATGATGATGATGAAGAAGATGATGATGATGTTGGGATCAGCGCAAGCTGCCCAAAAATGTTTGATGATATCCGTGCTTCTGAGGCGTGTCCTGGCGTCCTGTTTCTGCTGAAATCGCTTCCTGCACGCGAGTATTTTTTTTTTCTACACTCCCTTTTCTGTTGGCAACTCGTTAGTCCCCGCCGAGTTTGCTCTTTAGATGTGTTCCTGCTTTTTTACATAACTGACGTGAATTTCAGGAGAAAATTCTCTCCTCTTCTCTCTCTCAGTAGACAAATGTATGTAAATGTAAATTTTTCTTTTGTGACATGAAGTTGTCACTTGTTGAGTTATTTCAGAGTGAAAGTTGTTAAAAATAAAGTAAATGAAAATTTTAAGATAAATTAAATAATGTAAATATAAATGAATAATTTAAAGTAATTTATGAAAAGTGTGTCAGAATGAGAAAATTCTGAATTGTTTTAATGACAAAAATAAGTTGAATTAAAGTTAATGTTAAAATTGTTGAATAAATGATGAAAGGTTGAAAAATTGAAGATAAATGTAATTTAAAGTTAATATGTTGAATTTGAAAGTAATTTAATGTGAAAGTTAAGATTTTAATGAAAGTTTTGAAATGAAAAATTGAAATTGAAAAATGGAAATATTGAAAGTGACTTTGTTCTCAAAAAGTGAGACATTTTTGAATGAGTGAAGAATCTCATTTCCTGAATATGACAAATTTAATTTAGAAATTAATTTTCAAAATATTTAACCTTTTGATGAAAATTAAAAATAATTGTTTTGTGTCACTTGTGTGTTTGAAAGTGACAAATGTTAAATTTTTGAATTGTTTATATTGTTAAGTTTTGTAAATTCATATCATATCATATTTTATTTTTCATATCACCTGGTTGATCTCAATGTAGATGATTGAGATAGTGTGTTGTCAGGCAAATTGCCTTGACAAAATTTCTTTTGAATTTTAGTGTAATAAATGTGAATTTTTGTAAAGGTTCCTTTAAGATGTGGTGACGCCTTGTCATCCTTTTGGTTTTCTTTTGGACTTTGCCTGTGGTGATGAGTGGCTTGGCCAGTCATTCAGATCTACAGTGTTGTTGCTTTTGAGAGAGGTGAACGATCGCACTTTTCTCGCCCAAAATTTTGTATTAAATTATTTTACACTTACAGGTTCCTAAAACTCCTTGTAAATTTTGTGTTTTTGTGTTTTTGAGTGAGAGAAAAATTTTCCTCACTGTGTTCTGAAAATTTTTGCCTCCCGGAAGGGGAGAGCTGTCATGTCGCAATTCTGCGCCATGAGCCTTTTGTATTTTCTGCGAGAGAAACATCCTTCTCTCCGTTCGTGCCAGTACAGTGTTTTTACTAACACTTGTTTCCATTGAAATTACATTAAAAAGCGCATTTCGTCGAGAAAGCGTTGGTTTGTCTAGACTTAGTGTCGGGCCGTGGAGCGTGACGTTTTGGATGTGTAGTTGCTATGTGAGCGCGCCGTCCAATCAGGAAGAGGCGCATTTTTGCGAAAGAGAACTTGCGTGGGCTCAGAGGACCCATTTTTCGCTCTCTTGGTGCTGGAATTTTTCGACTGAAAGGTCGCATCGAAAGTTTTGTCTAATTTTTAGACAAAAGGCTTTGGCCAAAATGGCTTGCCGTTCATCTGGAGCTGAAGAAGAGGAGCCTGGAACCTTTCATTAATTATCCTGATGCAAATTTATTCTAAATTATATTTTTTTTATTCCAGGAACATTCCGATGACGACTCTGGAAATTGAGAGCGTAGAATGACGGTTTTGTTCAATTCGAGGCATTGTATACGGAGGTTCGGGTTCTAAGGATTTTGGAATCTACGTTGGTTTCGCCCTGTGAACTTTTTGAATTACCAGCTAAAAAAACCCGTGATATTTTGATGCGAAACGGAGCTCCAAAAATTTGTTAATCTTGTATCAAGGTAAATTTTCTTTTTCCGGAAACAATGTTTCCGAAATGGCACTGGCATGATGAAATTAAAATTAATAACTAAAATGGCTCATATCAAAATATTTAAAGTTAAATTGGGAAAAGATTTAAGATCGTATGTTTATACATAATTTGAATACTTGTTATGCAACATATATATTTTTACCAGAGCATTGTTGAGTGTGTCTAATAAGTGAAGCTCTGAAGTTTTATTTATAATTGAAAGTAAAAATGCAAATGTTGAATTCTTTGAAAAATCTAAAAATAAATCAATATTTAAGTTTGTGTTAAAATGAGCCTGTTTATTTGTGTCTGCATATTTTACTTTACTCATTGTACATCATTTAGGATTAATTCTCCTAAACTGGGAACTCCTTTAAATCTTGAACCTGGTGTTATTGCTGATACATTTTTGATGGTAAACATGTTAAATTCATGTCTCTTGGGCATTTTGAAATTAAGTTCACAAGTTGTGGGTGGTGGAGTCAGTAGGTGCTGTTTGTACTGACCCAGCTCCCACAGCCTCTATGTCAAGATATTTGTTCAGTGCAAATTTTTCACCGTGTTTTGGAATTTTTTCTCTGCAGGGAGGGGGGACATCATGTCGTACAATACTTGTACGACATGTTGACATTGCAATTACGGATGCCAAGAAAGATAAAGGGCAATGTAAATGCAGCAGAGGAAACCAATTGGAACGCAAACATAGATAAACAGCGTTCATCTCCTTCTGTATCAACGACAATTGGGAGGAGTGGTATGAAACCAAAGGGGGAAATAAGAATGTGCTCCAAAGATTGTTCCAGAAAGTTCGACATATTTGAATTTTCAACAACGACCTAGCAACATGTCAATCGAGTTGTTCAAAAAAATATCTACAGTGAGCACACAAAGAAAGCGTGGCTCAGAAGTGTGTTGTGCAATAGAATCTTACAACACAGTGATTGCGCGAATAAGTGTCAAAATGCAAGAGAATAAGTATTTATGTGTTTCACTTGTCACTAATTATCACGGAAGGCACACATTTAACGGTTATCTAATAATGAACAATTAGTTCGTACGAATCTACGTCGTAATAACGAGTTCTTGTATTTTAAACTAAAAGAACTATTTTGAGTTTCGGTAGATTAAAAGAAAGTGTCTAAATATATGTGTCAATTATATTATGTGTTATAAACATGTTTATTAATGAAATATTGGTAGTGCTAGATGTATTATAAAAATGGATTGACGAATAATCTTAGTAATCAAGATAAATAGATATCTGTGAAATTAAATATTAAAGAAATTGATCAATTTAGATAAGTGTGTTTATTTATATCTTCTGTATTTCTCTATCCGACTTGAGAACTGGGAGTCTTTATAGCCAATAATGGAAATAGATGCTGCTAGGAAAATGTAAATTTTTGAATCAAAAATGTAATCTCCAGAGCTATAAGTAAAACTATTTAGGGAACTTCGCTACCCATTCAGAGGTTCAATGCGAAATCTGTTCCTAACATTATTTAAACTCAAGCTAGTTATAACTGAGAAATAAATGCTTTAAGAAAATGTTTCGTATAGGAAGTATAAAAGGTACCAGTAGTAGAAATCTTTGGTGAGCTAACACATCCCTGAGACTTTTATGCGAAATACATAGCAGTTACAAGCTGAGATTTATATGTAGCCAATGTTTTGAAATAGCAGTATCAAACAAAATATAAACGTTTTTTTCGGATATTTCAAACATAAACAGAGCTAAAATTCCTAGCGCATTTACCGTATTTTCTCCAGAATTCATCAAACCTATTTTTAAACATTTTGTATTTTTTTCTTGCAGATTTTACAAGGACATATATGTTCTGTAACGTTGTTAAGTTCCGTAACGTTGTTACGTTCTGTAACGTTTAATAATGTACCTTCTGGGAGTAACTTGCCTCTCCCGAAAAGAGCTAATGACGTCACGAACACAGAAATTGTAACACGGCCATTTTCCACTACAATTATTTAGACAATTAAGTTGTTTGATCATTGAACCATAAATACGATATTTAATATTTTAGGGGTTTTGTGAAATTTCACGAATATGAAATATATTCGCGAATTTAGGAATATTTTTTTTATTGTCTAATTTCGATTATCATTTTCGTTTCGTGACATGAATTTCCAAGATTTTCTTTTCGAATTATAGGGTGTTTTAAAAAAATTAGCGAATATCAAATATATCAAGTCATTGGCATTTCATATAATTGAAGAATACTTCGAAAAATACCTCGTTGAAAAATACCTCACTGGAGAATGCATAATTCAAAAATATCTCACTGAAGAAAATCTCACTGAAAAATAAATCACTGGAGAATACATAACTGAAAAATACCTCACTGAAGAAAACATCACTGAAAAATATCTCACTGAAGAATACTTAGCTTCTTCACTCATATAAATCGAGTGTAAAATATTTTCGTATCAGGAAAGATTCGATAGATTTCTGGAATACGAAAATAAATCGTTTCCCTAATTACAAAAAGTCGCCATCTGACGTTAAAACCCACAAACAGTGACGACGAACAAACCCGCGAGCAATCCTTTTCAAAATTTAAAGTCTTGTTACAAGACAACAGACGATGCATTACAGAAGAAAATTATGTAGTACACTATAAAATGAAACAGAACGATGCCTACCTGAATGAAAATTATGATCTCATGCAATGGTGTTGATAACTATAGCAAAATTTGAACGGTTCATAATGTTCGCATAAGTCACTGGATTTAGCTGCAGTTATCTGAACTCATCTATTTATTTTGGATATGTAGACTCTAGTGGTAAACCATCATCATTGATATGTTCTTAGGTCTTTTTGTACTTAATTCAGCTGATTAGTTTAAAAATTTGTTCATAATACAGTAAATGTTGAGCAAAACGTTGCGAGAGTTGCATATCTGAACTGAAAACAGTGGATTATGAATGGTACATTGTTTTGATATAAATCAACATAACATATGGATTTTCCTCTAAAGCCACATATAATAACATAAATGATTATAATACTTATATTATATAGTGCATTTACTATAGTACAGTGGTTCCCAAACGTTCAAACTCAAGGGCTTCCTAGAAATAAAAGTACATAAATCGCGGATGAATTGGATCTGTGAGTAAATGTCTGTGGGCAGAAAATGTCCAAAGTTAAACTCTTAAAAGTGAAAGGTTTTTATTATGAAACTTGTTTTATGCGATTTACTAATGTGATATATTTTAAAGTTCATAAAGCAAAAGGAAATAATGTTATTTCAGGTGGGGGTGGGGGATTGTTTCACTTTGAATAAGTCTAATATGATGGACGATAACTCACCTTGAACTATTTTTCTAAAAATTTTCAAAGTTGGTGCTGTTGGTTTTATTAAAAATAAATTTCAATATTTATTTAAGATAAGGTAGTGAAATAAAAATCACTTACCTTTATTACATTCTTTTGTCGGTAGCGCCTCTTTCTTTGAGCGTTTAATTTACTTATGAAAGAAAACAGGATTTGCAGCACGAATGATTGCTACTATATAATAATTTTAAATTATATTTTAATTATACATTGTTAATTTATCAAATCATATACATGTGAAAGGTGAAAATGCAGTTTCTTTATAAGCAGTTTTTTCTGTTAATTTAAAATTTTATTTCCCTCTTCCTTTAAAATAAGTTAACAATAAATATAAATAACTGGATAACAATAATAATTTCTGCAACAGTCCTATATTTCTCTCAAGAAACGATCTTAAAGTCATCTCTAGAGAGATTTGAAAATTGGCGTAAATCAGATTTTATTTGGTCAATACCTCTTCTGTTGACGTGTATTTTAAATACGTATTAGCATGAACATGGAATTAATTTACGCCAAGACAATTTTTATCATTAAACTCTTAACTTAAGGGGAAATATATAAAACTTTATTGTTTGATTTTAATTTTTATAAGTACTCCGAGTTAATTCATAGGAAAACATTCAGCTCTCAATGTACAAAAGTATTTGTCTAATACAAATGGTTTCTGAGTTATAACTTTTTATCTATTTCTGAAACATAATATACAAGATTTTTAAGTGCATGTTTAAATTACAAAATATCCTGCTTTCATTAATTACAACCATATTTTTAACATACAAAATGTTCAAAAATAAATAAAAACAAATCATTCAAAACTATAATTTCCTTATTGGTTTATACGTTTTGAGTTCACTTATTTCCTGTTTTCAGTTTCAAAATTTAACATTCAGATGAGAAAACAGTTTAAATCTGAATTATCTGTAAATTGCAAGTATACGATAATTCCTGATTAAGCAGGAGAGGAAAATTTATGGCAAAGATATTGTCAATCGTATCTCAGATTTCCTTGCTTGAATGAGCCTATGATACAAAGCACTGATGCACGTATTCTGGGCATATTAAATCCATTCAGAAAATAATGTGTCTTTGGAATGCAGCCCAATTAAAGTATCCAGGATTTGAAATAGGTTTATGAAAATGAATGTTATAAATTGTGTGTCCCACTTCAAATCCAGAAAAGAAACTATAGTCCAAGTAATGAAATGGTTTATAACTCAAACTGCAGTGCAAATCAAGACGAATAAGCATATGTAGGTTTCGCAAATAAACTGGATTTTCTATCTCTCTGGAAAAAGTCTGAACTTGAGAGCACAAATAAGAACAAGGTTATGCAGACTAAACTGAAATGTCTAAAATTCATTTTAATGTAGTGGCGCCATCTTGTGACCCAACAGGAAAATAAAAATAGGAAAAAAAGTTTAACAACCATGACTAAAGACAGGGCTTATGAACACAAAGGATCAGCATATTATACGCGTTCATGCCCTACCTCTGAAAAATATGGAGCCACTGACAAATCATTGACTAGATTTAGTTTTGATATCGTCTACATTTTTAAGTTTGGCCAACAGAGAATTGCGTTTATTTCGGTTTTCAGCCCCAGACTTTGTTAACGGATGGAGGAAATCCAGTTAATTTTGTAAATGTATGTATGCTTATTTATCTTGATCTGCGCTGCATTTTAAGTTGCAGACTTTATTGATCATGCCCCAAGTCACCTGCTTTACTAATAGTCTAAGTAAATGAATGGATAAAACGCTGAGTGGCCAGTTTGAGATACACTGTTTGCATTCCAAATGAGGTATACAGAAGCGCGGCAGCCCAGTGATTAGTGCTCGGGAATTGCACTCGGCCGACCAGAGTTCGATTTCTGCCTCTTTCTAAACTATCGTCGTGTTTGCACGGAGTACGATAATATTAGACTTGTGGATTCGTAAGTCGTTCCGATAGGTTGGTCGTAGGGGAAGGAGAATGCGATCCCTGGGAATGAATTCCTCACTGGGTTCAGGTCTCAATCGGGTAGCACTTCCCGGCCTTTCAAACATATACTTTACACCTTCGGTTAGGTCAGACGATATGGGTCGAACAAGAAGAAATTGGGGTATAAAATGTCTGTGGTGTCTAAGTTACTTAACCCTACAGTTATAACTGAGATCTTCTCGACATTATTACAGATACCCGAAATTTATTTTATTACCTTATCTCGGATGACAGTATTTAGAGTTACCAATTGTTAGTGTGAAGGAGTGTTGAAGACCCAGACCGTCCGACTCATCCGTGGACGTGAGCAGCTAATTGTTAGTGTGAAAAGTTCCGATACCTATGGCCTTGAATACACATTTGGGCTACACAAATAATTTATATCTTTATTATCTTCGATTTTTTTATAATTCCCATTTTTACTATTCGTCACATATCGTTTCAGGGTTTTTTGACAAATCACGCTTTTCCAGTCAGGCCGAGTTACTATAAATAGTAATCTATTTTAGCAATACGTACAAGAGAAAGGAATCAGTTCAGCAGACTGAAAAAGAATCACTGACTCGGTTAACCAAATGCATATTGAGTCACCGAGAAGCCTTTACTTATGTAAGGGGTTTCGCATTTGTGAGGGTCCTGCCACTGTTCCTAGGTGGGTGTTATTGTTATTGTTCATCTGGGTACTTGGTGAAATCGCAGCATGCATGTATGATGTAACTATGTGTATGTGTGCAGTGTAAATTAGTAGTTTATATAAAGCATATAGTGTAAAAATCGTGTAGGATTCTTCCAGGTTCTAGGTCAAGTGAAGTTTATGTTAATAAATAGTGCATTGAGTTTGAACAGTGGTTACTTTCCTTTCCGTCGCCAGTTGTTGGTTTCAGATTGGTTTTCAAGAAGTCAGGTAGCGAGATACATTTAGCGAAATATCGCCAACGAAATATGGCCAGTTTAAGTACGTTCAAGAATATAAGACTTTGGTCAATATATTCGCTCGTTACCAAGGTTTTTCGAAGTATTTTTCCTAGGTGTATATAGTCATTGCTCATACACGGGATTTAAGCAACACGACCACGAGTGGAATGCTTGCAATTTGAGAATTTTGCCTTCTTGTTTATGAATCCGTTGAGCATTTAATTACTGCTTTTTGCATCTCACTGCTGTTATACAACTGTTCCAGATAGCTAGAGATTCTAAATATATCTCATTTTATGTTTATTGTTGTTCAGATTTAATATTGATACTTAAATTCGTCATTGTATTCTGAAAATAAATATGCAGGACAAAACGATTACGAAGCAGCGACACCCATTTTTCAGATATTTCCACAACTCTACGATTTATGTCAGTAATTTTCAGTTCACAAGTACTACGTCAACTAAGGTGTTGGCTGGTAAAAAAAAATTAGCAGTATAAGAAGTTTGATAAGTAGGAGCAAGAAAGCATAAAGTGACTTTTACCGTTGATAAAAATGTTATCATATCAATCTCTCGCTGTAGGAAGCGTAAATATTTTGAAAGTAAATATTTTATGCATTTAAAAGATCATTTCCATATACTTTCTTTTAGTCGCATATTATTGGGTTTGTTTTTCGAAATGTTTTTCCTGGCCCTTAAGCAACTATCATGTCGTTTTAAAGGCTGATTCCCTGCACACATATAGTAGCGACTACAAGACCAAACCTAATCGAACCGGCTTTCGATTTCTCAACCCAAGGTGCAAAAAATAGAGAAACATCATATAGGGAACAATATCTCAAAACCCTCGGGAAATTTCAGCCCGGTAACCAAGAAGCCTGAATTCAACTACAAGACAGAACTTACAGAGCCAATGTCCGCTAAAGACGACTATTTTCGACGTTAAGATTGTACACTAAACAAAATAAAACTTTTAAATTTAAGTTGAAATCTATTTTTAACTGTGTTAGTTTCCCTGTCTTTGATAGGCTAAAATACTTGTGTATATAATGGGATATATCTTTACATTCAGTATTCAATTGTGTTTAGGTAATGCCAGTGTTATTTAAGCTTTGGTTTTCAGTAATAACCCTCACAGCAAAGATCGTCACATGAAATCGTCGCATGATCGTCACAGAGACGTTGTAGTCACGTGACACCTGGGTCACAATGTGACATCATATTTGTGACTTCTATGCGGCGTTACGCATTAGTAACTTCGTAACTTCATCGTGACTATATTCTGCGACGTTCCCACAATTTAATTAACACGTAACAATGTGACGACATTACAAGGGCAATTACAATGTGACGTCACAAACAAGTTAATATGCGACGTCACAAACGACCATAAAAATGACCAAAATGACTTCGTTAGGACCTCAATATGGCATTGCCGAGACGTACTGAGACGTCCTCTGAAGTCACAGTGTGGCGTAAATATTACGTCACTGTGAAAAAAAAATGCTGTTAGGGAAGGTGTATATATTTAATTAATTCCACCCCTTTCGATAATTTTAATTAACATGGTTCTATTTTAATGTTTATAAAGCAATGGATACAGTGATATAGGGGTGGGGTGGAGGTGAAATTGATTTACTTTAGTTTGTCTAATTTGCTCAATGATAACTTTCACAGATATTTAAGTTTGACGCAGATACAGTTCATACAACTGATACAATTTGGAAAATTGCAAATGATGTCGCCATATTTCTGCAACAGATCTCTAAATCTCAACATATTGTGCTGGACAATTTGAAAACTAATATGTTTTATTCAATTCCATGAAAAGTAATTTTATAATTAAAATACCCCTGTTTAATTTTGAGTCATAAGATTATCTAGTTATTCAAGCTTATTAAGCACCTGTTTAATGTATATGACATTCATGTTCTATCCATCTAAAAGTATTTTTATATTTGAGAATATTCAGAAATAATTAAAAAGCAATCCATATAAGGCTATAATTTCCTTCTCTGTTTATATCTTAGAGTCAACTAATTCGCAATATTTTCGCTCCATAATTTAACATCCAGCTCAGCAAGCATTTTGAATTACAATTTTCTGTTATTTGCAAGTGTCCGATAATTCCCAGTGAAGTAGGAGAGGAAAACTTATGTTAAGAAGATTGCCAATCGCACCCCAAATTTTCTTGGTTAAATGCATCTTTACCAGAGCACTGATGCATGCATTCTGTAACGAATAAATATATTCAGAAAATAATATGTGTTTGAAATGCAACCCAGACAAAGTATCGAGAATTTGATATAGGTTTATGAAGTTGAATGTAAGTTATACATCTCGCTTCAACTACAGAAAATGGACTATTGGCCTAATTATTAGGCCAATAGTCCATTTTCTGCATCGGTAAAGCGTTGAGTGGCCAGGCTTAGATTCACTGGCTGCAATTCCAGATGGTATATAAAATCTTCTCCGTGCCGCCTAAGCTACATAATTCTGGAAGTTAATTGTAATATTTAATTAAGGTTCTCTCAATACTGTTATAAATACATGATGCCTGCCTTAAAACCCCCTTGTTTGATAACAGACTTTTCCATTATCAATTTTTATTACGGGACGTTCCATTTATATATCGGGTAGAAGCCATACTTTTACCGATGTAAAATGAAATGAAATCAATAACTAAATCAGAACCAATAGTCATTACTTCTTTATGCTCAGATAGCTGGTATTTGAACTACACAAAAGAAAAAACAAATGTAGCTATTTTTAAAAAAACAAATGTAGCAATTTTTCATCGATTTGGACATGCTGGCCGTAGATATGAACTTAATTAACTGGAATGTGGCTCCACTCGACTTTGCCATATGATAATCCATTTATAAGTAATATGTGTTTTTTCTTTGGAAGATACAATACCGAGTATGGAGTTTCGTGGAAACCCATTATATTACTTTCCTTATATACATAATGTATAAGGAAAGTATTGTGACGGAGTCGAAAATTCGAATTCGAGTTTTCGACGGGAGAGCACGTTTCAAGCATCCCTGATCACGAATCAAACATTTTTGAAGTGATGTCTGTGTGTGTGTGTGTGTGTGTGAGTGTGTCAGTGGGACTGTGGAGACGATAACTGACGAACGAATGTACCGATTTGAACCAAATTTGGTACACAAATCACAATCCGTAAACACTGGAAGCCTATTGTTTTTATACACAATCGAATGTTTAGAACCCCCCCTAAATTTTCGAATGAAATTTTTAAAAAATAGTCAAAAAGTCAAAATCACTAATAAAGTTACGCAAATAGACATTTCTTATTGTAATTTTTCATTAGAAAACGATTGACATAAACTTTAGAACGCTAACACGAACCGTTCTCGAGATATTGTACATTTTTCAAAAAAAATATCAAAAAGTCATATAAAATAAAAAAAAAATATTTCCTATTGATAAATATGTTCACTTTTCATATGTAATACCATGCGGTATTACATATGATAATTTGGGCGACATCATTCTCGTTCATGTAGCTCGTTCCATTCATGAAAAAATATACTCTGAATAATACTTTTGTATTTGAACGCCAATAGTCATATATCTGCTGTAAGAATAACTTATTTCTTAGTGCATAACGCTTGGCGAGATTTTGGCGACGAATTTGGCGGAATGTCGCCAACTTGGCGACTTTTTGAAATGTTGCCAAATTAACGAAAACCGCGCCAAATGGATAAAAATGACGCTAAATCAATGAAAATGACGACTCATTGTCGAAAATTCAATGTCTTGGAAAGAATATTAGTATCTACTATAAGAAAAACACCTATTTATTTTACTGTAAAAGTAGTAAATTCATTGCATTATATAAGGAAAGTCATGTGTTGCCCACATCAGATTTTTATTACTGTAAATGTAGTAAATTCATTACATTATATAAGGAAAGTCATGTGTTGCTCACATCAGATTTTTTTGTAGCCGCTATGGTGTAGACAAGAAATCGACCGCAGATAGACATGCGTCGCATTAAAATTGTCAAAACGTGTTCAGAATTTTTCGAAAGTTAAAACATATATATTGACATTAAAATACCGGAAATCGAAAATTTTTATGAAAACTTTCCTTTCTCTTTACTATGTACATTGCAAAATTTTCTGCTACCTTTGCTTATTCTTTTTTTGTTACTTTATTGACAATTTCTGCAAACTATCAGAAAAGCCTCAATTAAGGTGTTCATGAAAATTACAGCTTATTTCTGAAATATTCATCTAATTATCGTCATCCAAAGCATTACTTTTGTATGTATGTATGCATATATATATATTATAAAATTTTGAAAAATGTGTTAAAATTTTGTGAATTATGTAATAAGTTAAAAGTAACAAATACGTTAAAATACTACTTGTAAAGCTCCATGCTGCAATTTTACATGTGTATAAATATATAAATTCTGAAATAGGACAATTAACTATGTACTCGTAATAATGCTAGTAAAGTAACATAATATACGGCCAGTGGGAGTTGCGACCCCCATCTCTCCGGTTAAAGCTTTTTTCCGCCATGGCAAACGCTCTCGGTAGCTGATATTCCCCACACCATTTTCTTCATGACACTTTCAATACCATAAAAACAAGTTATATATACATATACATTTTTAATAACATGTAAATTTATAAAAAAAATTATAAATGTAATGGTATTCACTAAATAAATTAAAGATAACTTGATTTAATATTAAAGACACACAATTTTTCAACATTTGTTGTCCAGTGGTATCAATGTTCAAGAGCTATCCGCTTCTTAGCAGCTGGCTGATTTTGAATTACTCTGTTATCAGTGTATATAATATTAGTAATATGTTGAAATTATTGTGAGGCAATATTGAATGGTATATAAGCTTTTGATTGCAGTAAAATCTATTATATAAGTTTTAACGTATTTTTGACTTTGTAGAAGCCCCTGGTCTAGAATCCTCTGTCCATTTACAGTATCAACTGCAGCACAGATCTTAACGGAATAGGATTTTCGTTCTGTCCTTAGGTTGCAGAGCAAATGTTTTTCTTACAAAATCTTTGAAAATAATCCAGAAGTTCCCTGGGGACCTTGAATTCTGAATCTTTTCAAACTTATATTACTGATTACCGGTAAGTACTTAATCCAGTCGGATTTTCAGTCCCTCCCCCGACATATATTATATGTTTTCTAAATTCTGTACTACAATATCGACTAACCAAATTAATTAGGTTTTACAATTTTTATCCAGAAGTGGACAAAATGGGATAGGGGGAGGGTAAAATAACATGGAATATAAAAGGCTTAACTTGATTACAAGCCAAAACCCAAATGGACCAATTCTCATTTGAGACATCTATTTCCAATGCTAAGCACCATATATTGATGAACACAATAAAACATATTAAAAAGATGCAGCTTAAAATTTTACGAGTGTTAGTCGTTCTTATGTTTGACAGGCATAAATACTAGAAAAGTGTATATTTAATTTAACCGTAATCAGGTTATATAAAATTCTACCACTTATAGCTTGGATAATGTGCATAAATATACGAAAACGATGCATATAATGACTAAAATGTCTTGATTGATTTATATTTTGATACCACTAAGTAGTTATATCTTGCTCGTTCAATATATAGCATCCAGTTCACTAAATCTTTCTAATTAGTCAGTAGTAATCCGTTAAGTGCAAGTCTCTCCGATTACTCCGCATTGAACGGGAGAGGAAAATTTATGTTAAGGAAATTGTCAAGCGGCGCTTAGATTTTCTTGGATAAATGAATCTATGATATAAAGCACTAGTGCGTGTATTCGTGTATTTAGAGCACATATTACATATTTTAGGAGAGTATATGGTATATTAAAATGTAATTGGTATCAAAAGTTATTTTGTTGAAATTTTCGTGGTTATTGTGTAAAATTTGAAAAATGGATCAGACAGATGTATAATATGGAAAGAATATAAAAGAAGATTGAAAAATAACTGCGAATGTAAAAATAAGTGTTTAGAAAATTAAAGTGATTTTTAGACACAATCTAAAGCATTAATTAATTATTTTAGTCAGAAATATGTCTCTATTTATTTAAGCCTTTTAAGAAGTTCTCTTAGTCGTATCTATCGATATATATAAAATAAGGGTTATTATATATATTTTTTCAACAGACATGGGATATTTTTATATTTAAACTTTTCTAAATAAAATTCGAAAATATCACTTTCCATGTAATATTTCGATGCCTTGCATCGTTTTACAGCACTAGGGGGGCTCAATTCCCTACTCACTATGCTTCGCCACTCCAGTAACTCGCTTCGCGAGTCAAGAGGCGCCTTTCCTTACTTGCTGCGCTCGCAGAGATCGCTTCGTCAGCTATTTCCAAATTAAAGCCAAACTAAAGTTTACATCGGTAAACGGTTTATTTATTCGTATTACCCTGTTACTTCCCTATAAATGTTCAAAATTTCATATTTTCGTATGCTACAGTTTCTGCGATTCGAGACAAAAATCGATGGACGCGCCGATACGAAGGAATGCTTTTCATTTCAGAAGTGCATAAAAAGTAAAATAAGTCGTAAACTACATCGAAATTAAAAACAAGAAATCTTAATCATGCATAAAGCATTGATTATGAAACATTTTGCAACTGAAATGCAATGTTAATTAAACAACTCTAAAATGAGATACATTCAGCGGTGATATCTTAAAAGTTATCACAACACTGCCATAATTTATTTTACTTGGAAAGTTAAAATCATAGAGGTAAAAGTAAAGAGATAAAATTTATATTAAGAAAACTCCAATATCGTTTCAGACAATAAATCATGTGGCCCTGAGATAAGATAAGTAGCCCTGCATTGTATGTTTTTCTATGGCGAAAGGCCTAACATATTTATTTAAACTGCCAATTTTGTAAAAATAAATTATTAGCGGAATGCAAAGTAGAACTGAATAAGTAAAGAATATCCCCACCTATTCAAACTCATTTATCTTCCAATTATCTTTATATCCAATTTATCTCCATAATTATGAATTCTTTCCTAGAACTATGAAGAGACAGAAGCACAAGAAACTGTGGTGCAACATGTCTTTGGAAATATACGTGGTGATTAGAAAATTATGGGCCAAAATTTACAAGGTGGCAGTATACACCAAACGAAGCATTTTTCGTCATAGTTTACTGGGTGGGAAATGAAACATAAAGACTTCAGTGAGAGGTCAATGGTGAATGGTGAAACCGATGAGGTGAGGCGAAAACACAAGAATGACTTAGAAGTTATAAAATGACATTTAAAAAACAACAATAAGAGGAATTTATCAAAAGAGCGACCACCAACCGAATTGACGAACTCTCTCGAACATACCAGTCATGTGACACATTTCGGCAGCGGCGGCCGAAATACTAGCGACGAATTCCTCTTCAGATTGAAGGAGAGAGTCATAGACGAGATTATTGAGATATCCCCATAAAAATGAATCAAGACACTACAGACCAGATGATTTATTTACGTTTCATTTCCTGTGACTTATTTACGTTTCATTTCTGACCCGGTAAACTATAACGAAGAATGCTTGGTTTGATGTGTACTACCATCATGTAACGTTTGGCCCAAACTATGGGACCACTTCGCCCAATCTATCGGCCTGACAAAGTGACTTCCAGATAGTCCCTTATCTCTCGCCCAAAATGGGCTGTTGCTTCACCGTACTGGAACCACATACGCCGTGGATGTCTGTCGGAACATCCTCCAGCAATTCCTGCAACACCTCCTACAGAAAAATACGGTACACACATTGACTGAGAATCGTCGCTGATGAGCATATGGATAAGTTGCATGTGGATATGGTGGCACTCCTCCAGCGATTTGCATACAGACCCCAGATCAAGTGATTAGCATAAAACTATCCACAGCTTCGTGATCCCCAGAGACTCTCTGCTTTGCATATGACGCCTGCGCAACGTCTCTGCACGGGCTCATAAAAACCAGCCCCAGAAAATTTGCATTAACGATACTTACATTCGTATTTGAATGATTACGTTCACACGCGTTATGATGTAGTACCACGCTATGTAAATTCCTATATATAACCTATTTGATGTTCCTGTAAATATAGTTTGTAAATAATTGCAAATAATCTTATTTTTTGTAAATGCTTCTGTAATAATTAAGATAGCACATCGGATTATAGCTTTATGTATGGCCCTTTGCCATAGAGTGGCGACCCTGAGACGTGATTGACACCAATCCAATTTGCTTGAGACGTGAAAACTTCAACTTTCCTGAGACTGGAAAGGCTCCCATTCACCGGAGATGTGATGCTTCAATTTATTTGAGTATTTTCTTCAATTTACGCGAGTTCTGATACTAGTACGGGTTCAGTTAAGCTAATGCACAGTGTGTAAAATTTAGTTCCTAATGCAGTTATGTCAACGGCTGGGACGACTGAAACTCGTTCGACTACAGTCAGCGGTGCAAATAATACTTCAGCTCAAAATGAAGATTGCAGCTCTGCTGAACTCTCAAAATTTGCTTTCAAAACACCTCCGTTCTGGAAAACAAGAACAGATTTATGGTTTTTGCACCTGGACTCTCAATTCCTAGTTTCCGAAATCGTAAATGGAAAAACAAAATTCCATTGCATAATTGCAGCTCTAGATTGTGATATCTTGACTCATGTCACAAATCAAATTCGCACATCTCCCGAAAATGAACATTATTCCGTGTTGAAAAATAGGATAATTTCGCACTTTGCAGATTCTGAAGTCACGGAACTTCACACTCTTTTAAAAGAATTGTAGTTTGGAGACAGAACACTAAGCCATTTACTTCGCGAAATGCAAGTTCTCGCCGGAACAATTATGCTCGAAGACGTACTTCGCACGTTGTTTTTTCAACGACTATCTGTACATATACAACACATTTTATAGATTAGTTCAAAACAACTGAAAAATAAATTCAGAAATGGCGGAAATATCTGCGATGTTTCAACTTCATCTCAGTAACAAAAGTAGCAGAAGATAGGCGTATTTTATGCTTAGAAGCTCAAGTTGCAAATCTAATGAAAACCGTAGAGCAATTTTCCCAAAATATTGTAGACTACTGATCAATCCAAACTACGAACTCGATCACAATCAAGATATCGATCGCGATAAAAACAAGAAAAATCAATCATGCATAAAGCATTGATTATGAAACACTTTCCATCTTCAATGCAATTTTGTATAAACATCTCTGAAATGCGATACATTCCTCTGTAATATTTTAAAAATTATCACAATACTGCATTAATTTATTATTTTTGAAAACTTCATCGAAGAAAATGAACTTCATTCAAATGACGGCGTTAAAATATAAATTGCCTGGCTTAAACATCTCTAAAATGCGATACATTCCTCGGTAATATTTTTAAAATTATCATAATATTACAATAATTTATTATATTTGAAAACTTCATCAAAAACAAATGAACTTTATTCAAATGACGTCATCGAAATATGAATCGCCTCTGTATAAAAGCAGCATTTCATTCACAAACATTTTTCCAATCGTTTCATTCATCACAATAATATAATAATTTATTTTATTTAAAAATTTGAAAAATTGTTATCTACCAAATTTATTTTAAAATGTGAAACCTTTCTTACATATAAATAATTCAACTCTTGGAAAGATATTTATTATATAATATATCTCTTTTTTCTTTCTGGAGGGTATAGTAGGAGTCAGAATTTAATTGAATTTGTTTTTCTCCCTATATTAAATAATTTTTATTTAAAAAACTACTTAATATATTCTACTGACATTTTTTTATATATTTTATGGGATAATTTAAATATTTTCTAAAATTTTCGAAGCAATTTGTGAATTTCAAATGCGCTAAAATATGTTTGAAAATTAGGTCCCATAGGGTTCAATGTATTTCATTTTTTCAAACAGGGTTCAAGCCAAAACTAAGTGGGTGATATTATTCATATATATTCCCATAGGTCCCACAGACCGTCTGAAAAACATAATAAAATTTCATTTTGATGAAGTCATTTTTGCGGCAGTTATCGTGCTAACGAACAGACAGACAGACAAAATGAACAAAGTCATAAACACTTTTCAACTATGTTGTAAAGTGTTAAAAACGATATCAGTTGGTATCACACGAAATTTTAAGAACGAAGTTCGAAAATGTGTAAAACCGTACAAGTTTTTGGCGGAAAATTAGGTGGCTATATCATTTCTGCGACGATGTATAGTAGCCTAGAAAACAGTCGCTTATTTTTATATGACCAATTATCTCATATAATATTTATAGTCGACAGAGGCGCTATGACATCAGTTCTTCCAAGCAACAGGCGTACTGCCACGACAAAAAATAATTTCCGTTATTCGCAGCAAACGGGTCAAAAATCAAAACTTTAGGAACGAAACAATTGATTTTAAAATTTGGATTCCAACGAAAATTCATTTGGGATTTCGTAATTGCCGATGTTTCTCGAGCAATTTTAAGTGCCGACTTCCTTGCAAAATATGAAACACTAGTCGACATGAATAATCAAAGCCCCAAACACGTCGTGACGAAAAACGCCGGCCGATTTCGAGTATGCAGAGACTATAAAGAGCTAAACGCATTAACAATTCCAAATAGATATCCCATAGCTCACATCCACGATTTTGCACAGAATCTCGAAAAGAAAAAGATACTTTCTACGCTCAATTTGGTACGAGTATTCTACCAGATACTAGTGGAACAATATGTTGTCCTAAAAACAGAGGTGATTACACGGTTCAGACTATTTGTATTTATGTTCATGCCATTCGGTTTATGCAACGCAGATCAAACCTTTCAAAGATTCATGAACGAAGTCTTACATGATTTTTATTTTGTATATATCGACGATTGCTTAATCGGTTCAGAGAAGGAAGGCAAACACCAAGAACACTTACGCTTAGTACTTGAGCTTTATTCTCAGTATTGAGTAGAAATGAATACGTCTAAATACGTTTATGGTCAATTTTAAGTAAAATTCCTGGGAAACATGGTTACGGAAGCCGGCATTTCTCCTTCAACAGATAGAGCCTCTACTATGCAAAATTTTCCACTACCTAAAACTGTATAGGATTTAAAAAGATTTTTAGTGATATTAAATTTTTATCGTAGGTTTTTACCCCAAGCTGCAGGAATGCAAGCAGGTCTGTACGATTTAATACCTGGATACCAAAAACGCGACAGTTCGCAAGTACAGTGAATCGAAAGCACAAAGACTGCTTTTCAAGCATGTAAAAACTTACTTTCATGTGCATCATTATTAACTTAACTTATCCTACAACGAATAGTGAATTTTCACTTTCGGTAGACGCATCTTCAGTAGCGACGGCATTGCAACAAAATCAAATTGGAAAGTTAAGCCCATCAGCATTCTTTTCACGCAAGCTCAATGCCGCAGAACGGAAGTACAGCGCTTAAGACTGTAAACTTTTCGCAGTATTTTCTGTCGTAAAGCATCATATTAGGAAAATATTTTATCTTATACACCGATCACAAACCTCTTACATTTGCGTTTTAACAAATAAAACCGAAAATACGACTCCACATCAATTAAGAACACCTGGAATATATTTGTCAATTTACGACTAACATACAATACATTCCCGGTTCAACAAATGTAGTAGCTGACGCGCTTTCTCTCATAGAAATTATTCATGCAATAAAATTCTTGATTATTAAGCAATAGCAAAAGCACAGACTGTTGACGAACTAAACGATCTTAAAAATCTTATCCTTCGTTGCAATTAGACGGTATTGCTATTGATCAGTCAGGTGCCATACTCCAATGTTACACCTCAACATGTGAAATTTGGCTGTACATATAGAGTTTACGCGAGCAAGTGCTTTACAACATCCACAATATTCGTCATCCAGGAGTTTGAGGAATCGTTAGCATGGTTCGAAAACGATTCATTTGGCCTTAACTCCGAAAAAACTGCGCTGAATGGAGTCAAATGCGTATCGCATGCCAAAAATCAAAGATACATCGATACACAAAATTACCTTTAGAACATTTTAATACTCCTAATGAAAGATTTCAACATGTCCACATCGACATTGTCGGACTTTTGTCGGTATCGAAAGGATTTTGATATCTACTCACTTGTGTCGAGCGTTTCACACATTGGACTTAAGCCATTCAATCCGATGATGAAACTGCTGCCACAGTATCAAAGGCATTCTATTCTGGTTGGATTTCTCGTTACGGAGCACCGATGTCATCAGTACTGACGAGGGGACGACGATTCGAAAGCGACCTATTTCATCACTTAATGAAATTTTTAGTAAGTTGAAAACCAGAACGACAGCATATCACCCTGTCTCAAATTCCATGGTGGAACGCTTGCGCCGTCAATTTAAATCAGCCATACGCTGTCAAGAAACAGAGCGTTGGATAGTAGTACTACCAACAGTACTTTTAGAACCTGATTCGCAATCAAAGAAAACCTAAAAGCTTCCAGTGAAGAATTAACCTACTGCACATCCTTACGATTGCCATGTGAATCCTACGTGGCACATCACTAAAGGACATCCTAAAACATGTACATGGATTCGTTTTACAATTAAGACTACAAATGCAACGACTAAGACCAGTTCCCGTTTCTCGTCATTCAAAATATGTTTTTATCCACAAGGAACTTCCGAAGTCAACCAGTGCTTTTGTAAATACGTCGACCTTTGAAGACACCATATGATGGACCTTTTCTAATATGTGCATTCACAGAAAAACAACACACACAACATATCGGCGGACGAAAATGCAACATCTGTATTGATCGTTTGAAGCTCCCATTTTTATTAAAGCCCATAAAAGAAGAAAAAGTAACCTCTTCGCCGGTTTTTAACCAGTCATCATCTTCCACCACTACCTCTACAGTGATCAGGTATGGAAGACAAGTTCGTTTCATATTCCCAGTTCTTTCGAGATGAGGGATGTGCTGTGGCGGTACTCCTTCAGAGATTTGCATAATCCTTCCAGATCAAGTGATTAGCCTAAAACTCTCCACAGCTTCTTGATCTCCAGAGACTCAATGCTTTGCATATGACTCATGCGCAACGCCTCTACACTGGCTCATAAAAACCAACCCCAGAACATTTTCATCAGCGATGCAGTCGTCGGACATTCGTATTTGGATGACTACGTTCACGCGCGTTATGGTGTAGCACCATGCTATGTAAATTTCTGTATATAAACTACGTAATGTTCCTGTAAATATAGTTAGCAAGTTCTTGTAATTAAACTTCTCTTTTATAAATGCTTCTGTAATAATTGAGATACGACATCGAATCTTCGCCTTACGTATGGCCCTTCGCCATATGGGTTTATACTTGTCCACACATGTTCATTGTGGATGTTAAGTGTGTCATCAAGGGCGCGAAGGCTTCATTTGCGAAAAGTGCAGTCTGGCCGCGCAGCACGCTGTCCCAGGAACCAGAGGATGAATTTCACACTACGAGGACAATCCCCTGCAGTCATTGCTTGGATTCGCTGGGGATAGTATAGGTCCTCTGGACGAGCCGGACGGGGATAGTATAGGTTGAAGACCCAGACCGTCCGGCTCGTCAACAAGGACTTGAGCAACCATTTGGACGGCCGGGGGGATAGTATAGGTGTAATATTTCCCCATGCAGAACCCGCCATACCGTGGGTTGTTGCACACCAAGAGTATGCCCCATTGCTCTTGTGCTGGTACCTGGATAAATTACTACTGTGTACAGAATCACCTGCTCCACACTTGACGTTCTAGTACTCCTTGCACGACATGCATCAGACCTGGTAGCGAGAAAGGATCCCGATCGTCCCCTGAAGATGGAATGCATGATAGCAGTCTATTTTTCGACCCCTGTAATAGACGCTTACTCGATATAAGCGACAGGAAAACAGAGAGAATTGTAATAGAATAACTATATGAAAATATGTTGAAGTATGTTATAGATATTTCAATAACTAGATCCAAACATGTGTCCTAATCGTTATTTTTATATTCATCACACCAAATAATATAACGGCAACTTGGTTCAAACTCAGAGATGCACAAAACGTCAGAGTTTATTGTCTAGTGTAATTATTATTAGTGTCAATCAAATTTGCCATCTACATTTATACTAAAAAATTTTGAGGCATCTATTTCTCAAAATCTATTATAGATTGAGTTTGGTTGATGACTTATAGGGTTTAACATCGAATTACGGAAAACGTGATTTTATTCACTAATAATTTCACTTCCGTGATTTTACCATTTTAAGTTCAAAACTTTATTTTTCTTGAAACATTGAATTTCCTTAACGATTGACTATAAATAGATTTTAGATGATAACTGACATGGATTCATATTAAAATTCTGGAGAAATTAAGTTGGTTCACTAAAAATTCACTTCCAGATACATTTCCACCTCGGCTTTAAACATTTTTCTTGAAATATATATTTTTCAGGATAGAGCTTAGAAACGAATGATATAGATTTAAATTACATTCTGGAGAGGCTAGATGAGCCTCTGAGGATTTACTATTCCGATTCTGGAGATCTTACTTTCGATTTAAAAATCTGTATTTTTCTTTTAACATATATTTTTTTACGATCGGCTATAGAAATAACTTTGTTAATAATTGATATGGATTTAGCATCCAAGATTTAGCATGGATTCAGAATCCGACGATGACAGTTTTTATGAAAATTTTACATTTTCCTTGCAACAGATATTTCTCAGGATTGGCTGTAGATAGAGCTTAGATGGAGGCTGATATGGAATACACATCAAGGAAGCATCATATCAATTAGGCAGACTGAGTTAACTAGGAATTATTACTTCTGGTTCTGAAAATGTCCCTTTCAATTTTTCCAAAGTTCGCAGTGCAAAAGAATATACAAATTCTCAATAATTCTGTCTAAAATTATATGTACACACGGCTTGCCACCATACATAAAGTTTTATTCGCAAATTTATTCTTCAGTATATTAGTGTTGTTATTAATATTACAAAATAAAATTTTTAACATTAAAATCGCAACATTAGTATTTTAAAAAATTTTACTCCCTCTCCTTTACCGGAAAAATATTAACACAAATATTGTAAAAATCCGAGTATAAATTATTTCACATTTTGTTATAATATTGAATGCAAAATATATTACAGAAAAAATATTATTTAATTCAAAATAAGTACATGAAAAAAAATGAAAATTATTTAAAATAGAAAAAATCATCGGAACTGAATATTTTAATTGAATAAAAGTCTATAAAAAATATGAATGAGTTAAAATCGAATACTCGGGAAATAATCACTTTAATAAAATAAGTTCATAAAATACAGCAAAAATCTCTTTAATGTAAAATCTTGTCTTTATCACAATAAAAAAATATGTTGCTCGTAAACATATTTCTCGTCACTTGCAGCAATTTAATGGATCCATTTATATCGGGTTTAATTACTGTGTGAAAGCATGCTGAAACATTAATTTAGACCGTTAAGCTTTGTATAGCATCGTTATCACAAAAGAATTTAAACCTTGCTGAAAATGCAATTTTAACTTTAGGTAATTCTGCTAATCGTCTGACAATTAATGAAATGTATTGCCTGTCTACAGTCAACGGTGATATCGGATGCATTTTTTACAATTCACATAAAAAGTTTTTTTAAAAATATTCTTTAATGTGGAAAATAACTTTGGGTAAAACAGTGCTCGATTAGGGTGAATGGTGCTAAGAGGGTTTGTTTTTAATTGTTTTCTGTTTAAAATCAATAAGTGACGTAGCTAAAATTTGCAGACTATTTGTTACTTCCATTCTAAAAATCAAATACGTACCGATAGGCAAAGCTTATATTAATGTAGTTCCAGATGACTTACAAATATTGTTTTTGATCATGTTTAATTGGCACAAATAATATCTCAGACATACTTTTCAGCTACAATGACAATGATAATATTGATATGATATTTTTTTATTACTTGAGACAAAAAAAATAAAAACTGCATCTCATCACGCACACACACACACACACATATATATATGTATATATATATATATATATATATATATATATATTCATATGGCTATCCCATGAATATTGCACTCAAGCGCCAAAATTCATGGGATAGCAGTATGAAAATTTACAAGTGGTGCTCACATCACGCTAAATGGGAATAAAGAGTCTGATTGTTGTCAGTGTTGCCTGCTGGACTCTTGAATGCCTTGTGAAACGTTAAATAGCGTGATGATGGATACCTGACGGGAATTAACTGAGTTTGAACGTGGGATGATAGTTGGGGTCGGACACAAGGGGGCATAGCATTTCGGAAGTTGTTGGAATTTTGAAGATTTCTCTTTCGACAGTGTCAAGGGTGTATCTAGAATACCTCATGGAAGGCCTTACCTCTCACAAGGGATAGCGCAGTTGGCGGCCACGTCTGCTGAATGATCGAGACCACCGACTTCTTAGCGGAAGCGTTCGTGCTAACAGACCAACGATGCTGTGTCAACTGACTACCACATCCAATGGGTAATGCACTAGAAGCGTATCTGTGAGGTATATGCAGAGAAATTTGGCGTTTCTAGGATATGGCAGCAGAAGAACGACTCAAGTACCTTTACTCATAGCACATCATCGACTTTAATGCATCAACTACGGTAGCGAACATATACAATGGACCTGATATGACTGGTTTCAGGCAGCGTGGTCCGAAGAGTCACGTTTCCAGTTGGCACGAGCTGATGGTTGAGTTCGGGTATGGAGCAAACTCCATGTGGCTATGGATCCAACTTGTCAACAAGACACTGTGTAAGCTGGTGGTGTTTCAATAATGGTGTGGAGAGAGTGTTTATTTGACATGGGTTGTGCCCCTGGTCAAATTGAACCCGTAATTGACTGGAAATTTCTCTGGTCAGCTGCTTGATGACCATTTTCTGTCGTTTATGGACTTCATGTACCCCAGTAACGATGGGATGTTCCAGGATAATAATACTCCCTGTCACCTGGCCCATATTGATCGCCATTGGTTTAAGGTGCATTTTGGACAATTCCAGCACATGATTTGTCCACCTACATCGTCAGACATGAACCCCTTGGAGCATATCTGGGATATGATCGAAAGAGCTGTGCGTGCCCAAATTCCAGCACCTACCACAAACACGCAATTATGGGCTGCTATTGAGACAACATGGCTCTTGTAGACGTACGCCGACTAATTGAGTCCCTGACACGTCGAGTTGCTGCACTTTGCCGATCTAAAGAATGCCCAACACGATGTTAGAGCGATATCCCATGACTTTTGGCACTTGAGAATATAATATTAAAATATATTGTACAAAATATTTCAACTTTCCATATGTACTAATATAAAAGATAAGAAATAAATATTGTTCAAGACTTATTTTGTCAAATTTACTTAATCTAATACTAAATTATATAGAAAAACAGATTGAAAAAGTAATAAAGATTAAGATAAAGAGATATAAATTTCAAAGTCAATTATAATGCATAGTATTCTAAAGAGATATAAATTTCAATGTCAATTATAATGCATAGTATTCTGATAACATAATATTATATTTAAAATAAATATCTGTACTAAAATTCATGACTATATGTTTTGAGTATAATTGGTAATGGGTGATTTAATAAATTAAATTCGACGCTGCATAATACATTTATCTGTTAAAAAATACCTGACCCTTGATTTAAAATAGAGTTATAATTGCCATAAGATATTCATATGAACATTTATCGCTACTCAGAACACATTATTTATGTTATTTATATCGTTTCAATAACGTTGTAAAAGGCATAATAAGACAATAGTTTTGACCTCAACATGAACAAGTATCATTATCATAGAGCAATTATAACCTTATTGCAAATTTAATTTTGACTTTCTGCTTATTGTCCGACAAATTATTTTAATGCATTGACTGGTCACTGACAAATGTAAAGTTTAATGCCATCATTTGCACTGAAAGTAATATATTTCAGAGTTTTTTTTCCTATACTATCGTACATTATAAGCAATGAGAACCTGATGTCCTAGTGCAGACATAAATCGAACTTCCTTGTTGAAAATAGAAAGTTTCAGCATTACAAAACAAGAAAGATCAATCATTCTTAAAGCATTAATTATGAAACACTTTCCAACTTCAATGCAATTTTATTTAAATAAGTCGAAAATGCAATACATTCCTCGGTAATATTTTAAAACTTATCACAATACTACATTAATTTATTATATTTGAAAACTTAAACCTTCATCGAAAAAAATGAACTTCATTTAAATGACGGTACTGAAATATAAATTGCCTGGTTTAAACATCTCAAAAATGCGATACATTCCTCGGTAATATTTTTAAAACTATCATAATACTATGATAACTTATTATATTTGAAAACTTCATCGAAAACAACTAAAATTTATTTAAATGAAGTCATAGAAAAAATAACACGCCTGGATCTCTCTATAAAAACAGTATTTCATTCATAACATTTTCCCATTCATTTCATTCATCAGAATACTATAATAATTTATTTTATTTACAAATTAAGACAATGGAGCTACAAGTAATTAAACTCTATGCTTAGAACTTCATCGAAAAAAATCGTCCTTTTCTTTGTAAAATCAATGATTATTTAATTCATATAAGCTATGCAGACTCCATGGGCTAAATAATTTTGTGTTAAAGAAATACAGCAATCATAATACAGCTCATTCTACATATTTTGCTGTTTACATTTTACATAAGTGAAAAATAGGCTTCGTTGTAGAAATAATCAAATTTCGATGATCATTTAAACTCAAATATATTGTAATTGTGTTGTTTCAGTATATAGATGCACAGAATTTAGGCAAAAATAAAGTGGTTTTAGGACGGACTCAACACTCAATATGAATTAAAAAAAACTTAAAAAATCGCGATTTTGAAACAAGATGGATGCCATATATCATTTTGAAGTGGGTCATGTGATCTTTTCATATCATGGTCACGTGATCGCGTCATATAAGAGGTGTAATTATTATTTTAATTTTTATTTTAAAAACTACTGAATATATTTCGTTGAATTTTTTTTATATCTTTTATTGAATAATTTGAATACTACCTAAAATTGTCGAAGCAATTTGTGAATTTTAAATCCGCTTAAAAAATGTTTGAAAAATTAGTTCCCATAGGGCTTAATGTATTTCATTTTTTCAATCCGGGTTCAATCCAAAACTAATTGGGTGATATTATTCATTTATATTCCCATAGGTCCTACAGACCGTCTGAACAACATACTAAAATTTCATTTTGAACAAGTCATTTTTACGGCAGTTATCGTGCTAACGGACAAAACTTAGTTGTAAAGTGTTAAAAATTAACATCAAAATATTCATCGCTCAATTCTTGCAAATCTCAGATTGCACTGAATTCGATTATTTTAAAACCTCTAATCATTTTTATTGCAGAACTAGCAGCATACCCGTTCTTCGTACAGATTATATAATATAATAAAGAAACTTATAAATCGCAATCATGTGCACATTCTGTTAAAATATTAAACTTATTGCTCCTAAAGAGAAGTTTAAGAATATATGTTCTCACTATGCAAAATTGTCTTCACGGACATATCTGAAGAATAAAACATCATGTCCAATTTTGTAAGAAAATTTACAAAAAAAAAGAAATTGAATCAATATATGCAATCCTGTACTACTTATATTGTCTCAGATTAGAATATATGCCAGTGTGTTAGTAGAAGTTTACCCTTATTACAATATGAGTCTGAAAATTTTTTACCAGATGATGACGAAGAAAAAGCGAGATGACGTAATAAATTAAAAATATCAATAATCCCCGTTCTCTATACCAAAAGGCCGTAATTGATTCCAATATATGCCAATATATATCAAAACATTTGCCAATATAACTGTACTACTCATATTCTCGTAGATTAGAAAGTATACCAGTGTATTTGTAGAAGATTACTTGTACAATATACAATAGATGAGTTTAAACGATTTTTGTCATAAAAATCAATTGCATAATAACCTGAAAATATCAATTATCCCTGAATCAATAATCCCCGAAAATAGCAATAATAATAACGTTTATACCTGATGACCGTAATTGATATTATCCAGTTCATGATGCTATAAGAAATATCAAATCGCGCTTTTCTAAAATATATTTTATATTCATTTATTTATTATTCAAATCGAAAAAATAATAATTAAAATAAACATACAAATTTAATTTAATTGCGTTTCTGAGCAACATGATATAAGATAGAATATTCTTCATAAACTGCGAAATTAAATAACCACTTTGATATCTTTATACTTTTGTTCAGTTGAAGCTTGTAAGAAATAAACCATGGAGATAGATTTCCCATTTAAATCATGTTTCAAACAATTCATGTTTTCAGAAAGTGACTAATTAGCTCAAAAAATCTTCCATCAAACTCAGAGATAAAGTTTTAATTAATTTTCAAACGATTTTGAAGCTTTTCGTTTGGATAAACCACTGAGATAGAGAGTAGAACTCCTAGGAAAAAGTTTCGTTTTTCATTAATATCTCGACAATTCTGTATGTGTGTGTGTGCGTGTCAGTGAGTCTGTGGAGAAGATAACTGACGAACGAATGGACCAATTCAAATTAAATTTGGTACACAAATCACAATCCGTAAATACTGGAAGCCTATTGTTTTTATACGCAATCGAATGTTTAATACCCCCCTAAATTTTCGAATGAAATTTTGAAAAAATCGTCAAAAAATTAAAACCACTAATAAAGTTACACAAATAAACATTTCTTATGTAATTTTTCATTAGAAAACGATTGACTTAAATTTTAGAACGCTAAAATGAACCGTTCTCGAGATATTGTACATTTTTCAGAAAAATTATCGAAAAGTCATATAAAATTTAAAAAAAATACTTCCTATTGAGAAACATGTTCACTTTTCATATGTAATACCATGCGATAAATTGAGTGACATCATTCTCGTGGATCTAGCTCGTTCCATTCTTGAAAAAATATACTTTGAATAATACTTTTGTATTTGAACGCCAATAGTCATTTATCTGCTGTAAGAATAACTTATTTCTTAGTGCATAACGCTTGGCGAGATTTTGGCGACAAATTTGGCGAAATGTCGCCAACTTGGCGACTTTATTGAAATGTTGTCAAATTAACGAATATCTCGCCAAATGGATAAAAATGACGCTAAATGAATGAAAATGACGACTAATTGTCGAAAATTCAATATCTTGGAAAGAATATTAGTATCTACTATAAGAAAAACCTATTTTTTTAATGTAAAAGTTGTAAATTCATTACATTATATAAGGAAAGTCATGTGTTGCCCACATCAGATTTTTACTAATATTTTGAGAACCTCTGACCGTAGAAACTCCAAACATGGACTAAATATTAAGTGGGGCTATTTTCAGGCCAACTACAAAATTTTATCAAATTCGGTTCAGTCATTCTCCCGTGATGATGGGACAAACAGACAGACAGGCAGATTTTCAATTTTATTTATATAGACAGGACCATTTCAACCGCTAACTGCAGTTTAAAATGCATTCCCACATACTATTATTATCATGTACAAAGTTCTTAAGCCGTAATAAAATTCAAACAAACAACAAACTGTATATAATTCAACACTCTAGAGTAAAATGAAACATACAAAACTTCCTTGACGAAAGCAGGTTTGTATCAGTTAGGAGACAACAATTGATTTTAGGGTGCTATAAATCCGCTACTGAAGATCAGAAGAACAGTGTGTGCCCCTAATAGCAACTAATAAGGAACTAACCGACTGTATGACACTCAACAGAGCAGGCAAACATGAGCATTTTTTCTTTGGGATGGAAATAGGGGGGTCACATAATGCTTTTGAACCAGTTATCTTCACCTAATAATATATATCTGCTTTGTACAAGGAAGCTTTATAAATTATATTCTTACAAGCAGCATTTTTATTTATTGTACTGTAGAGTGTCATTTTTATTTATTGCACTGTCTGACCACAGATGGGCCTTGCACCTCACAGAAAATCCTCCATGGGTACAATGCATCTATTATCAACTCAAAATGTATTTGTTAAGCATCTTCTTGGTCCTTTTACAATGTGTATAAATACATTACTGTGCTTAACATTTTAGAAATCGAACAGTAAAGGCTTTAATTTTATTATTAAAATATTAAATTTTAACACTCATAAATTTCCACTATGCAACATTAGACATCGACATTTGACTTATATGTGCTGGGCCTTTTCAGACCATACGCAAAGTAACTAAACACTAAGTTCTTGCGGAAGCTCAGGAGAATCATCATAGTTTAAAGTAAGAAATATTACTTAAAAATCTAAGAATTAGCCTAATTTCACCTCTTATAATAGCATTTTCTAAAATGTTATTTACTTCTAGTTTTTATTATTGACATATAAAATTTTTAAACTGTCAGGCGTTTTTGAGTTATTGCGGCCGCACCATATGTACACTCATACACGACACATACACTACATATACCCCACACACACGCATATAGATGGTCATGTTTTCCAAATATGTTCAAAATGGATTAACGCGGTATTAAACATGCTATCCTTGAAAATGGCAATTGCTAAAAATTTTATTTAGTTCTAGGCTTGTATGATATGCATCCACACATAACATTTTAAAGTTGTAAGTCATTGAGTTTTTGAGGCCACACCACACACACATGCACCACACGTATCCACATGCACTACACATATATCCCACACACACTCATATAAACGGCAGTTTCTTCAAAAATGTTCAAACTGGATTCAGGGGGTCTTAAACATGTTTATCCTTGTGAAATTATCTTATTAAAATATTTCAGAGCACAACATTTTCTGTATATAATAATAATAGTATAATAAAGAAGAAATCTGAAAAATTAAAAATATATGTTTAGTTTATTATCACTGGTAATTTATTAACGAAACACTCAACGGCAATTTTTAACATTTGCACATTTATGTAAAGAAAAGTAACAACTTCGCTGCTGCACTAAAAGTATTAATTGCATTTAATATATTACCTTAAATATATTTGCTATTGCATAAACACTTTAATTGGACAATTTACATTAGTTTTAATTACTACTGAATACTACAGTAAGGCATTTAATTTGGGCCGTTGAATGTCATACACTTTCACTATCATAAATAAAATATAAACAAAGAAATGTAATTGCTGAAAATGCAATTTTATGCCCTGCTAATTGAAGGACATGGCTTTTAAATGTGTTGTTGTTTTCTGTTAATGGAATTAGTGAGTGTTTTCAAATACTTGACTCTAAAAGCATTTTTGTTCCTTGCACATGTATATAAAAATTGCCTTTATATATATAATGGTCACGTTTGATTTTTCATAGTATGTGCAAAAATAAATATTTATTGAACGTTTAACTTTCCATACTATATATAAAGGTAAAATTTACCTTTATATATTAAAATTAAACCTTTCGAAAAATTACCTTTATATATTAAAATTAAACCTTTATATATTTAAAATTTACCTTTCAATAGTATATGCAAAAATAAATATTGATTGAAAGTTTACCTTTCTATAAAGACAGAGTTTAGTTTTCCATAGTATATGCAAAGAAATATTAATTAAATGCAGAGAAAAAATATTCCATACTATAAAGGTAAATAATATTGAAATGTAAACATACACATTAAGCTTGTATTCCATAGTTTGTCAATTAATCAATCAAAACTTTTATTGTAAGCGGCCAACAATAAAATATTGCAAGAGAGCATAAGCATTAATAAATGAAAGCTTTAAACATTGATAAATGAAGGCTTTAAACATTAATAAATGAAAACAATTATTAACCACACAATAAAAACAGTTATCTAAGGAAATACATTATAAAACTCTAGGCACTCAACAGAATAATTATACAAATTGATTAATTTATCAATGGTAAAAATATTTCTGAAGGTAACGCAGTTTAAGTTGGCACGGATAAGATAAGAAATACCACAATTTCTAGAAAAATCGGGCAAACACAGATGGAGTGACATAGTTTAAGGTTTTAATACGTGTTATAGTAAGAACATGCACCATACCTTAATTTTATTTAGAGATATTTGATATATAGACCATTCACATTTATTCTTAACTGAGCTATGAAACGCACTACGTGAATAATGTGGTTTTCTAAATAGTTTTCCGGCAAGATAGAAGTTTCTATAAATTTCTACCAAAGATTTCTGATAGAGTTGACAAAATTTTTGAAATCATGTTGCATAATAACATCAGATATCCTAAGTATGATTTAAAGAAAATGTCCTTTAATTAACTCACAATTCTGAGACTTCTGCAAATAAATGAAACCAGTTTCAATAAACTATCTTAGACAGCCGATGACAAATATTTAGTAGGAATCGGTGCCACTTCAGGGCAAAGTTCAAATAACCTATTATAACACAGTTTCATAAGATGTGCATCAGGGAGTTTAAAAATGTTTTTCCAAAATGTCTGAAGATTAGAGATATATTTTAATATCTATGGTAGCTCCTAGTTTCAAGGAGCAAAATATATCCCGAAATAAAATTTTAACACCTAGAATTATTTTGATAAAAATTGATTGGACTAACCTTTGCGTATAATTGAAATACCATGCAGGGGCAGCGTAGACCAGATCGGAAGTCATAAGAAATTATAAAAATTTGATGTGAGTAGCACACGGATTTTTTAATTCGGAGAATCCCACAAATAAGTGAAACCGGTTTCAATAAACTACATTTACCTGCCGAGAACCAATATTTAGTGGGAGTCGATGCTACTTCAGGGGATAGTTCAAATAACCTCTTATTCACTAGATGTATGTCAGGTAGTATAAAAATCTTCATACAAAATATCAGAAAATTCGTGTTTCAAAAATATGTGACAGCTTTTAGTTTTAATGAGCAAAATGTAACCCTAATAAATTTTTAACACCTAGAATTATTTTGAAAAAAGTGATTGGACTAAGCTTTGCGTATATATATAATATATATATATATATATATATATATATATATATATATATATATATATATATATATATATATATATATATATATATATATATTTGAAATGTAATAATAAGAATTATGTAAAAATAGAAAAATACAATTCAAGTAATATTAACATCACCATAGAAGCAAATTCAAAGCCATAATGCCGATAAGAGAAAAGAACAGCACCATATATATATATACAGGGTGTCTCAAAAATATTGACATCTGATTTTATTCCTTAAATATTGATCTTTGATATACAGGGTGAGTCGGAATTGTTTTTACAAATGCAGAGGGGTGATAGTACCCCACCAGACGAGTAATAATTACCATGGAACATAGGATCGTATTGCATTTTTGACCGATTTATAAATTAGGAGTTTATTTTGATAACTTAGATTTCCGTTTCCTATCATTGGGTATAAGGCTACTATGGTTATATACGCTTTTTTGATTATGTTCGTTACGTGCAGTTTCCAAGTTAGGTGGGAATCTATCGTTACACCTAGGTATTTAGTAGATTTTTCCGCTTTTAGGGCATGGTTGTTTATGTACAGAGGCGGTGGAGGTTTGCGTTTTCTAGAGAAATAAATCCAATGACATTTATTGGGGTCTAATTTTATTCGCCATTTTACCAGCCATGTTTGGAGTATGTCTAAGTGTTGTTGTAGCTGTGTGTTCATTACTGAGACGTAAGGGTGTTTTGCAAGTATCGCGCTGTCGTCTGCATAGAGTGCCAGCTCCGTGTCTGGGGTCCTGGGGATGTCATTTAGATATATGGTAAAGAGTGTCGGGCCCAGGATGGATCCTTGCGGTACACTACTTTTAATGAGCTTGGGTGTAGATAAGTTATTTTTTACTCTGACTTGAATAAGTATGAAATTAAAAGTTTGACAAGTGCGTCAGGGACTTTTAGAGTGATCAATTTGTACGCTAATCCACAGTGCCACACTTTATCAAAGGCTTTTTGTATGTCAAGAAAAATCGCAGCTGTGGGTGTCTTATTATTAACACCAGAAGAAATGTATTCTACCACTCTCAGCAATTGATGAGTGGTGGAGTGTTTTGGCCGAAATCCAAACTGCTCCGGAATGATAATGTCATTCTCACAAAGGTGCGTGTTCAGTCTCTTAAGAATTATTTTCTCAGAAATTTTACTAAGTGTCGGTAACAAACTGATTGGTCTGTAGTTGGCTGGAATTGAGGCATCCTCACCAGGTTTATGGATCGCTATAACTATCGCCTCCTTCCATTCATTGGGGAAATAATTTAGTTCTAGTATTTTATTTATTAAGATGGTCAAGTAAAATATTATATTTAAGGGTAGGTTTTTTACCGCGATATTCCTGATTTTGTCGTGCCCTGGGCTTTTACAGTTCTTAAGGTTTTTGATAATCTCATCTCTTGCGGGGTGGCTGGGTTAATCTCAACTGTGACCGGGGAGTTCCTGAAATTGTTTAGAGTTTGCCTAACCATTCTTAGGGTGTCCTGACACATTAGATCGTGGTTTGGTTCAAATTGCTTTTCGTAATGCCTATGAAGCGTCTCTGCCTTTTCTTCGTCTGAGTACGCGATATTAGCGTCATCTATTAGTGGCGGGAGATTAATTTGAAATTTTCTGAGCCTTTTAGCGAATTGCCAGAGCGATACGTCTTCCTGGCTAAGGGATTCGATTAATTCTTTATACTGTTGCTGCTTTTCTGCGACAATTTTTCACTGACTTTACACGTGAGTCTATTAAGCTCCCTTTTAAGGGTAGGGTCTCTGTTAGCCCGCCATGTCTTACGCATTCTATTTCTCTGTTTAACTAACTGCTTGACATGGTGGGAAAGTGTTGGCATTTTTGGTGACTCACGATGTGTTGTGGCAGAGGCAATAGCTCTCCTGATTTCTGTTGTGAGTGTGTGCGTGGCAGAGTCAATATCCGCCGTGCTCATAATGTTGGGTACTGCTAAGTGCGGCTCAAAAAGTGCTCTTTTGAATACGTTCCAGTTCACCCTCTCTTGTCCCAGAGAGGCTGGAAGGGGAGTGTTCAAATCGAATGTCACCAATACCGGTAGATGATCCGAGTCGAATTTATCCAGGGTATCAATTGTGTGAGCGTATTCTATGTTTCTCGTTAAGAAAAAGTCTATGAATGAGCCATTGGCACCTGAGAAGCAGGTTGGTCTAGACGGCGCAATGATGTCAGTGTTTGTTGTGTTTAGCAATCTATGTATCTGTGTACCGCGTATGTTGGCTCTCCTGCTGCCCCACGCTCGGTGGGCGTGGTAACCACTTTGAGCACTTACTGTGAGTTTGTCGCTGCGCAATAAATATGTTTCTGCAACGTTTGGTATCGTTCATTCGCTTTCCCAACACTGGTGTACGTGCAGGTTCGTATTCTAATTTTACTCTTTTCTGCCTCTCTGAGTGCAATGCGACCCTATGTTCCATAGTAATTATTGCTTGTCTGGTGGGGTACTATCACCCCTCTGCTTTTGAAAAAACAATTCCGACTCAACCTGTTTATGTTACCGGCAATGTATGAAATGCTGGCATTCTATAGAATACCTAGGCATTTTATGGAATACCGGCCGTTTTTAGGCAAAGTGTGAAATATGAGAATTATTATATACTTTTCCTAGGCATTGTATATAAAACCTAGGCATTCTATAGAATGACAAATGCTATTTAGGCAAAGTATGAAAAAATGAATGAATTGGAGATATATTTCATACTTTGTCGGTTTGTCATTCTATAGAATGCCTAGGAAATGTGTGAAATGTTAATCGTTTCATAGATTGCCGACCAGTTGTCGGTATTCTATAAAATGCCTAGGTATTCTATAAAATGCCTAGGTATTCTATAAAATGCCTAGGTATTCTATAGAATGCCGGCTTTCATACATTGCCGGTTATGTTAACGGCAATGTATGAAATGCCGGCATTCTATAGAATACCTAGGCATTTTATAGAATACCGACCTTTTTCAGGCAAAGTATGATATATGAGAATTATTATATACTTTCTCTAGACATTGTATATAATGCCTAGGCATTCTATAGTATGGCAAATGCTATTTAGGCCAAATATGAAAAAAAGGAATGAATCGGAGATGTATTTCATACTTTGCCGGTTTGTCATTTGGCATTCTATAGAATGCCTAGGACATCTGTGAAATTTTAATCGTTTCATAGATTGCCGAGCAGTTTTGGGTATTCTATATAATGTCTAGGTATTCTATAGAATGCCGGCTTTCATACATTGCTGGTAACATATATAATAAATTACAATGTTGCGTGAAAAAAGGTAAATCGGTAAACATTTTTAGGAGATAAAATGTGACGAAATACAAAATTAAAATTTTTATACGGCATTCGTACAAAATCATTTCTAATGAGTAAAATGTTCCAATGCAATAATAAGGTGATGTACAATATTTTAGCATTTTATCAAAAGAAGTTCCAGAGATATGGTTAAATAAATTTGGTGAGGGATTTATCACAAATTAAGATGTAAATTTTTACAGCAAGAGTGCAAATAATGCAACGTAGAAATGCATCATAGGCAAATAATATCTGTCTCTTATCTTTAAAGGACCTTCGTCATGAATGGAAAACAATTTGAACAAGCTTTGTAATCCTTGTTTAAAATAATTATTTCTACACAGTGTAGATACTTTTGTACCAATAAATAGCAAATTTATTATTTATTTACGTAATCATTGTTTCTTTCTTAATTTGTGTATGACTCCTGAAACGCAATCTGCCGACATCATTTTTCCCCCTCTGAAAAATCCATATCGATACATCGAAAAGAGATTTTAGTCAGCATTTTTGTCTTTTCAAATCTATTTGACTTCTTATGATAAAATGTTGAAATTTTGTACAACAGCTAAAAAGTATTTGGGGCTCAGTTTACTCATTGGAAACGTTTCTGTACAAGGGTCATATAAAAATTTAACTTTTTAATTTCTGAGAATTTAATTTACGTGAAAATTTTAATTCATTTCATAACATTCTGCACCTTTCTTTACCCAACTTTGTAATTTATTATATACTACCAGCATACCCGTTTTTCGTACGGAGTATGTAATATAAAGATAACTCATAATTCACAATCCTGTGCAAATAATGTTAACCTATTAAATTTATTGCTCCTAAAGAGAAGTTTAAGAATATCTGTTCTCAATATGCAAAATGATCTTCACGAGCAGATTTGAAGAATAAAACATCCAGGCCCCTTTCGAAAGCTAATGTACAAAACATATGAAATTGAATCAATATATACAAACTAAAAGCATTAAAATTGTATGAGACCCCGTACTACTTATATACTCGAATATTAGAAGATATAACATATTAGTAGATTACATGTATAAATTGAAAATATCAATAAACCAGTAATTTATTGCTCCTAAAGAGAAGTTTAAGAATATCTGTTCTCAATATGCAAAATGATCTTCACGAGCAGATTTGAAGAATAAAACATCCAGGCCCCTTTCGAAAGCAAATGTACAAAACATATGAAATTGAATCAATATATACAAACTAAAAGCATTAAAATTGTATGAGACCCCGTACTACTTATATACTCGAATATTAGAAGATATAACATATTAGTAGATTACATGTATAAATTCAAAATATCAATAAACCAGTAATTGATTCAAATACATGCCAGAATGAAAGTACTAAAATTATCTGGGAATATATATATATATATATATATATATATATATATATATATATATATATATATATATATGTATATATATATATATATATATATATATATATATGTATATATATATATATATATATATATATATATATATATATATATATATATATATATATATATATATATATATATATATGTATATATATATATATATATATATATATATCCCCGTACTACTTATACTGTCTACTAACACACGGGCATATTAGAAAATATGCCTGTGTGTTAGTAGAAGATTACCCGTATTACAATATGAGTCTCAAAAATCTTTGCAGAAATAAAACAGATGACGTAATAAATTGGAAATAACTATAATCTCCGCAATCTTTAAATCAGTAGGTCGTAATCGATTCCAATATATGCCAATTGTCATAAGGTAAAATTGTCCTTATCAAAAATTACCAGTATAGGACTTACCTATGATGCCGCCACTAAGGGTGGAGCATGTAAGCTCCCGGTTCTCAAGCTCGGAATACGAACACACAAAACATAAAGAAATACACATGCTTAATTGCTCAATTTATTTTAATATTTTACTTAATAGATATCTATTGTATCTGGAGTAACTATGCTATAATTAAATCAATTATTAAAAGACACATAATACTGACAATATTACATTAATATATATATATTTACACACATAATAACTTTGACTTAAATTTCTTAAAAACAGTTTCCTTTAAACAATCGATAAAGAATAGTTCTTATAGTTCAATATTACGAACTCGTTCATATGGTCTACTCATACGAACTGGTAGTCAATTAATTTAATAATCGTTAAAGGTGTGCCTTCCGTGCTAATAGTGACAATTGAAAGTTGGTTACCTTTTCTCTTTGGGTTACGTGCATCTTCGTGCTATTTCAATGATGTAGGAAAACCGTTACACATCTAACTGCACTCGCTACCATTTTGTTGCTCACATTCTATACACACTTTTCACAAACCCAAGAAACATGATGCTGACTCGTTCGAAAGTTTTAAGTCCACTGGAGTTTTTTTGAATACGGCATTGGGGCGCTTTTTCTTTCCCCCATTCATTCCCTACCACATCTACCATTCGCTGTTGCTGCAGACGGGGATGACCACTGTTTATATATGCATTTGTTGTGATTGGCTCCCTCTGCAGCATTTAGATAGTTCATTATTTTGGTTGGTATTTGTAATTGGGGTGGCAACATGTAATACAAATATTGTGTTACACCAATGTATATCAAAATATATGCAATATACCTGTACTACTTATATTCTCGTAGATTAGAAGATATACCCGTGCATTTGTAGAAGATTACTCGCACAATGTACTGTAGGAGATTCAACAATTTTTGTCATAATAAAACAATGACATATTAATTTGAAAATATCAATAATCCCTGAATCAACAGACCCCCGAAAATGTCAATAATAAAAAAGTTTAAACCTGAAGACCATAATTTATAATATCCAATCAAAAATGCAATGTCAATGAAATTTATTTTACATACATATCTTTATTATTCAAATTGGAAGAGTTTTAATAAAAATCGTGTGCTGCATAACACATTGGATTTACATCCGTTGCTAAATGACATGATATAATTTGCATCAAATGAATTGATGGAAATCATATCGTCTGAATAATTCTATCTCCATTGAAGGTTTGGCGACATTTTCTTCAATTTAGAGGCAATTTAAAAATCGCCAAATTTATCGCCAAGTAGGACTGTAGAACTGACAGTCAAATTTTTCGATAAATTGACGAACATTACAATACTATTCACTAAAAACATAATTAATCTCATATAGTAAGCGCAATTTTATCAATTTTGTGGTATTTTTCTGGATTTACAAACATTTTTATCAATTTGGGGACATTTTAAAAATTCGCTAAATGTGTTACTAAGTAGGATGGATGGATTGGCAGACAAATGCTACATCAACATCGTTTAAGTACTCTGTTATTGATTTGCGTCGTTTTTATCAATTTGGCGACATTTCCGTCAAATTGGCAACGTTTAAGAAAAGTTGCCAAGATAACGATATTCCGCGAAATTCGTAGCCCTGAATTTGCAGATCTGAAAAAAAAACATCCTGATCCCTTTTGTATACGCTAAACGAAAACATTAAAATTGTATTAGAAGATATACCTGTTCTACCTTTTTTCTGTTTCAACAATCGGCTAAATAAATTTATTGGGTAAAAACTATGAGTTTACTAACTGAACACAATATATGAGCTTGAAACCTTTTTACCAAAATAAATGAAAGTGATGTACTACGTAGTCCGCAATTAATATAATTAAAAGAAAAATCAAATCGTTCATTTATAAAATATATTTTTACATCCATTTAATTATTATTCAAATAGAAAAAATAATAATAAATATTAACAAAGACATTTAATTTAATTGCGTTGCTGAGTAACATGATATAAGATAAAAAAGCAATAAATAATAAATTTAGCTTATACCATGATAAAAATGCATAACATACATTAAATAATCATTTTGATTTGTTTATACTTTTCATTGTTGAGTAAATGTGCGTGAAATATAAACCATGGAGAGAGATTTTCCATTTAAATTCATGTTTCAAACAATTCATGCTTTCAGATTGTTTTGATAATTTACTCAAAAATCCTCCACCAAACTCAGAAATAAAGTTTTAATTCTCGTTGACGTTTCAAACAAACGATTTTCATCCTTTCTGTTTGGATAAACCACGGAGTCAGAGAATAGAACTTCTAGGAAAAAGTTCCGTTTTTCATTAATATTTCGACAATACTGGTCTTAAAAACCCGTAAATTGGAAAAAATTTATGGGCGGTTGTTTCAAGGCTGCCCACAATATTTCGTTAAATTTGGTTCAGTCGTTCTCTCGTGATTATGAGGCACACCGAATTTCGGTTTTTTACTAATATCTCGAGAGCCACTGATCGAAGAAACTCCAAACATGGACTATATTTTAAGTAGGGCTATTTCCAGGCTACCCACAAAATTGCATCAAATTAGGTTCAGCCGTTCTCCCGTGATGATGGGACAAATAGACAGACAGATTCTCAATTTTATTTATATAGATGTCGCTAAGTTCAATATTTAAGGAATAAAAGCTGAGGTCAAAGTTTCTGGGACATCCTATATATATATATATATATATATATATGCAGTCGAACCTCAATATGTCGAATTTGAAGGCAGTAGAAAGAGAATTCGAGATATCGAAAATTTGAAAAATTTTAAGGAATTCATAAAATAATATATACATCCTAGTCCTATACTTTACACATTTTTTTAAAAAATCACTTACTTTATCTTACAGACAGAAAATTGGGTATTTCCCAAGAAAATGCTGACAACAAATAAAGCGAAGCTTGAAATGATTGGATACACATTTAATGTAATACACATTATAAAAATTTAATCTTGCATTTCTTTACTTGCAAAATAGTAGTCTATGACAGTTTGGTTACAGGTAATGAATCTTCCAATATCTATCACATTTTCCAAATGAGCTAGGCGGATCCAAATGAGCTTAATTTTGTGGCGATATTTTATTTTAAAACTCTAAATAATATCTTGGTCCAAAGGCTGTAACTTAGAAGTTGTGTTTAGTGGCATGGATTGAACTTTCACGGATTTTAATTTCGGCACGCAATTATGCTCTGTACAGTTGTCCAAGAAGAGAACAATATCACGATTTTCACGAGACATTTTTCTGTCTAGTTCCTTCAACCAATTAGTGAAAATTTCGGCAGTCATCCAAGCCTTATTGTTCGCAAAATAATTCATTGGAACAGATTTCATTCCTGAAAACCATCGGTGTTTAGCAGATTTACCAATCATAAGAGATTTGAGCTTTTCTGAACCATCCACATTAGTGCAAAATAGAAAAGTAAATCTGTCATTGCTTCTTTTCCAACCATGACATGCCTTTAATGGCCATAGTTTTATCAGGCATACACTTAAAAGTAGTCCTGTTTCTTCTGCATTGAACACATTTTTTGGATCGTATTTTTCCAAATGAAAAAATGAAAATGGTAAGATGATCCAAATGGTAAGATGAAAAAATTCGAGATATCGAGAGTTTGATTAAAAAAATTTCGAGTTAAAGAGTTTGTTTTACATTAGTTTTATACCGTGCGTGAAGGGAGATGAAAATATTTCGAGATATCGAAAATTTCGAGATACCGAGGTTCGACATATCGAGGTTAACCTGTATATATATATATATATATATATATATATATATATATATATATATATATATATATATATATATATATATATATATATACAGGATGATTAAACAAAGATGATCCAGACTTTAAGGAGACTTTGGTCCACAAGGTGGTAGTACACACCAAACCAAATACTCTTCTTCTTTGTTTACCGGATCGGAAATGAAACTTATATGCGTGTTACAGGTCGTAAACTTTGGAGAGGTGGTCCCATTGCTCGGCCTCCAAGATCGTCTGATCTGTCGGGTTTTGATTTCTGTAAGTGGGGTTATCTCAAGTGTCTCATCTATGACAATCCTCTAGAATGTGAAGAGGAACTGTGCACCAGATCATCGGCAGCTGGCGCCCAAGTGCGCGACATGCCTGATCTGTTCGAGGGCGTTCGTCCATTGTCACAGTTCGTCCATTCAATCCATTGTCACAGTGAAAAAGGGACATGGCATCACATGTCACGGAGGGAAAAGGGCGCACACACAATACACAAATATTAATATGTGTGACGGAAGTAAATGTGTGACAGAGAAATAAAGGATCACACAAATGAAGTAAATTGGATATTAAGTACTACAGATTAGCATTGCGTTGTGATTTATGCAATAACTCCAGGTCCGGCTGCCCAGGCCTACAAAATGTAAACTGGACGCACAGGCACTCAAGAAGGAAACATCATCAAGTTGGGAAAACATGAGTCAAAAATAATCTCAATATTAACCTTTTTTATTTAAATATCTAAATATATATATTATGAAAATATAGAAACATTAAGTCATTCAACATTAAGCCTTCAGGCCATTCTTTGAACTAAATATAGAAATATAACATTTGGCCTTTTTGGAAAATGTATAGATACGATCTCAAGGATGTAATAATATATTTTTTTCACACAAATTGACACACGACATTTCTCATAGAAATTAATTGGAGAACCAACCATATTCATTTTGAGGATTTTGAATATTAAAGATTTCACTTTTAGTAATAATTCACGTTACCAGAACCAGATATCGGCTCATTCCTTTCAAGACCAAAAATGCTCTCATTTAGAGCGGCACGACTAACACTGAAGATCTGAATTCAGCACCACCGTAAGGGTCTATCACATACACGCACTGGTTGAATTCTTGCAGAGTAAATTCACTCTGGGATTTATGGAAATGATCCAATGATCCAAATACTTTAGCTGAACGCACATCTCGACCGTAGAACGTCCAAAACAATGCCGAAACTCAAATGGAGTCACCAAACGACTCCTTAGCATGGTTCCACAATCCTGTCCTACCGGACGTCATCGCGTTCTAATCCTTTTCTCAATTTCCAGGACTTTCCGAAATCCAGATCTGAAATAAATAAATGACGAAATTAATAATTTTGAATTAAAATAATTGTCTTGGCCCACTCGGATTATAAGATTCCTTCCGAATCGAAGTTATAATCCGAAAACACAAAATTGACCATTGGGTCGTAAATTCTTTTGTGTCCGAATTTTCCAGGAGCGAGAAATGAAAGCTCCTTCTCCAACGAAAACTCAGGGCCAAGAGAGCCCCGATACTGTTAAAAGTGAAATCCAGGCCACTTCGACCTTCAACTTCATGCACGAAATAAACACGGAGCATCTAACGGCTTCGCGCGGCATTGTCGCGTCACTGTCTGCAGAATCGAAACCAATGCCCTGCGCAATAATTAAAGAAGTAAGAAATTACTTCGGAACATCTGCAGGAGCGAGATCCCACGCTTTCAGTATGAAAAGTGCAAACTCATACAGAATTAAAACCTTGGAATAAAAATGGCTTCCGAAAGAGCATGTTTTCGGAACGAAATGAAAAATGTCGTGTTTCGCACTCATAATGTCATAAAGCACCATGACATCCCCCTCTCCTTGGGGCCAAAAATCTTGAATGTAATGAAAGATTTTTTTCCACAGAAGACACAAAAATTGTTTGAGAAATACTTCTCTAACAGTAACACAAATATAAGACATTTTTCTCCACTATAAACAAAAAAAACAAGGACATACAATAACATAGTATGGATAGGAACTTTTACGAATACACAAATACAAAGTATTTGTAATTTAGAATATAATTTAGACGAAAGCGGTAGTGTGTTTGCAACCACACCACCCCTCACGACATCCTGAAAGATCCAATGCAAGCGCTTCATCACTTACAGGATAAAAAATCCGAAAGGAAGTCCGAAAAGGGAATGACAAATATGTCCAAGCTTCGAAAAAGAACCTTTACAAAGGTATAAAAAACTTTACGAAAACGAAACCACCACTTATCAAGTCATTTTTTTCTTGACAAACTTCGAATGTGTTCATTGCAACATTGAAAAAATGTATGTAAAAATAATTGTAGATAGTAAATGTTTGCAATGACATATGCTTATACATAGAATTTTTTTCTATGTCACCGAAATTAAACTCTTATGAATGTTTACTTCACTTTCACTATCCTGAGTGAAAAGAGGTTGAATGTCATGTAATTAACTGATATGAATATGAAATAGTATATGCATATTGTAAAGAAATGAGTTGAATATGGAAAAACAAAATATGCATAATGCAACTATATTGCATGTAAATATTAGTATATGAAATGGGTTTAAACTATGATATTATTATGAAATTCAAATTGTAAACAAACATTTGAGTCCCAATAGACTCCAACATTAATCATAAGTTTCCAACTTTTGATATATATATAAATTAGAAAACTTTGTCTTTTCTTTCATAATTATACTATTAAATATAATTACTTTATATTCTCTGAGTTTATTTACATAATATGAGTACTGAGAGAGAAGTTCCTGATTCAGTTGTGTAAATTATTAAGTGAATATCTAAATGACTTATCCAAAGCAACAATGATGACGGGGAACTATACGGGATGCCACAAATAAAAATAGGAGTGTAAAAATAATAAAAAAAATTCCTGTGTGCAGGATCCACACAGCTACAATCAGTTTGCGACTCACGCCTTCCAGGTAACTCTTAGTCATGTAATTTTTGAACAGAATCACATAGTGAACTGTCAACAAATATCTTCCACATCTTCACCTAACTTCTGACTTTTCTCGCGGGCAGGCTTCCTAACTATTTCTTGCGAGAAGCGGAAACAGCAGGCAGTAACAATACATAATTGCAGCAAATGCAGACCGGGATTTTAAAAATTGTCACCACGTTTACTTCTTCCAAGTACGTGTAACTTGTAGATATGTTTGCGTAACCAAAAAGAATTCCAAAAAATTGAAAAATTTGCAGCATTAGGCTTGAAATCCTAACGATGACTAACTACATTTGTGTAAATAGGAATTCAATTTGCAAAATAAAATAAGTGTATGCAGGAACTCGCGAAAATAAAAATATTGTAAAACAAATTTCAAGTCAAAATCATCTCTCTCAGACTCGAAGTCATAATCGGTATGTTTTTATCACATAAAGTGAAGTCATAATCAGTTTGTCAAATAAATTCAATTTTAGAATCTATTTATTTCACATTATTTAGGTTCAATTTTAACTTTATATTGAATATTCAAGAACCAAGAAAATTATCAACACATGAATCAAAATATGAATTCTTAAGTTGATATAAGATTTTAAATTCTCGTAGTTAATAATAAAGTTCTTGTTAAGATATCAACATAGGATATCACATTACTTCTATATAATAAAATAAGTAATATTTATTTGAACTTCAAAACTGAAATTTCTGAATTTCTCAGAAGAAAATTCCTTATTTGTAATAATAATTCTTAAATTCCAATTATTAAATGAAATTTTTCATGTAGTTATAAACACTGTTATTATTGAATAATATTTTCATTTAGTTTGAATCAAGATTCATTCAATGTTTTCAAAACATTTCACATAATTGTGATGTCATATGATCATATGGTAACTTTAAATTCAAATGCAAATTTGCATTGTAACAAAATTTCATAGTAAGTAATACTGAATTTGTTTACGTTTAACCCTTTTTTTTTGTATAAGGACCAACATGATTTGCATAAGTACTTATTTCAAAGAAACATTATTCTTTTCTATTACAGTAAGATCATCTTTTATATATACTTATAAAAACAATATGTGTTGTCACAATAAAATTTCTCTCCTTTTTCAAGTTAGATTCAAATATTGTATGAGAGGATTTTCATGAAATAAATTATATATTTGTAAGTAACACCATATTTGTTTATAATTTGTAAACTTTCCATATAACCTTCAATATATCACATTAATTTAAAGAGTAATTTAATTTTCATTATATATGAAATCTCTCGATAGAATCACAGAATTTTTTTTTCATCATCACAATTTTAATTTGTAAAATATAATTGTGAAATAACATAAACAATGAATATATAATAAGTAAATGAATAAATGTGATGAAAGAATTGATTTTTACCATAAATTAAAATTTGTATGAAATTGTGATTCAAGAAACACTCTTTGTTTACTTTTGTGTTATAAGAAATTGAAGTATCAGTAACAAATGCAATTTTAGTATGATCTCAAGTAATAAGGTGTGCGTGTGGTTCTGTTAGCATAGTAACTTTGATTATGTTGTGGTGAGTAGTTCCTGTTATAAAAAATTTTATATCTATCACCACCAGAATTTGCATAATTATCTCTTTGAGTAGATAATTGATTATTATTAGTATATTTCACTTGATTTCTACGCAAAGAAGTTTGTTTAACCTCATGGTATCCATGAGAATGAGCAAATGGGACTTCATAAGAATTTCTAGGCACAGGTGAGTTATTTTGTGCAGGTGCAGTAAATCTTACATTTCTGATAGTTTTTGCTTTGGAATTGTCTCTATTTGCAACCTTTGTAACACGGGAAGTACCATTGGAGTTATTTGCACCAGGTGCATTAGATCTCAGATTTGGATTAGGAGCATTAGCTCTAGGATTTGCAATATTGCTTGGAGGAGATTTACTCTTTGTAAATCTTTGTGGAGCAAAAACATTCAACTTAAGGTCTCTAGGAGGAAGCAACGTGAGACGATTGATATGAACTAATTGTTCATTCAATGGATTCATTGTATGCTGAATACAAAAGTTTTCTGGAGAAGTTTGTTTCACAACTTTAAATGGTCCTCTGTTAAAGGAATTCAATTTTTTTGATTGTCCTTGTGGTAAATATGGAGTATATAAGTAAACAAGATCTCCAACTTTGATATGAGGTTGTTTCGCTTTCTTATGCTGATACTTAATTTGAGAGTCCTCAGCCTTTTGAAGATTAATTTTCACAGTTTCATACATTTTTCCTAGGCGATATTTTAAATCTTCTCCATAATCATGAGTTGAGTGATAAGTTGGTATTTTGAATCCTGTTATTAATGTATTTGGTACAGAAAGATCTCTTCCGTGCATTAGGTAAGCAGGAGATTCACCTGTAGAAGCGTGAACAGCATTCCTATGTGCAAGTAATGCGAAATGCAGAAGTCTGTCCCAATTTCCTTGATTATTTTGAACGATATTCTTGAGAGAATTAAGCAAATTCCCATTTAACTTTTCTGTGCAACCATCGCTTTGTGGGTGGTATGCACTTGTTGAACTCTTGGTAATGCCCAGTGTTTTATAGAAACTTTGTGCAGTTTTAGATAAAAAATTAGTAGCTTTATCTGTGATAATGTGATTCGGAATCCCGTGGCGAGATATAAATTGTTCCAAACACTCCAAAATATCATCTGTTTTGATAGATACAAGAGGATACGCTTCCGCCCAGCGGGTAAAATAATCTGTAACTACCAGTATATACTTTTTCCCAGAATTAGAAACTGGCAAAGGTCCTACACAATCCATTGCAGTTCTTTCAAATGGATAAGTCGATTTAGAAAACCTTTGAATAGGATCTTTTAAATTTTTGAATCCTCTATTCATCACACATGTTTCACAAGAAGAAACATAGTTTTTAGTTTGAGCGTACATGCCGTTCCAGTAATATTTCCTACTTATTGAAGCTAAGGTTCTGCCCATGCCACAGTGTGCAAAGGTGGGACAATCGTGATGCAGCCACAGTACTTCCGAAACAAGCTCCTGTGGTACTACAACTCTTTCTTGATATTCATGTCTCCGCTTGGGATTTCGATGTGAACACCACAATATCTGATCCTTCATAAAAAATGACAACCTTTGTGGATAAGGTTTAATTTGCTTTTCGAGCAAATCTTTAATTTTGTTGCACCTTGCATCTGTTGTTTGTGCATTCTTAATTCTGATTAGTAAAGTAGGCATAGCTGAGGTTTGTTGTGATTCATTGTTTTGAACAGAGTTGTCATTTTCCATAGTATCAATATTATTTTCATTTGTATTATCTTGATTAACCTCTACAGTATTAATTTGATTACCAGCATTATGACATATTTTTCTCTTATTGACTGTAGAGTTACTGATGACAGGAGTATTTATGTTTACATGATTTGAATTATTATTGTTTCTAAAATTCACAACTTTGTATTGAGAAACAAATCTTTCTTGTACACAATCAACTGCATTTGAAACATTTCGTGATAAATAATCTGCCACTACGTTTGCTTTTCCAGGTTTGTGTATAATAGTATAATCGAATTGGAAAAGCGATGCGATCCATCTTGCAAGTCTCGAGGTAGGATCTCTGAGTTTTAGAATAAATGCCAGAGAATTCTGGTCACAGTAAACAGTAAAGTGCTTTCCAATGAGATATGTTTTGAAATAGTTAGTGGCCCAGACCACTGCAAGTGCTTCTCTCTCGACTACACTATATTTTGATTCTGCATCATTAAGTTTTCTGCTGGCATACGATATTGGATGCAAATGACCTTTCTCATCCTTTTGAGACAAGTAAGCACCTAAAGATCTATTAGAAGCATCTGTGTGAAGTATGAATTCTTTCTTGAAATCTGGAAGTGTCAAAATGGGGTTTGTAACAAGTTTTTCTTTGAGTGTGTCGAACGACCTCTGAGCAGCATCATTCCATAAGAACTTTTTCTTTTTGTCACCTTGTTTACCTTTTAGCAAATCCGTCAAAGGCAAAGTCACTTTTGCATACTCCGGTATGAAACGTCTATAGAAACCAGTTAAGCCCAAAAATTGTCTGATTTTCTTAATTGAGTTAGGAGTATCAAATTTCTTCACCAAATCAATATTGTGGGGATCAGGTTGTACAATTCCATTCGACACAAGAAAACCAAGGTATTTAATACTTTTTCTAAAAAATCTGCACTTTGAAGGTTTTAGCTTCAAGCCATGGTTACTGAGACGGATAAATATATCCTCAAGTTTTCTCAAGTGCTCTTCAAAAGAACATGATGACACTATTATATCATCAATGTATACTCCAGACAAGCCCGACAAAACCAGTGTCATGAGTCTCTGAAAAGAAGCTGGAGCATTTTTAAGATCGAATGGGGTTCTAGTCCATTCAAAGTGTCCCTCAGGTGTTGAGAAAGATGTTTTAAAATAATCATCAGGATGCAAAGCAACCTGGTAAAATCCAGATGTTAAATCCAAAGTTGAGAAGTACATTGCTCCAGATAATTGATCTATGAGCTCATTTATATTTGGCAAAGGAAAAACTTCGGTAACAGTCTGAGAGTTGAGCTTCCGAAAATCTACTACTAATCTATGTGAACCATCTGATTTTCTTACAAACAAAATGGGCGCATTATAAGGTGATGTACTTGTTTGTATAATATTAGCTTGTAACAACTCATTCACTTGTCTTGAGAGTTCTCCCTTGAGATGATGCGGAACTCTATATGATTTCTGAGTGACTGGGATATTTGTCTCCAGGTTTATTCGGTGCAAAATTGTTTCACATCCGGTTATTTCCTTTACTGACTTCGCAAAAACATTTCTGTGCTTCATTAAAAGATCAGTCAGCATTTTCTTTTGTTTTCCACCCATGTGATTCAAATCGAATTCACCGCCCCAAGATTCAAACACATCATTTTCTTCGATTGGTACTTCTTGAACATTGTTTACTTGCTCCAAATTTGATTCATGAATGAGCTGGACAGTACCCATTTTTGTACCTTTGTTAATGTTTATAGATGTATCTGATGGGTTTGCAATTTTAGCAAAAATAAAGTTTTTTCTTGGAGATTTATACACTGCCCTAGCCAAGAACAATTGGTTTTCAGCTAACATCATGGGTTCTTTTTGTTCCAACAAAATAGTTTCTCCAGTTTGGAATGTACCATCTAATTTTAATTTAATGAAACTTTCTTGTAATGGCTTAATTGTATACTTTTGAGTAGTTCGTGCATAACAGCATTTTTGAGTTTCTCTTTGTTTACCAAAATTATTATTTTTTTGTGTAAAGTTCTCTTGATCAGTGCCATTCTCATTAAATTCTAAAATATTTTCATTATTCTGTGCACAGCCGTTTACACTTTGCATTTCATCTACTTGAACTCTAGGATTTTCAAAATATATATTTTCATTTTCTTGATCATGTGATATCGTGTCTCTGTAATCATGATCTTCATTTGCATAATTTGCAAAGCTTCCTGGACCCGAATATAAAATCTGTTTGCAATTGTTGAGCTTCAAGTAAAAATCATCAGATACGAATCTGAAATCTACATCTTTGAAATATTGTCCACCAAGATCATCTGACTCTGGAGATTGGTTTCTGGCATTATTTTCTCTATTATTAGGAACATATCTTTTCTCCGTAAGTGTAGCAACAGAATGTGAAGGTTCTCGATTCAAGAATGGAATACTGCAGTATTTGAAATTTATCCTGCTTAATGCATAATTAATGATAACGTTTCTGTTTTTCATAAATGAATTACCCAGTATTATTTCATAATTCCTCGGATTATCAGAATCCAGTACCCAGAATTCAGCTGTACTGATATCATTTCCTATGGTAATTTCTACTTCTATTTTTGAGTTAACCATTATAGCTTGACCATTTACTCCATTGAGTATTGTGTTCATACGACGCCTTTTGTAAAATTTTGGATCTATATTTCTCAAACTTTTCTCATAGATTATATTAACAGAGCTTCCGGTATCCATAAGAGCAGATAAATAAACATTTCCTATATATGCTTTAAGAATTGGAAACAGGGCTGAGCCATCAAATCCATCCTCTAACATTGAGTTAAATGCATATGTTGGTTTATTACTATAAAAGTTTTTGTTTCTGAACTCTCGTCTTTGATTATTGAGTTGGTAATTGCTTTTGTACGAATCACAAGGATGTCTGTAGTTTGCAAAACTTTTTCTTGGATTGAAATTTTGACCATAATTTCCATTATAATTTCTGTACGGCCTTCTATAAGCTTGGGAACCTCTTGTTCTGTAGTTGTAATGATCTCTGCCTCTGAAATTGTTCGTCCATTTTTCTCTTACTGGAGCAGCCTGATTTCTTCCACACTTTTGGAATTTAGTTCTATTTCCTCTATTTTGGTAGGGTGTAGTATATCTTAAGAACTTTCTTGGAGTTTCCATCTGAACTTCCTCTTCATACTCATCCAAATTTTCATATTGACTGCTTGAGGGAGAATTGAAACTTTCTTCAAGTCTTCTTGAGTTATCTACCAATTGTTCTCTGACTTCCTTGATTTTCTTTCTTCTCCTCTCGCTATCTTCACCTAATCTTCTTTTTAACTGCTCGAACTCTTCTTTCTTTTTATTCAGTTCCTCTTTCATTATTTTCAATTCGTCCTCCTGACTCTTCCTGTTCACAACCATTGCGACGTTTTCCTCTAGAAATTCTGCATTGTCGGTTTGAAAATCCTCTTCAAGGATTGCAAGTTCTCTGGCAGCTGAGAAAGTCAAAGGATTCCCCCTTATCACTGATCTTCTAATATCTAATTTCAATCCGCGAATAAATGCATTTTTAAGAATAGCAGCACGTAAAGAATATTCCCCACTCTCACATTGTACGGGAAAAGCATCAAAGGAGGCAGCTTCAATACGAACACCGAATTGTCTAACACTCTCTCCTACATTCTGCTTAATGTTTACCAGATTTGCAACTTTACTTGCAACATCCTCTTTTCTTTGAAAATTTTCTTTAAGAGCGTTAACAATTTCACTAAAATTGTTAGTATTGTTTAACCTCGGGAGTCCTTTGATTAATTTTTCTGCCTGGCCTTTCAATTTGAGTTTGATTATGAAAATTTTGTCAGCTTCGGACCAAGCAGCATGCTCTGCAATCAGCAGAAATTTGTCCAGAAATGTTTGTAAGCACTCATTTTGTGCTCCGGAATAGTCCTGAATATTGGCTATGAACTGAGTTGATAAGACACAATTTTTTTTTTTGCTAGTCATTACTGAACTGGATCTGGCATTTTGATCTGCAGTTCGGGTAGGCGACGGTGAAGCCACTCTAGCACCAGCAGAGGTTTGAGCAGAGTCTGTACTCCTGCCCACACGATTTGATTTTGTAATTCTAGGCATTTTCACTTTTTTCGAATATATATATTTTTTTAACAAGAGTCAGTTTGAAGAAGGAAATTGATATAGGAAAAGTGCCCTGATAATGTATTGAGTTTAAATTGTTTTTATGATGCAAATATAATATTTATTTACCAAAATTTGCTAAGAATTTGAGCATTTAGTATTGAGATACTCTTTTTTTACTACTGTATTATTTTTATATAGTCCCACATTTAAGGATAAAATGCAAGATATTTATAAGTGGGTCAGCACATATAAAACAACAACACTTTTCAAGTTTAAATATAATGCATGTGTGTTTTTTTTTAAGAAAAATATAATTTTATATTACTATATAATATCAAATCAGAATCAAAATCATATATATATGCAAATTTTTGGTCAAAGTATTTTAAATAAAATTGATATCACATTATTAATTCCAATATTTTCAATAAAATAATTTACTTACTTCGATTTTTTTTTTATATCATATATAACACTGCAAATATATATGCACACTCATATTCATGTTTCCCAACATGAAGGAAAAAATGAATTATTTATTATGTTTTATGTATCTGAGAATACTTAACACTTTATATGTGCCTGCGGTCACTCAAGGCAGCAACACGGCACCACTTGTCACAGTGAAAAAGGGACATGGCATCACATGTCACGGAGGGAAAAGGGCGCACACACAATACACAAATATTAATATGTGTGACGGAAGTAAATGTGTGACAGAGAAATAAAGGATCACACAAATGAAGTAAATTGGATATTAAGTACTACAGATTAGCATTGCGTTGTGATTTATGCAATAACTCCAGGTCCGGCTGCCCAGGCCTACAAAATGTAAACTGGACGCACAGGCACTCAAGAAGGAAACATCATCAAGTTGGGAAAACATGAGTCAAAAATAATCTCAATATTAACCTTTTTTATTTAAATATCTAAATATATATATTATGAAAATATAGAAACATTAAGTCATTCAACATTAAGCCTTCAGGCCATTCTTTGAACTAAATATAGAAATATGACATTTGGCCTTTTTGGAAAATGTATAGATACGATCTCAAGGATGTAATAATATATTTTTTTCACACAAATTGACACACGACATTTCTCATAGAAATTAATTGGAGAACCAACCATATTCATTTTGAGGATTTTGAATATTAAAGATTTCACTTTTAGTAATAATTCACATTAACAGAACCAGATATCGGCTCATTCCTTTCAAGACCAAAAATGCTCTCATTTAGAGCGGCACGACTAACACTGAAGATCTGAATTCAGCACCACCGTAAGGGTCTATCACATACACGCACTGGTTGAATTCTTGCAGAGTAAATTCACTCTGGGATTTATGGAAATGATCCAATGATCCAAATACTTTAGCTGAACGCACATCTCGACCGTAGAACGTCCAAAACAATGCCGAAACTCAAATGGAGTCACCAAACGCTCCTTAGCATGGTTCCACAATCCTGTCCTACCGGACGTCATCGCGTTCTAATCCTTTTCTCAATTTCCAGGACTTTCCGAAATCCAGATCTGAAATAAATAAATGACGAAATTAATAATTTTGAATTAAAATAATTGTCTTGGCCCACTCGGATTATAAGATTCCTTCCGAATCGAAGTTATAATCCGAAAACACAAAATTGACCATTGGGTCGTAAATTCTTTTGTGTCCGAATTTTCCAGGAGCGAGAAATGAAAGCTCCTTCTCCAACGAAAACTCAGGGCCAAGAGAGCCCCGATACTGTTAAAAGTGAAATCCAGGCCACTTCGACCTTCAACTTCATGCACGAAATAAACAGAAGCATCTAACGGCTTCGCGCGGCGTTGTCGCGTCACTGTCTGCAGAATCGAAACCAATGCCCTGCGCAATAATTAAAGAAGTAAGAAATTACTTCGGAACATCTGCAGGAGCGAGATCCCACGCTTTCAGTATGAAAAGTGCAAACTCATACAGAATTAAAACCTTGGAATAAAAATGGCTTCCGAAAGAGCATGTTTTCGGAACGAAATGAAAAATGTCGTGTTTCGCACTCATAATGTCATAAAGCACCATGACACCATCCATCTCCGCTGTGAGACCTGCATTCAGGTTGGGGGTCGGTCTTAAGTTCTTGTTTTGGTGTATACCAGGGGCGGCATTTCAGCATTCCATTTGGGGGTGCGAGATTTGTACGTATGAAAATCCACAATATGGAATAAATAAAATGTTTGTTAACAGGGGGGAGGGGAGAAGGATCACAAAATTGAATTTATGTTGAGAAAAATAAATGTTGTTAACATAATTTTTGTACATAATTGTGTTAACATAATTGTTGTTATCATAATTTTTCTAAATACAAATATCTATATTTATTTATCTTTTATTGAAATTTTAAACGCCGGTTCTTAGGGTCTGGAAGAAGAGAAAATTTTGTTACAATATCATCATAATCCAGTGATATATCTTGTTCTATAGCTAAAACAGCTAAAGATGAAAGTCTTTCTTGTCCCATTGTACTGCGAAAATAATTTTTCAGTCTTCTAAGACACTAAAAAGACCTTTCACAACTGGCTGGGCTGACTGGCACAGTCAAAAACAATTTAACTAATAATGTTATGACAGGAAACATATTTTTTTAAATTCCGCTCTTTAAAATTATCCAGGCGACTTTTAAAATTGGGATGGTCTATGTTTTCATTTTTCACCATGGAATAAAACAGTCGCAATTCACACAGCAATTCCTCTTTCTGGAAGTCATATACTTTGCAAATGGTTGAAACATTTTCTTTTTCTTTTTCGACAACTGATCCGGATAATACTGAACAAAGGGCAAACAAAACAGATATATTTTTCTCATTAAATCTTGTCTCAATTTCATTAGATACTCTATCTATAATTTCATATTGAATATTGATTCTGTGATATGATTTAACATCATCATGGGTTTTTTTTCACCGCCTCCGAATTCGCTTGGAATTTTTTTACGATTTTTCAGTTTTGGTCCAGAATAAGAATTTTTTTCTCAAAGTTCTGTCACAAAACTCCACACTTGATTGAAATAGGCATCAGTACGAAAAGAACTAACAGTTTCAATAGTGGCTTTAGCCAAAACTTGTACAACCTGAAAATTAAGATCAGATGACTGAAGATGTTTTAAGAGAGTATTCTATTGATCAAAAACACTGTTCAACACAAACAAAGTGAACAAAAATTCGAGTGATGTCATGCATGTTAAAAAGGCTTCGGTTCTTCCACCATTGAGAGAATCGTTTTCAGATAATTATTCCAGTGTTAAAATCACCACTTCAAAATTATCAAGTAGTGATTTTATGGCTTTAACTCTGAAAGACCACCTCCTATCATTTAGTGATTGTAGAGTTGAATAGCTTCCAGAAAAAGTATTTGTTGATGAGTGAATCTTTTCGAAAATAGCATGTCTTTCATATTATGTTTCTATGAAAGAATATAATGCATTGAGCTGCTGAAATACATTTCTAACGGAAGGAATGGATGAGCATGCGCTAACTGCACATAAATTTAATCGGACACTTGACATTTTCAAGTGAAAAGGATAACATCACCCCAATCTTTTCAAGTTGGAAAAGATTCGTTTCAGCCGGAAGTGGGAACTTCACTGTGAAGATTGGCGCTATAGAAGCTCCATAGCTTGAGGAAACTGACCAGTGGACAGTCGATAAAAAATAGATAAAAAGCCGATAGACGACGAGGAAAATTTTGGGGGCGCGACCGCGTCCCCTCGCGCCCCCTATTTTCCCCCCTGGTGTATACTATAGCCTAGTACAGTTTGGCCCATCTTTTTGTTGGCCCCTTTTCTGAAAAAGAACTTGTCTAATTTTATGCAACTCATGATAACCACGTACAGGGGTGTCTGGAGACTTTGGCCATTATTTGCATAAAATTGGACTCATTCATTTTCAGAGCAGGGGGTGTCCTAAGAATTTGTAAAATGACAATTTGTGGAATACCCCTTATCATCCAGGTACTTTCAGAGAGTCAGAGAAAAACTGATCGCTATATCGTCGATATCTTTGTGAGTTTTCACGATATTCCACTAGATTTTTTTATGGAATTTGTCCTACAGAATTCACTACAAAATTACGAAAGAAAGCTATTGCTATTTTTTGCGCCTGGTAAGTATAAACCAAATGCTTATATCTCATTGTATATTAAATGCATTAAGTTTTAATTGAAGTAAAATGCTTTTTTTGGACGTTGACAAATGTTCTGCCAGTTTCGTGAAGTTTGATTGAAACCAATGGGTATTGAAAGCCAAAAAAGTGTAACAATTTTTCTCTTTTAAAGAAACGTTTATATCTTCATGAATATAGGGTTTTGTTTTACGAAAATGCTTATATACTTTGAACAAAGTTAGTTAAATATTTCTGAATGTTACAAATTATTTCCAGCTTTTTATGATACATGGTGATTAAATATATTTCCCCCCTTTTTCAATACCTTGGTAGTCCTCTAAATGCACAAGTCACCGAGACTTTACTGGAAAGTGTGCGTTCAAGTATGTTCTTCACATCGCCAAAGTTACAGCACTTCACGAAGTATTTGTTTATAAATTCTACAAATATTCTAACATCCAAAATGTCCGGATATATATATATATATATATATATATATATATATATATATATATATATATATATATATATATATATAAATATACATATATATATATATATATATATATATATATATATATAAATATACATATATATATATATATAAATATACATATATATATATATATATATATATATATATATATATATATATATATATATATACATATACTTATATATATATATATATATATATATATATATATATATATATAAATATACTTATATATATATATATATATATATAAATATATATATATAAATATACATATATATATATATATATATATATATATATATATATATATATATATATATATATATCCCAGTAATGTTGCATTTAATGTCAAAAACTTTCCTATGCTCTTGCTCTTTGTGTTATACAACAATTATAATAACCAAGGTGGTAACATTTATTTACAAACATCTGGTGTACCACAAGGTGGCTGTCGTAGTAGTATTCTCGCTAACTTATATCTTTATTATTATGGATGTCATTTTAACTCTAATTCATATATTATATATAGATATGTTGACGACTTAATTTGTATTATCATTGATGATTCCTATCCAATTAATATTGATTTTTACCCATCTAACCTAAAATTAATTTCTAATGAGCCTAGCGTTAGTCAAACTGTAAAATTTTCAGACCTAAATTTATATACCCTCAATAATCATGTAATCACCAATCCATATGATAAAAAAGATTCTAACAACTTCACTATCATAAAGCTGCTATCATATAAATCTTGTAATTCTATTCAATTGTTTAGAAACATCATTTTAAACCAGCTATTTCGAATTCATCGACTTTCCGATCATCAGTTTCACTTTCTCTACATCAATAATCTTAAACGCATTTGTCAAAATTACCACTATCCGGATGTATTTGTAAATAATATTATTAATAATTTCAAATATACCACGTAATAATTTTACACATGCATTATTTATCTTTGATTGGATAACTCATTTTTGAGAATTCACCCATTCCTATCACCTAACTTACCACTTGGCCTGAGTCTAATACTGTTTACTATTTTCGAATGACTATTTTCCACTTGTCCTGAGTCCTATAGCGATTACTATTTTTGAAAGTCTCCATACAAATTATGTTTTGTTCAAATGTATTCATTCCGGTGCCCACCCGCATTGACGAAGTGAGGTGAAATCCTCAGTCGCTTGTTCAACCTGCACGTGTTAGCAATGCTTGTGATTTAATATTTCTGTTCGAGGAGGTTTTATTCTTTTGATTTGTAATTCAATTGATTTATTTTTCTCCTTCCACTAGCCAGTAGACAGTGCCAATGGTGTCTATAGTTAAATACTATCGCCTTTGTCAGAAACTGGCTATTCTATCGGCTTTAATTCGAATTGTATGGCTGTTCTGATGATAATGCAATTTCGAACTAACCGCTATTTTTTGTGCAGTTTCAATTAATTGTTCTCTATGCCTTAATCTTTTATCTTGAGCTAATTATTATTGCCTTTTCTCATTTTTGCCGTGTTTCCTTTTTCTTTTTTATTTATATATACTTTTTAATTGTGATTTTTGTATCCTAATATTTTTCTCATCCCCCTTTCCATTGTAGTGATATGTTACCTTCTATTTTATCCTTAGTCTTGGTCTATAGTTACTCATTTGTAACAGATATGCTAGAGATGGTTTTTTTGTATATACAGTAGTTTATGCATATTTTTCGATTAAAATCTTTCAATTTATATATATATATATATATATATATATATATTTATATAAGCATAAAAATTTAGTAATCCAAATGCAATTCAATAAGGTTTCACTTTCATCATCCTCAAAAAAAATTCCTATGAAAAATAATATTTCCTTATCCGATCATAAGTATTAAATAAAACATATTCGTGTCAAAATATATTTTAAATCTTGACAAATACGTCTTTTCGAAACAAATTGGTTAAATATGTCTTTTTTTCAGCTTTATTCACGCTGTGCATATAGTATTCTGAAACATAAGCACCGACGAAAAAGTGTCATTTTTCACTAATATTATGCACAGAATAAGACATCAAATAAAGAAAATAGATTGGCAATATCTTCATGTGTAATGTTTCCTGATGCAATCAATCGGTTATTTGCATTCTAAATGAAAATATAAACTTTATGTTTAAAATCCTTCTAATAAGAAATTGATTCGATTTTATGGGATTTTAAATACACTTTTATAAAAAATTCCTTTGGTAATACGTTTTTATTTGGATGTAAAATTTTGTAGAATTTATAATTTACGTCACTATATGAATATTACTGAATAAAGATAAAAACATAGAAATATATTGAGAAATGAAATTAAAAAAAATCAGAACATTTTTTGAACTTCATGTTTTCTAAATTCAAAATCAATTGTGAATATTGCTTTTTACGTAAATTATTAAAAATAGCCTAAATATTGAAGTTGTCATCACAGTTTTCAAGTTTTCACTGCAGATTATATGAAATGTAATATTTGTGGTTTATTTGCAACGTCATGTGCAATTCATTTGCAACGTTGTAATATCAACGTCATACCAGTTGCCGGTATGCTGGTTGTGCCCTTCTTAGCTCTCTTCAAGGTGGAGTGATGATATCTCTTGGTAGCATGAAACACACTTGTGTCGAGTTGGTCTGGTTTTTCTTGATCGGCCATTCACAGCTTGTGTCTTGCGCAATCGAGAGATATGAATTTCTTTAATTGGCTTAGACATTTCTAATCCCAGTAAGAAATACAACAAGAAACACGTTATGTGTCGCAATTTCCGTTAGAATCGCTTTTAAATTGAAAAGTAGTATCTGTAAACCAGTGTTGCTCAAATATTTCCATTTTAATTCAGTTCTTTGAGTGCAAACGGTATTTGTAGGCTGAGATATTTTTTATGGCATTTGATACAGGCTACTTGACAAGTGTGAATTTGTAGACCTCAATAATAGTCCAAAAATTTTCAGTACGTAGCAAGTTTCTTTGCAGCCATTAAAGGTATCGCCAATACCATGTTCAGCATAGTAAAGGACACATGGCATTACTTTATTGGTTACAGTTCAGTAGGTTATCCTACATTGCTGATACTTCAATGCGATCCAGGTTCAGCAGTGTTAAAATCTGCAAAATATGTTGTAAATCGGAAATAAACCTATAACAATTAAATAAGTAATTACATTTTTAAAAATAACACCGAGGTACAACTATTCAGGTCTTGAAGTGCCGGTTTAACAAAATTCATGACTGTACGATGGTTATATTTCCCTATTTACAGACTGCACACCCATAGACAACAACACAGTTTTCTTCCTTTATTATGTAAGATATAAGTTTGAGATATTGTGGAGATATGGGGAAAGCATGTAGGAACTAAAGCACAAACACAAAAATAAAATACATACACAAAATGACATAATTATATTTCAAAAATATATAAATGTGACAATAACTCAAAAACTAGATTAAAAATTTTGGACATAATCAAGACACCCACATATATTGTATATCTATCTATGATAAAAGGAAACTAACTTCAGCCACTAATAAAATATTTTAAAAGTTTTATGTAACGGTTCTGTAGAGCCGGGTTTATCAAGTAATTTTAAATTTTGCAGGATGATGTAGAATACGATCCCCTCCTATTTTTGTTACAACCGCAATTAAATCTCTGCTCTATTTTAATAGAGTACCATATTTTGAAGAGAAGTTGGCATGGAAGTCGAGAGGTATAAGGACACGTACTTTCACGACTGCTAGGTTGTGGGTTCGAATCCAACTTGCTGGCAGAAATATTGTGTTGCTCGTTTAGAGTGCAATGTAACCTGGCTTCCCTGGAATGCCAGGGCAGCGTCATGTGACGTCATAATGGTTCACGATTTAGCTATTAAAATCAACTAATGATTAGGTAACCAACTGCCCAGGCATGGGGTGGGACAGCTTAGTAGAGCGCATGAGTATTGCACTTTTAAAACATAAATTCGATTCCCCACTTTTCATAAATTGTAAAGAAGAGTACGGGCCGTAAGCCCTTCCGTAATATGTGGGTTCGTAAGATATATGTGGGTCCGTAAATAATACGTTGTAAGTAATATGTGGGTCCGTAAGTAATATGTGGGTCCAAAATTCACTCCGGGATGTTGCTGGTAGGGTTTGGAACGTACGGTCCTTCTAGATGCTGCCCCCACTGGGTTCCGGTCTAAATTTGATGGCAATTCCAGGCCGTCCACTTTTTTGGCAACTTGGTCTGTCTGGGTCAAAGAAGCAACCGAACAGATAATCCTTGCACTAACCAGCCAACAATATCTCCAAGTGATCTATTGGGATGGAAATGCAAACTGTTGTGGTTAAAGTAGACGCTGAATTATTTTCCCTCTAATGTCAGTGTGACGGAAAACTTGTCAATCTGACAGGCCCCATTTTGTTATTTTATCTCAGGGTAACCTCTTGATATTATTTGTTGTTAGGTCAGTATCTGGAGTGGCCGTTGGCGTTCCGATTTGATATCTCAATGACCCAAATTCCACTGAATCCATGCTACTTGTATTAAGGTCTATTTCAGAGCTGTACATTGCCTTAACCTGCAGTGTTCATTTGGTCGAGCGCCATTTTACAATACTTAAATATCCTAGTGGGGATCGAAAAGCGGATTTTAGTGGAAAAACCGATGCCCTAACTTTTAATTACCCAAACTATTGTGACGGCATTACAAGTTCTTGTCGTCTAAATGAACTGCATTTTTTTTCGATTTTATGTACTGCACATCACAAATTTTGCTTAAACATTGAATTAACGTTTATCCAAATATACATATTTTGTTTCATAAATCTATCAAACGCAAAAATGACAAATATAACAACAATTTGCATTTATTTACTTTGATATGAAAGAAAGGATGTTAATGGTACAATTATTTTTTAAATTCAGATGATATCAAAATTATATCTGATATTCCGTCAGTTTGAAAGAAATTGCTTCATTTGTTCTTTCCTTCCCCTTCAACCACACAATTTATTTAGTATTTCTATATTTAGGCGTCAGAAGAAATATGTCATATATCAGAAGATGCACTTACAAAACAAATTTTAGACGTCAAATAAGGAAAATATATTTGAAATATGTTTCAGAGTATTCGAATTTCTAATGTTCTTCATCTAGATTCTAATTCATAATAGAGACAACGGCATTTTATTTTAAATCCTTCAAATGTAAGATATTGATAAGATTTAGAGAGATCATATTTATTGTTTACCCACATTTTAAATATGATTTTCCTTAGTTATTTATTTTCAACTGATAATATATATGATTTGGAAACAAAAAAATGGATTGTGGAAGCTGAAGAATAATATGTGCTTATTTGAATCTATTTTTAAGATCGTAGATATGTATTATATTTATATTCCATGGAATGAGATTTGTGTCGGAATAAGAATTTTGCGATTCTAGGGGAAACAATTCTTTAAACCCCCGCCCCATGCAGATAATTTGTGCGCTCCATTATTTATGATATATTTATAAATCATCAAAGTAAATAATAAATTTTACAAGCTTATCAGGAACAAATATATTTATAAAATATAAACTTTTCGGGTATATAGGTATATAAAAATCATTATATAAAAAAAAAATCTGATGTGGGCAGCGCATGACTTTCCCTCCAGACTCAAATTCATATTTCCTTCATTTCTTTAATAATTCATTAGATTGGGTTTTATTGCACCAATTAGCACTAAATTTGCATCTTTAATTCAATTTTTGTTTCTATTTGGTAATTGGACATTTTTCCGATAGCGGCGTAACAAAAAATGCAAGGAATCTCATAACTTGAGAACGATTAGACCTAAAGTATAATGGAGTGTGTTATATTCTTTTCCTCGTCAAAAATTTGCGTATGAAACAACAATTTAATTAATACATTTTAGCATACGTAGTCTTTTTTTTTTAGATTTTGGCGATTTTTGCGGGCTATTTCGTAAGAACAGGCAGGTTGTTCTTCTCCGAATCGTACCAAAATCTAATTAGCACCAGAGAGTCCCACAAGTAACTTATCTATCACATTTTGTGAAATTTGGTCTATTAGTATTTTAGCTAGGGTGGCTACATCAAATTTTTGCAGGCCATTTCGTAAAAAAAGGCAGGCTGTTCTTTTCTGAATCATACCAAATATAATCAGCACCAGAGCATCCGACAAGTAACTTATCTATCAAATTTGGTGAAATTTGGTCAATCAGTATTTTACTCAGAGTGGATACGTTGAATTTTTAAGGGCCATTTTGCAAAAAAAGACGGGTTCTGTTTTTACGAATCCCACCAAAAACTATTCAGCACCATGGTCTCACCCAAGTGACTTGCATACCAAATTTCATGAAATTCGGTCCATTAGTTTTTTAGTTGGAGTGGATACATACATTGCACAGACAGAAAGACAGACACACAGACAGACTCACACACACACATACGTCACTCTAAAAATAGTTTTTTCGTATTCTAGAGGTCTCGAAACGTGTAGCTCCGTCGAAAACTCGAGTTGCGATTTTCGACATAATTGCAATACTTTCCCTATACATTATCATATATTGCAGGGAAAGTAAAAGAAATCTGATGTGATCAGCACATGACTTTCCTTGAAGACATATCCACGTTCTCTTTATTTTAATCAAATTTAATTCACTTTTAATTCAATTTTCATTCTCATTTGGTTCTCATAAATGGAGTTATTTTCAAAGGTGGTGTAGATAAAATAAGAAAATACTAAAATATCTCGAGAACGGCCAGTTCTAGAGTAATGAGATTGGTCTTATTCTTTTCTTTGTTAAATTTTACGTATGAAATAAGCATTTAATGGATATATTTGAGCATGCGTAGTTTTTTATTTTAGATTTTGACGATTTTTGGGGACATATTGCAAAAAAAGTCATGTTATTTTTTTCCGAATCGTACCAAAATCTAATCAGCACCAGTGTAAGCCATAAGAGACTTATCTACCGAATTTTGTGAAATTCGGTCTATTAGCTTTTTTAGCTAGAGTGTATACAAGCTTTTGCGGGCCATTTTATAGAAAAAGGCGTGTTCTTTTATCCCGAAACTAATCAGCACCAGATTCGTCCACAAGTGACTTACCTACCAGATTTTGTGAAATTCGGTCCGTTAGTTATTTACATAGAGTGGATACAATATCTGCACAGGCAGACAGACACACAGACAGGCGTCACGCTAAAAATGGTTTTATCCTATTCTAGAGGTCTCGAAACGTGTAGATCCGTCGAAAACTCGAGTTGCGATTTTAGACATGATTCAAATACTTTCCCTATACATTACCATGTATTGCAGGGAAAGTAAAAATCTGATGTGGGCAGCACATGACTTTCCCTGCAGACGCAAATTCATTTTTTAAAATTTCTATAATAATTCATTAAATTGAGTTTAATTGCACAAAATAACACTAAATTTGCATTTTTAATTCAATTTCTGTTTTTATTTGGTAATTGGATATTTTTCCAAAAGTGGCATAACTAAATGTGAAAAATCTCAAATATTTCGAGAACGGTTAGTCCTAGAGTAATAGAGTTGTTCTTATCATTTTCCTCATCATAAATTACGTATAAAACAAGCATTTAATTGATATATTTGAACATACGTGACTTTTTTTTAGATTTTGGCGATTTTTGAACGCCATTTCGTAAAAAAAAGCAGGTTGTTCTTTTCCGAATAATACCAAAATCTAATCAGCACCAGAATATCGTACAAGTAACTTATCTGCTAAATTTTTTGAAATTTGGCCTATTAGTATTTTAGCTAGAGTGGATACATAAAATTTTTACGGGCCATTTCGCAAAAAAAGGCGGGTTGCGTTTTTACGAATCATACCAAAAACTAATCAGAACCAGGATCACATCCAAGTGACTTACCTACCAAATTTTATGAAATTCGGTTCATTAGTTTTTGAGTTAGAGTGGATAAATACATTGCACAAACATATAGACAGACACACGGACACACAGAGAGACAGACACACAGACAGACACACAGACACACACAGACGTCACGCTAAAAATAGTGTTTTCGTAAAAATAGTGAAATATGGTTGTGTGGTTGGATTGAATTTGTTGGTATCCATTCAGATCCGACTAAAGCTATTTTTCTGCAGTTCATTTCTCCATTAACATTCATTTACTTGATTAAGATGAAATTGTAGTTATTGTGCTGCAAACTAAAGTTTATTATTATTATTATATATAGTTAGCAAAATTTAGGATACATCAAGTTACCTTACTGCTACTGCAAGTATCATATTTCCTTGCTAATGAATGCATAAAAAATAAGTGGGGGTTATTCTAGTAAGATATTCAACTGAATCATGTTGTGAGTTGGGTTAAACTAGGCATTAAGAATTTGGATCGGAAAGGGTGAATGAGGAAGTTGGAGGGCAGCCTAGTTGAATGATACCCATTTGGATACCACTATGATTAAAGTAGTCTGGTATCCTGGTCTGACCGCAATACGGGTAGAAGCAAAATAAAAGCGTTTCGTATAAGCATAAAATCTTTGTAACTCGTCTACGGTGTAAGTTTTATCACCAGGCTCGTAAAGTGTATTTTATTTTGTACTAGTGTAACATTCTAGGAATGTGAAATACCAGTTATCGTCTATGTCGCCAGTTGTTTTTAACAACAACCTGCCGTAATTATGTGGAGTACACAAGTTTGATTACACATAGTTTGATTACATCAGTGCATTCGCGAGTTATTGTCTTGGGCCGAAAGCTCCTGTTTATCAAGTTAATTTAGAGTTAGTCCCTTTGGACAGATCTAAGAAAAACTCTCTACAATGACATTTAAAGAGGAAACAGAGACAACTGAGGACTCTACAGTATGAACTTGACCTTTTGCAGCTTCATCAGCCTAATACTAATATTTGAATCCGGCTGCATAGTAAAACCGAATTCATTGGTCGCCATCGGAGTTTTAAAAAGTGTAACCATTTTTTGCTACCTTAACAGATATCGGCAATTAATTGCTGATGACTGCATAAAGAGCATAAAATCGAATGATGAATACCGTTGTCTGCAATGGCAGCGTCATGATCATATAGAAACATCCTCTTTAGACAGGTTCTATGAGTAAACTATTTCTATAATCTGGCATACAGTTACCTCATTTTATAATTGATTTGTCCAGATAATGACATTTAATTAGAATTAAAAAATAATTTATTCCAGTATTTCTTGATTTTCATGTATTTGTATTTTTCCTAGCTTCCAAATAAAATACTCTTTAGAATTCAACTAAAGTAAAATATTATTAGTTATGACTCTACAACAGTGGTATAAAATAAGATATAAAACAATTATTTGTACATAATTATTCATCATTTATTATTTACAAATAATCGCCTATATATAAAACCAAATTATGGGATATACTTGAAAACTTTTATATCAAAATGATATTTTCAATCTGGATTATTCTGTCATTTGAAAATATTTTTCCGATTTGCTTTTACGGTACAATTTTTACAGTACAATCCGGTACAAACGTAGTACAAACGACCAGCATCATTGAGATTTTAAAATTTTGATATGGGGGGCGGGTGAAATTGACGGTAGTTCATCCTCTGCTCCTCTTACACTTGTCTAAAGTGAAATTGCAACACCATGAAGAAATGAACGTAACCATATGCAAATCACAGTGCCGGTAAAAGAGAGGGTTAAATGAAGTTTTCGTATGTATCGGGTCACGTGACACCTAAATTCGGGTGACAAAGAACAGTAGATGGCTCGTCCCGTAAATGCTATCAGCGACGATTTTAAGTAGCCGAACTTTCGAAAAAATGAAGACGCGATGCCTCGAAAACGTCAACGTGCTGTATACTATTTCTTAAAGGCTAGGATACAAAAACGTATCCTGAAGCTGTGTGACGTCGGTTTGCCGATGCGTGGAATTGCCTCGAGTGCTAAGCACGACGAGAGTACCTTCATCCGATGTGTGATACGATGGGCGCAGGAATATCAGAGAATACGCAGAAGAGGGAGCCGATCGAACAGAGCACACAGACTGGCACATTCGTGGTACGGCTCGTTGGTATCCGTTAGTAACAAAATGACATCCGAATCAGCCAGTCACCATCAACGGTTACACTTGCGCGCACTCAAACCATTCGCCAAAAGTTGCATAAAGTACAACTGCGCGTACGGCGGCTAGCCACTGGGGTGTCATTAAGCGCTCGAGACATTGATGCACGTCTGGCGTGGTATCGTCATCATTACAACTGGACCAACGAATGACGTCAGGTATTATTTACGGATGAATTTCGCTTCTTCCTGTGGAGGAATGACAATCGTGGATGGTGTGGCGGCGTCCCGGGCTCACTTGCCAGTCCCTATCACTGAGCGTGAGCGTCACACCGTGCATCATGGTTTGTTGTGGTATCGTGTTCGATCAGTGTACAGCTCTAGTGCACATTCCAGGTAATCTGACAGTGGGGCGGTACGTCAAACACGCCGTAATGTCTGTTTTTCGGCTACTGGTGCCAACCGTCCTCGGCACGGTGTTCCAGCAAGGCAATGCCACAACGCACGGTGAATTCTTAACAGCCTGAAAATAATTCACATCCTTTTCTGCCGGCAGCCTCACCGGATCTCTCTCCTATTGAACAGGTGAGAACCTTCATCGGACGTCAGATGACCGGGGACAACATATATACATAAAGTAGTAAACGAACCTGCTTGGCATGGATTACCTCAGGCAACATTAATAGCTTCATTGATAGTAGACCTTTCTGTTTAACTGCCCTGTATAGCTACCCTTGGGTATCACATTCTTTACTGAATAAACAGGTTTCTTTTGAATATATTTGTTTATTCTTTTAATCATTTGCATATAACTCTCTCTTCTACCCGTACTGAGATTTGTATATGGCTACGTGTATTCCTTCCCGGTTTTGCAATTTCACTTTTGACGTGTCATTTTTGTGTATTACAAAATACACCAATATGCTCACTCTTACAGTGAAATGAAATAAAAAACTTTCATTCAAATATGAAATATTTTTATTCATTAATAAATAAAAAATATCAACCATTTCGTAGGAATCATTTTAATTGAAACGCGGAAGTGTATGCTACTATTTCGGAAAATTCAAAATTCAATGACATCTGTGTACTATTTTGTATCACATGCATTTAGTAATTGTGATAATTTATTTGTGCAATGCGTGATGTATATGTCGGGGTATATGCAGTTTAGTAAAAAATCTGAATTGGGAAAAACATGATATTCTCAACATATTTTCTCTACAGAAATGTTTACCTACAAGATTATTTTCTCCTTCATTCTTTCATAATGAATTATATTCAGGTAAAGTATCCACACTCACACTAATACATTTTGAAATGATACCTAAATTGCAGGTCTAATTGAATTTCCATTTATTGCAAGAATGCAAGAAAACTGAAGTATTTTAGATCTTCAATGGGGTTGATCTTATGCATTTCGAACTCAAAAAGTAAGACTGAAACAAGCTTTCACAATTAATACATGTAATTGTATTTATTTTTATGGTTTTATCGGACCATTTTGCAAAAAATGGCAGATACTGCATTTGCCTATCTATCAAAATGTAAGCAGCATCGGCAAAATTAATAAGCAAAATTTAATCAGCCTACAAGTGACTTATCGCTCAAATTTTGTAAAATGTCGCCGAATAGTTTTTGGTTTAAAGTGGATACATTGGACAGACAAACACAGAGACATACACGTAGGCAGACGGACACGCGCACAAATAGACGTCAAGATTCTGTTTTTTAGAATGCTCAAGACATAGATCCTTCAAAAACACGAGTTGCAATTTTAGACAGGATTCCATTACGTTATATATATATATATATATATATATATATATATACCGGGTGATTCAAAAGTTCGGAGCAGAAACAAAGGGCTATAAAAAATATCTATGGGTCGGAGAGACATGCGATTTGCAGATTAATATTCACCGTGGTGGGGGATTTTGTATGAAATGAAAGAACTAGTTCAAAATCTCGACACAAGGGGAGCGCTGCTGCGAAGAAAACACTGTGAGGTAGTAATTGTGAAATGAGATATTTTATTTCAGCATGATTTACAGCTGCAAGTGCTCAATGTGTCTACCGCCATATTCCAGTACTGAGTGCAGTCGCGGTATTACGGCTGATACAGCATGAAACAGCGTATTAACGGGAATGCCTGCTACCTCCTGCCGTAAGGCGCCTTTCAGTGCTGGTAAGGACTGGAGCTTTCCTCCATAGACCTGTGATTTTATGTATTCCCACAACTAGAAATCATAGGATGTGAGATCTGGGGATCTCGCAGGCCAGTTATGTGTGCAATTAACTCCATGCATAAGTCATCTCCTTGACTTTATCTGCCGCAGCCCTCCGAGTGTCGAGAGTTTGAACTAATGTTTTAATACCACACAAAATCCCCCACTACGGTAAAAAGTAATCTGCAAACCGCATGTCTCTCTGTCCCATAGATATTCTTTTATAGCGTTTTACTTCTGCTCCGAACTTTTGAATCACCCTGTATATATATATTATCATGCATTGTAGGCAGAGTAAAAAGCTTTTCTAAAAATGCATTTACATCCTTTAAATTCCCTTACCCCCCTAAATACCCTTATTGCAATACCCTGTAGAATTAATTGTTGCTCAAAAGATCCCCTGACGCAAGCAGACCAGTACATGTCTTATTTCTCATAATTAACTCTGTACTATTTTTTATTTATGTAAATTACTATTCTTAATGAAGTCTTTATGCAAATTATGTCCTTGAGTAAGTAAATTAATTAAATTATCTTCTTGAGTAAGTAAATTATGTAAATTAAGGTTTATCCTAAACATCAGTTAATATAAATACTGCGTGAAAAGTTGTCATTTTTTTAATTACATAAAAAGTGATAAATTGGCGAACCATAAAATAAAATCTGAATTGAAAAAAAAAAAAATCAAGTTTAGTTTTAGAGAATGTTTCGTCAGATAAAGTTGACAGACAGAAAACAAACAGCAGCATGTCTAACTCAACAGTAAGAAGATCAGTCACTCCGTTCCTTCCCTTCAATTAAATTTCATCACGCTGAAAAGCTAACTAATCCCAGCAATGAGCATCTCCATTTTCGTAAAAGTTTAATTCTGAAATAAAACTTTTACAAGTATAATCTCACTGTCAGTACAGAGTTCAGAATTTGTATGTACATAAGCAAAGAAAATATGCTAAAATCTCAGCATAATGCAACATTTATACAACTCCTCCTTCCAAACTAATAAGAGATTAGTTAAATTAAGTTCTAAAATGGAATTCTTCTAAGAATGATTTATATACTAATTATTTCAAAAATGTATGCGCAAAACGTAAACTTTTCAAAACAATTGTATTAAAAATTTCACGAACATGGAAATAATTATAAACTCAAAAAGAAAATTCCATAAAGACAACAGGAATGTAAGGGTTTTAATTATTTTCGTGGACTGTGGATACACATATAAATGTAAAATAACAAGTTTGAAAGTATTTTGCAAGAATTTTTCAAGAGCATCTATCCTAACACATTTGTTGTAGTATTTAAACTTGCCAAAGACAGGAAAACTAGCACACTTAAAAATTAAGCAGCAACACTGTTTCAATTTATTCTTACGAACGCGTAAAATTCTCTAATTGGAGTCACTATTGAAAACACAAATACCCATAACCTTCCTATGATGTGGATCGTGAGTTGCCAGATGCGGAAGATCGGAAGATGGTTGTCAGATTTGACAATTTATTGCCAATTTGGTGATATATAGCGACTTTTAGAAGGTCCGAGAAACACTTTCCAGTATTCTACAAGATATTCCAGTATTCTACAAATAACCAGTATTCTACAAGATATGATTTATTTTCAAAAGCTTCTATGTAGAGTCTATACAAATATATATCACTCCGTTGGAGAACAATTGACCTCATATGCCTCATATGCCATTGACCTGCATTGAAATGTAATATTCGTCAATGTCTTGAAATTAGTGGAGCTTTAAAATGATGATTTATTGTATATTGCTCCTGTTTACGCTGTGCTTGTGAATAAATATATTTGTTATCCAGAAATTTAACCTCAATCTTGTATCCTGAGTGTACACTCACAATTCTAAGAGGATACGTCGTAGCATTATTTATATTTTAATATATTTTAACAATGTATACGGCTAAGAGCTGAAAATATCGGTAAGCTGCATACTCTTATTTTAATAAGTTCTATTTTATTTAACCAAAGTATCATAATTTGCGTTGCAACAATTGCCTCAATTAAAACTGGCTCAGTTATGTTTTGCTCCTTGCAATTGATTTTACCGATACTGGGCTCAGGCGGACGCATCATGCCTTATAATGAGCTGAACCTAAAATTGCAGATCGGCGATTTCGACAATCGAATTTTGTTGTTTTATTACAGAGAGCAATTTTTATTACCGTGCACCATTGCAAATGTCAATTATATTTTAAGACCCTCCTTTTGAGCAGCTAGCTGATCGTAGGGTTACCAATAATCTGCTACTTATTTATTTTTAGTACGTTTAGTGTTAAGCCATATAAAACTTACCAATTTCTCTCCACGACGCATTTCTGAGTGTTTTATAGCATAAATGTGATCGCTAAGTTTCTGCATATTCATGGCATTAGATGAAAGTTCATGGACATTTCATTTCATGTCCGCTGTTCACACCGTTTAGCTGCATTCATAACCTCCATCTTTGAAGGGAGAATGGTGTGACGTCATATTTTGTCATCCTTCGGTTGAATCGCTCTCAGGATTGATCATTTTTTTCTTGATGTATAAAAATTACGGCAATTCGGTGGCAAGTTTTCGCCCCATTGAAGTATATGGTGTTGCTGAAAGATTGCTGGAAGGAATTGTTCCATATAATGGCACTTTTCACATTTCTGCATTAACAAAAAAGAACTGCTACAGGACCGTTTGCGATGATGGCAGACCGGATCCTTAGCCCGTGAATGTACGCCAATCCGATATTAGAGTGTGGATAATGCAGATTCCACTCTGGCGATAAGAACTTGTAATTCCGTTACAGTACCTCAACGGTAGAGCGTCGGTTAGCCAGTTCGAAGATCTAGGGTTCGATTCCCGGTTGGGGCAGCTAGGTTCTTTCAAAATGTTGGAAAAAAACAAACCACCCGCAGAGAAACATGTTATTCACGCAAAGCCAGTTCGGCTCTATCAGACTTAATAAACTGTAATTTTTAGAATCTTATACTCTATTTAATAACTTCACATTATGATTTCATTTTTTCTTAACATCAAAATTAAACTAACACTTTTTGGATGCATACACAGTTTCTTTAGAACATACTCCAGGATTTGTAATCAATAAATTATAAGATAATGTAACAACCCGAGACGAAGTCTGTAATTTATTTAACAACGACTTAATGAAATAAAGTTTTTCTCATGAGGATCTATGATGGAATGTTTGAAGCTTTCTTTACTAAATATTTCAAAAATTTATGCATTCCATATTTAATTCCTTCCAGAAAATCGTAATAAAGTATTTTGCAATCTTACAACTGATTCTTCGACTCAAAATTAAATTTCACAGATAACAGGAAATTAAAACATTTAATGATTTTCGCAAATGATTATATTAAGAACTAAAACGATAGTTTGTACAGCATTTTAAAGCATATTTTTTCAAAGGAGAAGAAAACCATTTTAAATCTTATCCATCAGACGCGGAAACAAAATAATATAAATGTATTAATTTAAGAGACCGAAAACGAAAATATAAAGAAAAAAAATAGTAATTAAAAAGAAAACACACCTTTCCATGAAGGTGAAATAAAGCAGCTTACTTTAATAATGGTAATTAAGTAAAGCATGTGATTTTGTGCACAGTCAATAATGGGCTGATTCACAACGTAAAATGTACCGTAAATAAAGATAAATGAACACAAGCACATTTCGGGAATCAAATGGATTTTCTTCTATAGTGCAGCATCTAGTCTGAACTTGTAGATGCGCAAATTAGCACAAGTTTATGTCCACCAAACTGAAAATGGCTAAAAAACAAATCCTAAAATATACGTTTAACCAGTGTCAGTTTGTTCCATATAGTCATTCACATATTTGGACGTTCAGATCCAGACTAAATACACTGTAAAAGGAAATCCAGTTGATTTTTGAAACGTACGTGGTCATTAATCTTCATTTGAACTCCTTTTTACGTTGTGAACCAGTTTTATTTAATAATTATTTTTCATGAACATTGTTTTTAAGTACGATAAGGTTCTTGTTAGTACAGTTGCTGATTAATGTATTCAACAAATATGAATAATATCAATACAATTTTTCTTATTGAAACATATACTTAGTTAATGCATAACACCCCATGTAAAACAAATCAAAACTGTAAATCATTGCTTTTCCTGCAATATAAGGTAATGTATAGGAAAGTATTGGAATCATGTTGAAGATTAGAACTCGAGTTTTCCACGAATCTACACGTTTTGAGTCATATAGAACACGAAAACTCTATTTTTAGTGTAACGTACGTGTGTGGGTGTCTGTCTATATGTGTGTCTCTGTCTGTCTGTGTAGATTTTGTATCCACTCTAACTAAAGAAAATCTGATGTGAGCATCACATGACTTTCCTTATACAATGCAATGAATTTACTACTTTAACAGTTAAAAAATGTTACTCTTATTGTAGATGCTTATATTCCTTCCAGGATATTGAATTTTCTTCAATTATTCGTTATTTTCATTGATTCAGCATCATTTTTATCCATTTGGCGAGATTTTCGTTGATTTGGCAACATTTAAAAAAGTCGCCAAATTAGCGACATTCCGCTAAATTCGTCGCCAAAATCTCACCAAGCGTTATGGACGGAGAAATAAATTATTCCTGCGGCGGATAAATGACTATTGGCGTTCAAATGCAAAAGTATTTCTCAAAGCATATTTTCTCGTGAATGGAACGAATTAGATCGACGAGAATGATGTCACCAAATTTATCGCATGATATTACATATGAAAAGTGAACATGTTTCTTAACAGTTAACATTTTGTTTTAATTTATGGAATTTTTTGATACATTTATTTGAAAAATGTGTAATATCTCAAGAACGGTCCATGCTAGCGTTCTAAAGTTTATGTCAATCGTTTTCTAAGGAAAAATTGCATAAAAAATATATATTTTGGTAACTTTATTAAAGGTTTTAATTTTTTCATGATTTTTTCAAAATTTCACTCGAAAATTTAGGGGAATTCTGAACATTCGATTGTGTTTTAAAACAACAGGCTTCCAGTACTCACGGATTGTGATTTTTGTACCAAATTTGATTCGAATCGGTCCATTCGTTCGTCAGTTAACGTCTCCACAGACTCACTGACACACACACACACACAGGCATCACTTCAAAAATTTTCGATTCGTGATCAGGGATGCTTGAAAAGTGTTCTCCCGTCGAAAACTCGAATTTGAATTTTCAACCCTTTCACAATACTTTCCTTATACATTATGTATATAAGGAAAGTAACTAATTGATCGAATTTCATGAAATTGTACGGGTAAGTCACTTGTGGGTTTAGATTTGGTAAGATTTGGAATAAAACAATCAAGCTTTTTTTTCTTCGAACTGGTCAGGAAAAATGTCTGTCTTCACTCTAGAAAAAACTAATAAACCAAATTTCACAAAATTTGGCACATTAAGTTGCAAAATGAAACAAACACACATTAACACTAGAATCGCGGGATGGGTAAATTTGATTCAGTCAATCTAATTTCGTTTCCGTTTTTCTCAAAAATTTAATAGCTGAACCAAATACAGATTCTTGACATTTCATAATATTAGGCGAATAACGGTCTATAAAAATATCAGTTGTTATACATTTATTAGTTTCATATTTTTAACACTTATACCTAAAACAGGGGAATGGGTCATTCTGACCCAACGACCACCACCAACGAATACGAAAAGTAGGGTACAACATTTTTCGGAAGTGGAAATGCGCGTTTATTTTTCTTTTTCAGAAAATGGGTTAACAAAAGAAAACCTTGAAGGTCGCGATAAGATCAGGTGATATTTCTCATAAGATATGGTGTTGCAGGGATCGACATTTTTTCATTGTAGAGATAGACCATAAGGCTGCGATGCTAGCGAACAAGTGCAGATAAATCTTGCTCTCTGAACAACATGTCACGAAAACGAAGTAGTGCACTTACTATTAGCGAAGCTTTAGAATATTTATGTCGGAATTATATGAATATTTATGTCGGAATATTTATGTCGGAATATTAATTGTCGGAAAATGAATCCGAACACGGCAGTGGTGAAGAGTTTGTTTTCATTGAAGATGAATATGTGCCTTTAAATAAAGAATATACATCTTCAGATAATGATGATCATGTATCTGATTTTTGTGAATTTCCTGTGCCATGTGGTAGTAATGAAAATATTTATCCAGACCTTGAGTGCAAATTGCGAAAGAAACAAAGCCTCGGTAAACGAAAACAAATAAAATCATCAGATCTAAAGCGGATCTTATGAAAACTGGAATTTTTATTGCAAATGCCGGAACGCATAGGGAAACCATATCTTCAGGAAGCAATATTCGTGGAAGAATTGCTGCACACAATGTTTGTATGGAAGCTTGCGGCCCAACCCCTTACGCGAAGCGAAGCATTGAGAATGAGTATACATCAAGTTCTTGGAGGTTACTTATAGATGAACCAATGATTCGTCATGTAAAAGCTGTACAGAGGAAGAAGCTCACAGGCAACTTGGGAAAAATGAGTGGTCTACAACTTTAGAGGAATTTGACGCGTATATAGTAATTTTGCCTGTGCTCCGAAATTTGGTGTCTACCTTTCTTCCGCGATACTATAGTAAGAGACAGATTCAGAGAAATTATGAGATTCTTACGATTTGACATAAAACAGCAAGATCTGAACGCCTTCAAACAGGCCTCATTTCTGATGTTTGGGAGAAATTTATTGTAAATTCTACCGCCAGCTAAAAACCAGGACCTCATATAACTATTGATGAGCAAATATTTCCTACAAAAGTCAGATGTTGTTTTACACAATATATGACAAATAAAATAGATATATTTGGAATAAAATTCTGGCTCTAATACACTAAGTACATACTAGGCTTCCCATATATAGGTTAAGATGAGCAGCGTCCTAAAGCTCTAACTTTCTCTGAATACGTGGCCTTGCGTCTAGTGAAATCTTTTGAAAGCAAAGGAAGAAATGTCACGACCGACAACTTCGTCACAACAGGAGGGTACGGTCCCTGTGGATGCCTCCCCCACTGGGTTCCGGTCTAAATTGGGTGGCACTTCCCGGCCGTCCAAACTGTTACCTTACACCTTTCTGGTAGGTCGGACGGTCTGGGTCTCAACAACACTGAAGCTGTGCCAACGGCCGTACCGTGCTGAAAACACCGGTTCTCGTTAGATCACCGAAGTCAAGCAGCATCGGGCGCAGTTAGTACTTGGGTGGGTGACCACCTGGAAACACCGCGTGCTGTTGGCATATTTCGGGCGCGGTAGCTCGGTGTTTTGCGCGCTGTATTTGCACGGTGCCACAACTGCCGCAGTGTTCATGCGGAGTACGATCACGTTAAACATGTGGGTCCGAAAGTCCTTCCTAGAGGTTAGTGGTAGGGGAAGGAGCGTACGGTCCCTGTGGATGTCTCCCTCCTGGGTTCCGGTCTAAATTAGGTGGCACTTCCCGGCCGTCCAAACAGTTAACTTACACCTTTTTGGTAGGTCGGACGATTTGGGTCTCAACAACAACAACAATGAAGCTGTCGCAGATGCTAAAAGAGAAGAATACAAATTTGGTTGGAACAGTAAAGTGAATTCGAAGGGAAATTCCTGAAATTAAGAAAAAAAAATTAAGAAACCGTGGTACAAAATATTATTGCTAAAACACAATGATATTACCATGACAGTTTACCAATGGAAAATAAATCAAAATGTCTCATTACTAAGCTCACTTGTCCCTACAGTTGATATTGACAATAATGTTCCGAAAAAGCTTCCAGAGACAATATCGTTCTATAATTCTACAAAATTTAGTTTAGATACTGCCGATCAAACGACACGAAAATACTCAGTAAAAGCAGGATCCAGGAGGTGACCAGTTCATGTATCCTTGATCTCGCCTTGATCTCGCTTGTATCCTTGATCTCGCTTGTATCCTTGATCTCGCGGGAATTAATTCTTGGATTTTGTATAAAGCAGGTATCTGTAAAACCCTTTCAAGGAGGAAATTCCTTCAACAACTTATTGAAGAGGTACGCTGTCCTTAAACTCGAAAAAGAAACAATCCGGACATACAGCAAACATATGTATCTAACGGAGAATGCGTAGCAGTGCGAAAAAGAGTTCGCTCTAAACTTTCGAAGTGTGAAAACAAAACTGTTGACATTTGCTCCAATTGTAAACATCAGTCTGTGGCAAATGTACAACATATATAAAAAGAACTTGTTCTAACTGTGTATAGTAGATGGACTATGAAGGAACACCTTATTAATAAGAAAGTCAATTGCTTTCACCCTAGATTTCTTCATACTTTTCCCAACAAATATATACATTTTATTTTTGCACGGAAAACGCTTTCGTATTTTTAGAAACATTGACAATTACTCTATATTACTTTCCTTATATACATAATGTAAATAGAAAGTATTGTGACGGAGTCGAAAATTCGAAATCGACTTTTCGACGGGAGAGCACGTTTCAAGCATCTTGATCACGAATCAAACATTTTTGAAGTGATGTCTGTGTGTGTGTGTGTGTGAAAGTATGTGTGTGTGTGTGTGTGCGTGTGTGTCAGTGAGTCTGTGGAGAAGATAACTGACGAACGAATGGCCCGATTCGAACCGAATTTGGTACAAAAATCACAATCCGTAAACACTGGAAGCCTATTGTTTTTATACGTAATCGAATGTTCAGAACCCCCCTAAATTTTCGAATAAAATTTTGAAAAAATCGTCAAAAAATCGAAACCACTAATAAAGTTACGAAAATAGACATTTCTTATGTAATTTTTCATTAGAAAACGATTGACATAAATTTTAGAACGCTAACATGAACCGTTCTCGAGATATTGCACTTTTTTCAAAAAAATTATTAAAAAGTCATATAAAATGAAAAAAAAAATATTTGGTGACATCAAAATTTGGTGACATCATTCTCGTGGATCTAGCTCTTTCCAATCACGAGAAAAGATACTTTGAGTAATACTTTTGTATTTGAACGCCAATAGTCATTTATCTGCTGTAAGAACAACTTATTTCTTCGTCCATAACGCTTGGCGAAATTTTGGCGACGAATTTGGCGGAATGTCGCCAACTTGGCGACATTTTGAAATGTTGCCAAATTAACGAAAATCTCGCCAAATGGATAAAAATGACACTAAATCAATGAAAATAACGACTAATTGTCGAAAATTCAATATCTTGGAAAGAATATTAGTATCTACTATAAGAAAAACCTATTTTTTTACTGTAAAAGTAGTAAATTCATTACATTATATAAGGAAAGTCATGTGTTGCCCACATCAGATTTTTTTACTTTGTAAAAACCCACAGTATTAGTTGATAAAATTTGCTTAAAAACTCACGCGCCAATAGCAAAACCCCTTATAAAAATGAAATTTGTATGTATCTTATGCTTATTTTTAAATTAACGTTTTCATAGTTTCCGTAATTAAATTACATAATTTTTATAGTACTCTCAAATAAATGAATAATTGCCATTACTAAAAAAAGTGAATTCCTATTTTTGTACAAGAACATAAATTTTTATACTCTGGGTCAATTTGACCCATCCCGCGGTTTTAGGTATACCGAAACTACCGCGCTTCTAGTATTAAAACTGAAAATTGGATATAATATCAGAAAATTGTTCATGTTATTTCCTGCAGTTGAACCCAATTTAATGCATCATGAAAGAAGAAAAATAAGAAAATGAATTTGAACTTCTAAGGAAAGTTATGTGCTGCTCACATCAGATTCTTTTATTTTTCCATTCTTCCATTTCTGGGTACATTAAATTTTTCTCCAAACTCAGACATATTGTCAATTGAAAATAATAAAGTATACTTTACATTTGGATAAACTCTAAACACGATCTCTCAAAATCTGATCAATACCCTTTCATTTGAAGGATATTAAATAAAATGGCGTTTTCTTTTTCAATTTTGAATTAAAATCTGGATGGATAGCATTAGAAATGCGAATACTCTTAAACATATTTCAAATATAGATTCTTTATTTGGCGTCTTAAGCATGGTTTGTGCGTACAACTTATGAAAAATGACATTTCTCCCAAAGCTTAAATATAGAGATACTAAATAAAAGGTGTGATTGAGAGGGAAGGGATGAACAAATGAAGCAACAATTTATTTCGGAATGATTGAAAACAAAATACCATTTTGACATCACGCGAATTAAAGATATCATTTTTACATAAATATTATTTTTTATATCGAGCGATAAATGCATAATGCTGTTATATTTGTCATTTTATGATTTGGATAGAAATGTTGGAAATGTTTGTTTTGTGACAATGTTTTTACATGTATGTGATCAATGTTTTAAAATATTTATATAACGGTGAAATATTTGTTGAAATAAAATGCCTGAAATGCGTGTTATACATGAAACGTCTGTTGTAGACAACATATAACTATCCGTAGTAAAAGTAATAAATTCATCAATTTTACAGTGATCTTCAATTATGTGCAAGATACATTTGCATAATATTTTTAGCTTCAAGTCATGACTTAAATAGAATATAGATAAAACTGTTACGAATTGTATATACTCATGTCCCAAAGTTAACACTCGTATTGTGACCATTTTTCTTTCAACCCTTTTCTTTGGATAATAAAAGTCGTTATTATCCTTGTTTAAGAACAGTTCGCCAAATGCGAAAAATTCGGAGTTAATATTGATACAATAATTCATAATCAGTTGTGAAGAATCATGGGACGAATGAAAATCATTGTGCATATGTAAAACAGTAAAATCGCTGTTGGCATGCGTAAAGTACCGGTGAACGTCGGCACAAGAATAAATCGGCCTTGAGCGTCATATAAATTTGAGGCAGAATTTCGCAATTGCTGTGGTATGGAGCGATGTTAACAATCAAAAAGGACAAAAGATGTCACAAAGTTGCCAACTGGATATGTTTTTGAATAAACGAATTATTGGATTCTCGTCATACTACGATCTGGAGAGAACGTGGAACGTGTTTTCATACGGGAAACATCACGGAAAGTCATCGTTTCCGCTTGGGGGAGTTACGGTCTGGGCAAGCAGCATTATGGACGGCCGCATAGACCTCCACATCTTTGACAAGGGGTCGGTTACCGGTCAAAGATACAGAGACGAAGCCTCTGAACCTATCGCTCGATTGTTACGAGGTGCTGTTTTTCCAGATTTCATATTCATGGATTATGCACTTCCTCACCGTGCGACCTTGGTCGACGACTTCCTTCAAACTGAAGATATCCAGCACATGCAGTGGCCTGACAACTCTCCTGATCTGAATCCAATAGAGCATGTATGGGATATGTTCGGGAGACATCTTCAGCCCTCCGCTATCCTTCTCGGCTATCCGAGGTACCCACACCCCATATTAAACTGCTGCATTGCATTGTTTTAATCATTCTGTTTCTCTGAGGTTGACACTCGTATTGTGACACTTTTCCTTTCAACCCTTTTCATTGGATAATAAAAGTCATTATTATCCTTGTTTTGGATTGTTTACTTCTTCTATAACCCTATTACACCCTTATACCGCGTTTCTTTCCATTCCGATATAGATTTCCTGAACTTCCTGCGTTCTGGCAGTGTGGCAGCCATCTCTGATATGAATGAAAATTTCCCAGGTTTATCCACCTTTATGCCCAGAACATAGTAGCTGCAAACCAAGGGTTTATGTAAATTTTTGTGCTCACAGTGCGAAATTGCAGTTACAATGACAGTTTAAGTTTCTTCATTTTTTTTTTTCTTTTTTTTTCATATCAGCAAAATAATTTAAAAGGGAAAAATTCCATATCGCATATGTTTTTTTGTGATTATTTAGTGTCTTTCAGCATATTTTCTGTTCTACAGCGCCACTTATCGGTGTTTCTGGAACTATTCTTTTTTTGTCGCGTAATCCCTTTCCCCATGTCTTGAATAGAAGGTTCAACAATTTTGGAGCCTTTACACTGAGTAGTTCGATGTATAGAGAGCTCAGAGTAGGGGTGTTTTAATTCTGACCAGCCGGCACATATCTGAGGATATAAACAATGTCTCTAAAACCAAGGGCGCTAATGAGTAAACAGCCCCAGGAGCTACGAACGTTTGTGTAAGCAACATATATTATCTTGATTACAAATTGGTAAAGTGTTCGATTAAAGTTCACGACTATCGGAACAAGACTGTACATTCGCGTTTTAATTTCATATTTTATTAATATTCATCGAAATATTGAGAATTTCAAAATAACTTTATGTGAAGTTTTTAGATCGAATTGTTCTATTGTTCCAAATCTCTGTATATAAATGTTGTAATATAGAGTGTAAATAAAAATATATTTTATGACCAAAGTGACATATGTTATATTGCATTTAAGTGTCCTTTCAATGCACAGAACACGGTAAGATGATAATTCCTAGTAACAGAATTTGAACGTACAAAACATATACGCACGCACACACACACACAGACATCCGAAAATCATTTTGAAGTATTTTCTAATCGTTTAAATGTATTAAGAATTCGAATTCCTGGATTCCGATGTAACTTCATAATATTTCATTTTCATATGCAAATTAGGAGTGTGTACCAGAAAGATTGAAAGAATGAATATATCTTTAACGATTGGTCACAAAGGCTCTAATTAAAGGAATACTATAAATACGATTAACTGTCAATTTTGACAATTTGAATTATGTTATACATTTTAGTAAAAAGTACAATATTTAAATTTTTATACTGACCCTATGCAAAGGGAAAGGACATTTAAATTAGAAAAGTAATATTTGTTCATTACTTTTCTAATTTAGAAACTTCATTTCAAGATGTTTTGGTTAGAACACGTTCACTAATACGCTAAATTGGCCGTGAAAATTTTGTCAAGGTTTTAGAACTTCAGCCGCATTCACTCAAACAACAGAAAAATGCAAAAACGTAGATTACAGGGGTCGTACAAAAATTTAATTTCATTAGATAAAATGTGCATTTAAAAGCTTACATGCATACCTATTTTAGTAAAAAAATTATACAGCAATAATTAAATGTCTAAAATTTTAATTAATCATGCCTCGGTTAATTTTGATCGCATGACACCGGGTGTTTTGTTTAGCTAATTGAGCTATGAGAATAAGCTTTATAATTGAATAGAAAATGTTTTTGTGAGGCCCGTATGAAAGTTACATTTCTTTACTTTTTACTAAGAGGTTTCACTTGATCTAAATGTGTATACGTTGACAGTCTATCTTAATTAAAACCTTTCCTAATTTGAAACTTTAAGTTTACCACTAAGTTTTTAAAAATGCATTTAATCGTTTAATTATATGAAACATCATGTATTGTTAAATAATAAAATGATATAAAAGAAAAATCCTTATTTTAACTTTTGAAAGTAGTTGTACTGTGTTAATTGCAAAATTAGGACATAATTATTGCCATTTTATAAATTTGGTTCAATTCATATCTTAAAAAAAGTAATGTTTACATAAAAGTATAATTTTCCCATAACCGTTAAACACATTTAGCATCTCATAGCATTCAACGGAGGGAGTGCTTACATATATTGTAAGGAACCATATTGTCCCAACAGGGAGTCGATCACCGGATCGCCGAACTGGCCAGCCGACGCTCTACCGTTGAGCTACTAGGACGAAATTGCAAGCTCTTATTGTCAAAGTAGACTCTGTAATATACTACTTAAAAACATCTCAATTCTGCTCAATCTCTTATTTTTCTTTAGCATGCTTGTCCAGAGTCTACTTAAATATTTAAAATCCTTAATTTACTGTTATCTTTATAGAATTTGCCTTTGAGTATTAAAATTATTTCCATGTTTGCATACTATTTTAAAGAAACTGCATTGAGAGGTTCAAGCTTGGGTATACATTTTTGAAATAATTATTAAAGAAAGTAATCAAACCCACTCTTAGAATAATTTCTCTGAAGAACTTAATTGCATTACGCTACTGTTAGCTTAATTAGAGGCGTTGTCTTTGTTCCTCACTGTTTTGAGATTTCCGCATGATTTCTTTGCATGACTATTTACAAATTCTGGTTTATGTACTGAGCGTGAGATTATACTCATAAAATCACATTAACTTTTTCTGAAAATGTGAATGTTAAATGTCAGGATTGAAAAGAATCTGATTCTGATGAAATGTATTAGATGTATTTGGAATTTAAAACAAATCAAATCATTTAAATGATTATAAATATCTACTATATTATTTTGTATCAGCTCATATTTATATGTATGTATCTTCCCTTGTTTATATATATATATCTTCTTTTTTAAAGGGCATAATTAAATATATTTTTAAATATTAAAAAAAAAATTAACCCTCTAAAATGGTATAAAAATTGACACACTTAAAAACATTATATCCTTAGTTCATTTTAGAAGTAAGATCTTGTTTTCTTTAAACTAACGATTTTTTAATCCAGCTCAATATCCCGATTTTCCGAAAAATCGATATTTTAGTACAGATTTTAAAAATCGGAAAAATTTGTTTTTCAAAAAAATCCCAGCGTTTCATTTTTAATTTACCACCAAGCCTGAACTTTACGAGATATGATTTAAAAATTTTCTTATCAGTCCTGCAAGGATCAACAATATGTCAGATAATTGTTCACTGCATAAATAATTATATTTTGATCACAATTATTTATGGCAATTATAGATTCGTAACGCTACATTTATAGTAATAAACAGTACGACATAATTGTTAACTGCAATAATAAGTGCATGGGAATCGTAATTGTTTATAGCAATCATAGTTACGAAACACTCATAATCAACAATAAAACATACCCGTAATCACAAAAACAGAATGTAAGGGGCGTACTTTACAGACGGGTTTTGTGATTATAAACTTGGCCTTGGCAATTTCGTGTAGATCAAACTAAATTGTAAAATTCGATTCGGGATACGGAAAAGGAGTGAAATTGTCAGTTAGTCAAGATGTTGGCCAAAGAAAATGGACTGTATTGTTCTGGCTACTATTGCAGTTATCAGCAGTTCCATACTCACTTGAGCGTATTAAGCACAAAGCCCGTCAATGGATGCTGTTATTTGCAATAAAAGTGTATACTTTATAAAACATACTGCTCAGCCCTTGGCCATCTTTGTGACTTTTTTCCAGCAACCAATTACTGAGAATGAAGTCAGTTCGACCCATTAGACATTTAACATCCGGGCAATGAACAATTTTATTCAGTAATATTTAATTAACCAAGGATTAAATTAAAATTCTAACTCCATCTTGCTCATTTACTGTGTTATATGAGTCTAAAAATAAACTTTTGGAAATGTACGTTTAACCTATTATACGTAATTCTTAACAAATTCTAGGGAGAGAAATTTGTACTTTAATGAATAATCTTAGTGAGCAAAATCACGTTTTGTATTCAGAATTCGAAAAATAGGATGGATGATTAGGTTCGATCTTGCTAAAATTGGGAGCAATAAATTATAAACTTGAAGTGACAAAAGTAATTATAAATCAAAAATGAACACCCCTTTCCAGTTTTTGGCACGATTAAAAATCCACTGCATTATATACAAAACCTTCATGAATAATTTCCATATTTTGAACATTTACACTGAACTATAGTTTTGGGAATTATTTTACATAAATACTCCTAATTTGTAACTGCGTAGCCAAAGAAAGTATGCTCAAATCATAGGATAATGCAGCCTAAGACGCCATATCTAATTAAACTATAAATATATATAATATATATATATATATATATATATTATATATATATATATATATATATATATATATATATATATAACAACACCCTAATTAAATTTTCTCCTGAGAAAGAACTGAGAAGGAATGATTAAGGATTCCTTTTCTAATTATTTTGAAAATTTATGCGCAAAACCCTAGTCCTTTGCGTAAGTCGCAATAAAATGTTCAGAAAACTTGGAATTAATCCTGCGACCCCCAAAACAGCAGGAAATTAAGACATTTAAATATTTCCGTACTTACTGTATTAAGAACTTAAGCTAAAACAGCATTTTGGACGGTATTTTCAAACGCATATAATTAAAGAAATGTATTATTTTTATGTATAGCTTGAAACGTGAAAAAATTATATGAACGCATATGGAATATATTTTAACGAGTATTTTACATTCTTAAAGCATTATAGAGAGAAACTAATGTTTAAAAAAATGTCGAAATTGAAAGTTTGATGGATAAGATCGACCCACTGAACTCTTTTCAAATACATTTGGGAAAGTGTTCGTGTGTGAGTGTGCGTGTTTCGCAGTATAATTGACTATGAGATATAATGAACCAGGAACCATTCTAACAGTATGTAGTGTACTGGTGCGACTACTAGAGTTACTCAGGATTTCGAATACATACTGTGAGACAAAATAAAGACCAGAGACATCATAAATAAAAACAATACCACGACGGTAATAATCGAATGCTGAGAATAATCCCAAAGCAACAGCGCCAAAATTGACATTAACCCATATTGTACCAAGCATTGAAAAAATTAATATTTTTTTATAAAATATAAAATGTATGCTTCTCTAAGTCAATGTATACACATAAAATCATAAAAACTTACCAAACTTTTATTAGTTTCGTTGTACTAGCGCACAGTTGGTTGGGATCGTATTCGGATGTTCTAAAACATTGGAAGCTCCGGTTCTGCAGGCGGGCGTTTGACGAGAAATAGAATCATGGATGAATTGCAAATGAGTTTCCTGCAATGAGCGATGTCTCTCCATGGTTTCCAGGAGATTCGAGTCGATTAGAATGCTACTGCCGGAAGTCTGACAAATAGCGAAATGGCGATGTTAGAATAAGAGGATAAGTCATCTTGGTGAAATAAATGAATCTTGATAAGATATACTTCACTTTATTAGCATGTTATCATCATTCAGAACACATTCCTTCAATAATTCATTTTCTTCAATGATTCCCATAATTCATTTTTTGTTAGATTGATTAACATGCTAGAATAATGCTAAATAATGCTGCGGAACATTCAAACAGATGGACTATTATTTTGCCAAAAAACGATCATTAACATCTCACCTACGTTGATAATAACTAGTTCCTTTCAAGTTAACAATCGCGCGATATTTTATCGTAATATTTCATGCATTTTAATCATTTAATTTAACTAAGTTCCGAATAAGAATTTAGCCATTTTGAGGCAAGCTCAAACATACGTCAGACTCCTTCATGAGTTGATTGCCAACTGACAAGCTAACCACTTTATTCTTACTTAACGTTTTTAATGTTAATGCGCGGCCGTGACGACACATAAAATAATTCCAATATATTTTCATATAAAATATGCATCGCGTGAAAATAATGAAACGTCATCATGTATCAAAGCGCGAATGGTTGCCAATGTAGACCGAGAGACTTTAAGAAAGCGAAGTGACAGATTTAGCTCTTTATTAGTTGGAATATAATTTATTTTTTAAGAACAAAAATTCAGAATCGTGATGAAATTAAAATTTGCGGAATACGAAAGAATAAATGGATTTTTGAAAAAGCGTTTCCGAAAATGAAATTTAAAAATAATTAATTTAACAAGGGATATGCATTTCATAATAGTTTGATCGGTACAGCCTGTCCTAAATATAGGATGAGGGTCCATCCTCTAGATATATATCCCATAGAACGATCCTCTAGATAATTTTTTGACAATCCTTTTTTACTGCTATAAAAGTATGGAATATTACCTTAATAAATTTATGTGTATGTTTTTTCTTGGAGCTCAAAACTTTAAAGAACATTGTTGAAAACGTAAAAAAAGATCTGCAAAAATCGCCATTTTAAAAAATTAATAAAAAAAATCCAACATTAATTTAAACTTACGAATAAGGCAAATATATATTCTTATACAATATATTGACTTTAAATTGAACTAAAATACGCAAAAAAAATTATATAAAGAACACTTATGTGTGCTGTCCAATTTTTAGGACGATGAGGGAATATAGGTTAAATCTGACATTTGTTCATAGCTCATACCTTTCAATTAAGACTTGAACGAATACTCTATAGCTAATACAAGTCTTTATGGATTGAACCCACGCCACGGATTGCCTAGAAACCATATTGATGAAGGCCAAAGCAACACCAACTAGTCTTTGTGCGTTTTGACGAAAGACGTTTTATCCCGAAGCCATGCTGAAAATGTACCTTACCAAATAGAAAACGGGCAGATAAGCAAATATTTTTCATGCCAGCAGACGTTTTAAAATATCAGGAACAAAAGGGCTGGTAAAAAATCTTGAGATGAACGAAGAGATAGATAAAATGTTCCAATAGTGTGTGATTAGAAAGGCTAGCAAAGAGCATATCGATGCAGCAATGGTGCTCCCGGGTCCTATGCAATATGGATGCATGTACTGATTTTTATGTGATCATACATTGAGCAGTTAAATAATTTGATTTCGACTTTAAGGCTGATCGCCGCTCTAGTCACTGAAATAGTAACTGTGGTCCAAAATTCATGACATTGGTTCCACATTGTTTAAAATTAATAAAATGGCATTGTAAGTAATTAGATTATGTTCTTAATAATAAAGTACGTTATCAAGATAATTAAAATAAAGAATGGATTTTAATATTTTAAATTGTCTTGCATGACCATATTTATTGTGTTTTACTTTATAATAACGGTAAGTAGTTATATATCATTGAATGAAGAAATTGGAGGGTTATTAAATTTATTAGCATTTAAAAATTAAAATACCACCATATTTAGAAACAGATAAGAATTAAGATATGTATCTCCACATTTGGCTTAATATCTTCAAATTGAGTATTTAACACTCCATAAACCTCGAATTAAACTTACATAGTCGCGTACGGCATATTTTTGAAAATCAAACAAGTGTTCAACATTTAGCCCGCTTATCTATATAAATAAAATCGAAAATATGTCTGTCTGTCTCTTTGTCTCATTATCACGGGAGAACGGCTGAACCGAATTTGATGAAATTTTGTGGGTGGCCTTGAAATAGCTCCACTTAAAATTTAGGTTATGTTTCTATTTTCTAGTTTCTAAGACCAGAGGTTGTCGAGATATTATTATAAAACGAAATTTTAATTTGTCTCATTATCACGGGAGAACGGCTGAATTTAATTAAATTCTGTGGGTAACCTTAAAATAGCTTCCCTTAAAATTTAGTCCATGTTTAGAGTTTCTAAGACCAGGGGTTGTGGAGATAGTGATGGAAAACGAGAATTTTTCTTAGGAGTTTTGCTCTCTAACTCCCTGGTTCCTCCAAACGAAAAAGATTGGAAATCGGTTTAAAACGTGAAAGTGATTTAAAACTCTATCTCTCAGTTTAGTGGGAGATTATTGCGTTACTCAGTAACTTTTGAAAATCGCAAGTTTGTCATAAACAAAAATTTAAATGGAAACTCTATCAGCATGGTTTATTTTTCGCAGGCTCTTACTCAACAATGAAAAGTAATAAGAAATCAAAATGGCGGTTTAGTTATCAGCATTTAACGAGAAAGGTTCTTTCTTATATCATGTTGCTCAACAAAGCAGTTAAATCAAATGTGTTTGTTATCTTTAATTATATTTTCGATTAATAATAAATAAATTGATATAAAATATATCTTATGAATGTACGGTTTGATTTTTCTTTTAATTATATTAATTGCGGACTGAATACATTTATTTTATCAAATAGTTTTCAAACTTATATACTGTGTATTCAAACTTATGCACTTTAGCCAATAAACTCATATATTGTGTTTAGCCAATAAACTCATTTAGCCAATTTTTGAAACAGAATAAGAGTAGAACGGATATATCTTTTAATATAATTTTAGTATTTTTATTTAGTTACTAGCAGCATACCCGTTCTTCGTACGGAGTATATAATATAAAGAAACTTGAAATTCATAATCATGCCCAAATTCTTATAGTATACTAAATGACATGTTTAAGCAAAATATTCTGTTAAAATATTTAATATAATGCTCCTAAAAAGAAGTTTAAGAATCTCTGTTCTCGCTATATAAAATTATCTTCATGGACATATCTGAAGAATAAAACATCTTGGACCCCTTATGTAAGGAAATATAAAAAAAATATGGAATTGAATCAATATATGCAAAATAAAAGCGTTAAAATTGTATGGGACCCGTACTAATTATATACGCGAATATTAGAAAATATAACCTGTATTAGTAGATTACATGTATAAATTGAAAATACCAATAAACCCGTAATCTTTAAATCTGAAGACAGTCATTTATTCCAATATATATCAAAATTAAAGTGCTAAAATTATATGGGAAGATATACACGTACTACTTATAATGTCCGATTATTAGTAGAAGATTACCCGTTTTGCAATATGAGTCACAAATGTTTTTTGGTAAAATACAACAGCCGACGTAATAAATTGAATATATAATTAATCCCCTTAATCTTCATACCAGAAGACTGTACTTGATTCCAATATATATGCCAATATATGTCAAAATATATGCCAATATACCTGTACTACTTATATTCTCGTAGGTTAGAAGATATACCCGTGCATTCCTAGAAGATTACTCGTACAACGTACAATATGCGTGTGTCAACAATTTTTGCCGCAATAAAACAATGGCGTAATAACTTAAAAATATCAATAATCCCTGAATCAATAATTCCGGAAAATATCAATAATAATAATGTTTAAACCTAAAGAGTATAATTGATATTATCCAGTCCAAAATGAAATGGCAATGAAATTTATTTTATATACATATCTTCATTATTCAAATCGGAAAGGATTTAATAAAAATCGCCTGCCGCATAAACACATTGGATTTAAATCCGTTGATAAGCGACATGATATCATTTGCTTCAAATAAATTGGTAGAAAAAATATTGTCTAAATAGTTATATTTCTATGGAACATTTGGCGACAGTTTCGTCAAATTAGCGACATTTTAAAAAATCGTCATATTTATCGCCAAGTGGGACTGTAGAACTGACAGTTCCACTTTGCGACAAATTGACGAAATATCATCACAATACTATCCCCTAACAAAAAACAATTAATATCATTTATGTAGCGCAATTTTATCAATTTCAAGATATTTTTATAGATTTAAAAACATTTTTATCAATTTGGTGACATTTTAAAAATTCGCTAAATGTATTACTAAGTAGGATGGTTGGTCTGACAGAGAAATGCTAACCAAACAATATTTCAGTACTCTCTTCTAACAAAACAAAAAAAAAAATTCATTGATATGTAGAAGACCCAAGCCACACGACCAACCCGAAGGTTTATGGCAGCTGTTTGTGTGTCGTTTATATCAATTTGGCGACATTTCCGTCAATTTGGCAAAGTTTAAGAAAAGTTGTCAAATTAGCGATATCCCTCCAAATTCGTAGCTTTGAATTTGCAGATCTGAATGAAACATTCTTATCCCGTTTCAATATACTAAATGAAAACACTACAATTGTATTAGAAGATATACCCGCTCTACTTTTTTTCTGTTTCAACAATCGGCTATATGAATTTATTGGCTAAACACAATATATGAGTTTAGTAGCTAAATACGATATAAGCTTGAAAACTCTTTGCCAAAATAAATGAAATTGATGTACGCAGTCAGCAATTAATATAATTAAAAGAAAAATCAAACCGTCCATTCATAAGATATACTTTTATATCCATTTATCCATTTATTTATTATTTAAATCGAAAAAAAATAATAAAAACATTAACAAACACATTTAATTTAATTGCGATGCCGAGCAACATGATATATCCTCCTAAAATGTTAAAATTTATTAACCACTAACAGCACACCCGTTATTCGTACGGAGTGTATAATTTAAAGAAACTTAAAGTTCGCAATCATGTGCAAATTCTGTTAAAATATTAAATTTATTGCTCCTAAAGAGAAGTTTAAGAATATATGTTCTCACTATGCAAAATTATCTTCACGATCAGATCTGAAGAATAAAACATCCTGCCCTTTTGTAAGCAAATTTACAGAAGAAAAAATAGGAATTGAATGAATATATGCAACCCCGTACTAATTATATTATCGCAGATCAGAAAATATGCCAATGTGTTAGTAGAAGATTACCCGTATTACAATATGCGTCTCAAAAATATTTGCCAAAATAAAAGAGATGACGTAATAAATTGAAAACATCAATAATATCCGTACTCTTTATACCAGAAGGTCGTAATTGATTCCAATATATGCCAATATATATCAAAACATATGTCAATATACCTGTACTACTTATATTCTCGTAGATTAAAAGATATACACGTGTATTTGTAGAAGATTCGTACAACATACAATATATGAGTTTAAACAATTTTTGTCATAATAAAATAATTGCATAATAACTTGAAAATATCAATAATCCTTGAATCAATATTCCCCGAAAATATCAATAATAATAATTTTTAAACCTGAAGACCGTAATTGATATTATCCAGTCAAAAATGCTATAAGAAAAATCAAATCGTTCTTTTCTAAAATATATTTTTATATCCATTTATTTATTATTCAAATCGAAAAAATAATTATTAAAATTAACAGACAGATTTAATTTAATTGCGTTTCTGAGTAACATGATATAAGATAGAATCTTATAACATGTTAAATATGTCATGTCTTATAACATAAACTGCGAAATTAAATAACGATTTTGATTTCTCTATACTTCTCATTGTTCCGTAAAAGCTTGTTTTAAATAAACCATGAACCATGGAGATAGATTTCCCCTTTAAATCATGTTTCAAACAATTCATATTTTCAGAAAGTGACTAATTAACGCAAAAAATCTCCCATCAAACTCAGAGATTAAATTTTAATTCACTTTCAAACGATTTTCAAGCTTTTCGTTTGGATAAACCACGGAGTTAGGGAGTAGAACTCCTAGGAAAAAGTTCCGTTTTTCATTAATATCTCGACAACCCCAGGTCTTAGAAACTCGAAACTTGGACAAAAGTTATGGGGGGATATTTCAAGGCTATTCACCAAATTTCATTAAATTCGGTTCAGCCGTTTTTCCGTGATGATGAGACAAACGAAAATTTCGTTTTTTACTAATATCTCGAGAACCACTGGTCGTAGAAACTCAAAACACGGATATAATTGTAAGTGGGGCTATTTCTGGGCTACCCACAAAATTTCATCAAATTCGGTTCAGCCGTTCTCCCGTGATGGTGTGACAAACAGACAGACAGACAGACAGACAGACAGACAGACAGACAGACAGACAGACAGATTTTCATTTTTATTTATATAGATGTGTATTTGAGTAATTCATTGATTTTCATTTTAATAATGATTGTGGCATTTTGTGAAAGGTGATACATTTTCATTTTGATAATGATGTGTATTTGAGTAATTCATTAATTTTCATTTTAATAATGACTAGCAGCATACCCGTTCTTCGTACGGAGTATATAATATAAAGAAACTTGAAATTCATAATCATGCCCAAATTCTTATAGTATACTAAATGACATGTTTAATCAAAATATTCTGTTAAAATATTTAATATAATGCTCCTAAAAAGAAGTTTAAGAATCTCTGTTCTCGCTATATAAAATTATCTCCATGGACATATCTGAAGAATGAAACATCTTGGACCCCTTTTAAAGAAACTTAAAGTTCGCAATCATGTGCAAATTCTGTTAAAATATTAAATTTATTGCTCCTAAAGAGAAGTTTAAGAATATATGTTCTCACTATGCAAAATTATCTTCACGATCGGATCTGAAGAATAAAACATCCTGCCCCCTTTTGTAAGCAAATTTACAGAAGAAAAAATAGGAATTGAATGAATATATGCAACCCCGTACTAATTATATTGTCGCAGATCAGAAAATATGCCAATGTGTTAGTAGAAGATTACCCGTATTACAATATGCGTCTCAAAAATATTTGCCAAAATAAAAGAGATGACGTAATAAATTGAAAACATCAATAATATCCGTACTCTTTATACCAGAAGGTCGTAATTGATTCCAATATATGCCAATATATATCAAAACATATGTCAATATACCTGTACTACTTATATTCTCGTAGATTAAAATATATACACGTGTATTTGTAGAAGATTCGTACAACATACAATATCTGAGTTTAAACAATTTTTGTCATAATAAAATAATTGCATAATAACTTGAAAATATCAATAATCCTTGAATCAATAATCCCCGAAAATATAAATAATAATAATTTTTAAACCTGAAGACCGTAATTGATATTATCCAGTCAAAAATGCTATAAGAAAAATCAAATCGTTCTTTTCTTAAATATATTTTTATATCCATTTATTTATTATTCAAATCGAAAAAATAATTATTAAAATTAACAGACAGATTTAATTTAATTGCGTTTCTGAGTAACATGATATAAGATAGAATCTTATAACATGTTAAATATGTCATGTCTTATAACATAAACTGCGAAATTAAATAACGATTTTGATTTCTCTATACTTCTCATTGTTCCGCAAAAGCTTGTTTTAAATAAACCATGAACCATGGAGATAGATTTCCCCTTTAAATCATGTTTCAAGCAATTCATGTTTTCAGAAAGTGACTAATTAACGCAAAAAATCTCCCATCAAACTCAGAGATTAAATTTTAATTCACTTTCAAACGATTTTCAAGCTTTTCGTTTGGATAAACCACGGAGTTAGGGAGTAGAACTCCTAGGAAAAAGTTCCGTTTTTCATTAATATCTCGACAACCCCAGGTCTTAGAAACTCGAAACTTGGACAAAAGTTATGGGGGGATATTTTAAGGCTACTCACCAAATTTCATTAAATTCGGTTCAGCCGTTTTTCCGTGATGATGAGACAAACGAAAATTTCGTTTTTTACAAATATCTCGAGAACCACTGGTCGTAGAAACTCAAAACACGGATATAATTTTAAGTGGGGCTATTTCTGGGCTACCCACAAAATTTCATCAAATTCGGTTCAGCCGTTCTCCCGTGATGGTGTGACAAACAGACAGACAGACAGACAGACAGACAGACAGACAGACAGACAGATTTTCATTTTTATTTATATAGATTTAGTATATACAAACGGATGGAAATGACCCTGTTTTATTCTTCTGATCTACGAATTTGGCGAGATATCGCTAACTTGGCAACTTTTCTTAAACGTTGTCAAATTGACTGAAATGTCACCAAATTGATAAAATCAACGCTAAATCAATGGAATTAATTTTGTTTTGTTAGACGAGAACACTGAAATGATGTTTCGGTAGCATTTGTCTGTCGGTCCAACCGTCCTACTTAGTGACTACATTTAAAATGTCGCCAAATCGATAAAAATGTTTGTAAATCCATAATTATATCTTGAAAATGATGAAATTGCTCTAAATCAATAAAATTAATTGTGTTTTGTTATTGGATAGTATTGTGATGATGTTTCGTCAATTAATCGTCAAGTGGAACTTTCAGTTCTACAGTCTCACTTGGCGATAAATTTGGCAACTTTTTAAAATGTTACTTAATTGACGAAAATATCACAAAATTGATAAAATGATGCCAAATTCATCAAAATGACACCGAATCAATAAAGAAAGATCAATCATACATAAAGTATTGATTATGAAACACTTTCCAACAGAAATGCAACTTTCTTTAAACCTTTCTAAAATATACTACATTCATCGCTAATGTTTTTAAAATCATAGAGGTACTATAGTCATTTATTATACTTGAAAACTTAAAATTTCACCGAGAAAGACAATGCTAGTTACACAAAGCGAAAATCACATATTTAAATGACGTCATTGAAATATAAAGCGTCTTCCTCTGTATGTAAAATCAATGAATATTTCATTTATATCAGTCATATTCAAGAGCAAAATAATTTTGCATGTAGAAATATTCAGCAATTCTTATACAACTCATCTTACAATCACTTGTTTTGTTTACATTCTGTATGCTATAGCATAGCGTTAAAATTAGGTTTCGTTCTAGGAATAATCCGAGTTTAGTGGTATTGTAATTACGTTGGTACAAAATTCAAATGCACAGAAAATATGCAAAATTAAAGCGGTTTTAGGACAAGGGAAACACTAAATATAAATTTAAACGATATTTAAACATCTACGGTGAAGCAAGGAAAGGGAAGCCATATTTTATTTTGCAATGATTCACGTGGCCCGTTCATATATCGTGGGGGTAATTACTATTTCAATTTTTATTTTTAAAAATCTGGTGTGGGCAGCATATGACTTTCCTTATATAATGCAATGAATTTAATACTTTTACAGTAAAAAAAAAAATTATTTTTATAGCAGATTTTTATATTCTTTCCAAAATATTGAATTTTCGTCAATGAGTCGTCATTTTCATTGATTTAGCGCCATTTTTATCAATTTGACGAGTTTTTCGTCAATTTAGCAACAATTAAAAAAGTCGTCAAGTTGGCGACATTCCACCAAATTCGTCGCCAAAAGCTCGCCAAGCATTATGGACGGAGAAATAAGTTATTCTTACAGCAGATAAATGACTATTGGTGTTCGAATAGAAAAGTATTACTCAAAGTATCTTTTTTTCATGAATGGAACGAGCTAGATCCAAGAGAATGATGTCACCAAATTTATCGCATGGTATTACATAAGAAAAGTGAACATGTTTCTCAATAGAAAATATTTTTTTTTAGTTTATATGATGTTTTGATAATTTTTTTGAAAAATGTTCAATATCTCGAGAACAGTTCATGTTAGCGTTCTAAAATTTATGTCAATCATTTTCTAATGAGAAATGACATAAGAAATGTCTATTTGAGTACCTTTAAGAAAGGTATTGCTTTTTGACGATTTTTTTAAAATTTCACTCGAAAATTTAGGGGGAGTTCTGAACAGTCGATTGCGTACAAGAACAAAAGGCTACCAGTGTTTATGGATTTTAATTATTGTATCAAATTTCGTTCGAATCGGCCCATTCGTTTCTCAGTTATCGTCTCCACAGACTCACTTACACACACATAAACACACATACTTTCACACACACACACACACATAGAGAGACATCAGTTTAAGAATGTTCGATTCGTGATCAGGGATGCTTGAAACGTGCTCTCCCGTCGAAAACTCGAATTCGAATTTCCGACACCCATCAGAATACTTTTCTTATTTATTATTGTACATAAGGAAAGTAAAACTTCCTAACATATCTTGCTGAAATTATTTTTTACACATTTTATGCGATAATTTGTATATTTCGTAAGCAACTTGAGAATTTTAATTTCGATTATTATTTTTTTAAATTAAAGTCCCATAGGGCTCAATATATTTCATTCATTCCGACCAATATATTTCATTCATTCAATATATTTCAATATATTTCATTTTTTCAACCTGAGATAAATCCGAATTTGATTAGGTTATTTTATTCATTTTCACTCCCAAATATCCCACAGACCGTCATACAGCATACTAAAATTTTATTTCGAAAAAGTTACTTTTACAGCAGATATCTTTCGAACGGAGAGACAGGCAAACAAACACAGTAAACAATGTCATAAACACTTTTCAACTATGTTGGAAATTCTTAAGAACGAAACAAAAAAGATCAATCATGCTTAAATCATTGATTATGAAACACTTTCCAACTTCAATGCAATTTTATTTAACCATCTCTAATACGCGATACATTCCTCGGTAATATTTTAACAATTATCACAATACTACATTGATTTATTATATTTGAAAATTTAAAATTTCATCGAAAAAAATGAACTTCATTCAAATGACGGCATTGAAATATAAATTGCCTGGTTTAAACATCTTTAAAATGCGATCCATTCCTCGGTAATATTTTTAAAATTATTATAAAACTACAATAATTTATTATATTTGAAAACTTCATCGAGAACAACTGAAATTCATTTAAATGACGTCATAGAAAAATAACACGCCTGGCTCTCTCTATAAAAGCACCATTTCATTCATAAATAAATACCCGTTCATGTCATTCATCACAACACTGTAATAATTTATTTGATTTTAAAACGTAAGACCGTGGAGGGACAAATAATTACACTCTATGCTTAAAACTGCATCGGAAAAAACGGCCCTCTCTCAGTGAAATCAATGAATATTTCATTCATATTAGCTATATTGCAGACGCCATGAGCTAAAAAATTTTGCTTTAAAGAAATGCAGCTCTCTTATACAACTCATTCTACATAAGCTGCAGAATACATACATAAGCTGCATATGCTCATTCTACATATGCTGCAGAATACATACATATACTGCATATGCTCATTCTACATATGCTGCAGAATACATACATTCTACATATGCTGCTTCTCATGCTGCAGAATTCTTATACAACTCATTCTACATATTTTGCTGTTTACATGTTCCATAAGTGAAAAGTAGGCTTAGTTGTCGAAATAATCAAAGTTGGATGAACATTTAAATTCAAATATATTGTAATTGCGTTGTTTCAGTACGTAGATGCACAGAATTTAGGCAAAAATAAAGTGGATTTAGGACGGATACAACACTAAATATGAATGAAAAATAACGTTAAAAATCACGATTTTGGCACAAGATGGATGCCATATTTTATTTTGAAGTGGGCCAAGTGATCTCTTCATATAATTGTCATGTGATTGCTTCATATAAAAGGTGTAATTATTTTTTTAATTTTTATTTAAAAAACTACTGAATATACTTTGCTGAATTGTTTTTTATATATTTTATATGATAATTTGAATATTTCCTAAAACTTCGAAGCAATTTGTCAATTTTAAAGCCGCTTAATAAATGTTTGAAAAATTAGATCCCATAGGGTTCAATGTATTTCATTTTTTAAATCCGGGTTCAATCCAAAACTAATTGGGTGATATTATTCATTTATATTATCATAGGTCCCACAGACGTCTGAACAACATACTAAAATTTTATTTTGATAAAGTCATTTTTACTGCAGTTATTGTTCTAACGGACAGACAGACAGATAGACAGAATGAAAAAAGTCATAAACACTTTTCAACTTTGCTGTAAAATATAAAAAAAGATTGGAAATGCATTTTATGAAGCTTGCTGCCTATATGAAGCTTGCTGTATTCTATGTCGTTTTATCTACACGATTTATAATATCGTCGTTTCCATCCCTTTGTGAGGATTTAACCTCCAAATACAACCAATAAATATATAACATAAAAATATTACATTTATTTTCAGTATAATCATGTCGTTAAACATTTCCATTAACTGGAAAGGCTAATTATAAGGCGCGATTTTTATGAGTATAATCTCATTTTCAGCACTCAAATCAAAATTTATATAAACAAAGAAATGTGCTAAGTCATTTTTACTGCAGTTATTGTTCTAACGGACAGACAGACAGACAGACAGATAGACAGAATGAACAGTAAAGTTATAAACACCTTTCAACTTTGCTGTAAAGTGTAAAGAAAGATTGGAAATGAATTTTATGAAGCTTGCTGCCTAAATGAAGCTTGCTGTATTCTATATCGTTTTCTCTACACGATTTATAATATCGTCGTTTCCATCCCTTTGTGAGGATTTAACCTCCAAATACAACCAATAAATATATAACATAAAAATATTACATTTAATTTCAGTATAATCATGTCGTTAAACATTTCCATTATCTGAAAAGGCTAATTATAAGGCACGATTTTTATGAGTATAATCTCATTTTCAGCACACAATTCAAAATTTATATAAATAAAGAAAATGTGCTAAAATCTTAGAAATAAGCCCTCGGCGAATTTCGTTGCTTTTTACTCTTCAAAATACCCCCTTTAGTAACAACAAATAACACACTAATACTAATATTATTCATCATGTCTTTATTATTCATAATGCCTTTTTGAAAAATCATAAAATCAGCAAGTGTAATAAAGTTTAATAAAAATATAAAATTATATAAAATTTGAGAAAAGCTCATCTCTCCGTCTGTTTGTCTGTAATGCTTGGCGATAAATTTGATGACCATAACAACAACTTTGGCGAAATATTGCCACCTTCGCGAATTTTACAAAAAGGTGGCAGATTGATGAAAATGTCACCAAATAAGCAAAAAAGATGCTACATTCACGAAAATAACGCCTGTTTGATGAATTCATCATTAACATATTTTAATTTGTGGATTATATTGCTTAGCAGATGATAGTATTAATTCAAAGCATTTGCCAAGTTAAGTTTGTTTCAAACTATAAGTTAATATATGATATTTCAAAATAGTTTTTCATGTGGCCTTTCTGAAAAGTGCCAAATATTAGTATATAAATCAACGCTAAAACATGATGCAGACGGTCGTTCAGAGTACGACATTATTTCACTGTGAAAGATGTAATTGCAATGCGAAAGCCGCGTGCTCCGCTGCTCCCACACGATATTTTTTCTAAAAGTATTACTTATAAGGTAGTTAATTGTGAAAACACAGTATAATTATTTTTAAAATATATAGCTGTTTTTTCACTTGATATAATTATGTGTCCCTCACATGAATATTAATCTTCCTGCCACATTCTATTTAGTGTCTTCGTTGAAACCCTTATATCTCGGATATTTAATTATAAAGCATAATGTTTAAGATGAATATAATTTCACCTCTAATATACACTTCAGAATGTATGCTTATATAAGCAAAAGAAAACACGCCTAAATCTCAACACAACGGTTCACACGGACAGATACTTTAATTAAACTAACAAAGCGGTAATGGAATTAAGTTCACCTCAACATAAAACTGTGTACTATGAATAAATGTTGAAGGATTTCTTTACTAATTATATCCCAAATTTATGCGCAAACTTAAATCTTTTGGAAAAGTGGTAATAAAATATTCTGAAAGGTTGGATGTAGTCCTGAGAATCAAAAATAAACTCCACGAAGACAACAGAAAATTGAAATTTTAATTATATTCGTCGACTCTGGATTATAGTTTTAGCTAAAATATAAGTTTCCATAAAGTACTGCGGTTTATATTTTCAAACAATGTATTTCCATGTACTTAAATTGCATGCACTTCGGATGCAGAAGTTTATTCAATGTAAGTACACATTTCTGAAGCGTGATAAGTGTTGAAGCGTGAATGTTTCATTCATATATGAATTTCATCTTATAACAAAAATGTAAATTCAATAATGATCTAATATCTATATTTTTAAACAATATATTTGGATGTGCTTAAATTGAATAAGCTGATGATGCACATAAGTAGCATAAATCTTCAAAAGAAATTTTGAAATTTTTTTATCATTTATTAAAATCTGAATTGACAATAATGGTCAAAATGCTTAATATACAAACGTTCCTTTTAAAATTATAACCTTTTTTCATAACAGATCTGATATAATATCATATTTACGCAAAAATAATTTATATCGTAAAATATGGGTTTAAAACATACAAACACAGAGAAACACACATAAACACAGTGAAACATACACAAACACAGAGAAACACACACATACAAATAAACTCACACAAACACAGAAAAACATACCCAAACACAGAGAAACAAACACAGAGAAATATACACAAACACAGAGTAACACCAAAAATACAGAGAAACACATACAAACACTGAAGAACTCACAAAACTTAGAAAAACATGCACAAACACAGCGTAACAAACACAGAGAAACATACACAAACACAGATAAGTACACACAAACCCAGAGAAACACAGGTAAACACACACTTAATGTCCCGACGTCACATTATAAATATTGAATTAATGTACTGGAATGCCCAAAAGATGTAAATATATTAAGAAGCTGAACTCAAAATTTAAGACACATTCTAATATTTTCTCATCACATTATACTACTAATAACAAATCTGATGTGGGCTGCACATGACTTTCCTTATATAATGCAATGGATTTACTACTTTTACAGTTAAAAAAATGTTATTCTTATATTCTTTCCAAGATATTGAATTTTCTTCAATTAGTCGTCATTTTCATTGATTTAGGTCATTTTTATCCATTTGGCGAGATTTTCGTTAATTTGGCAACATTTAAAAATGTCGTCAGGTTGGCGATATTCCACCAAATTAGTTGCCAAAATCTCGCCTAGCGTTATGGACGAAGATATAGGTTATTCTTACAGCAGAAAAATTACTATTGGCGTTCAAATACAAAAGTGTTACTCAAAGTGTCGTTTTCGTGAATGGAACGAGTTAGATCCACGAGAATGATGTCACCAAATTTATCGAATGATATTACATATGAAAATTGAACATAGTTTTTTAACAGTTAATACATTTTATTAATTTATTGAATTTTTTGATAACTTTATTTGAAAAATGTGCAATATCTCGAGAATGGTTCATGCTAGCGTTCCAAAGTTTATGTCAGTTGTTTTCTAAGGAAAAATTACGTATGAAATGTCTATTTGCGTAACTTTATTAAAGATTTGGATTTATTGAGGGTTTTTTTCAAAATTTCACTCGAAAATTTCGGGGGTTCTGAGCATTCGATTGTATTTAAAACAATAGGCTTCCAGTATTCACGGATTGTGATTTTTGTACCAAATTTCATTCGAATTGCTCTATTCGTTCGTGAGATATCGTCTCCACAGACTCACTGACACACACACACACATTCTTTCACCCCCATACACACACATTCTTTCACACACATACACACACACACACAGAGACATCATTTCAAAAATGTTCTATTCGTGATCAGATATGCATGAAACGTGCTCTCCCGTTAAAAATTCAAATTCGAACCATTCGACCCCATCACAACACCTTCCTTATACATTATTGTATATAAGGAAAGTAAAAAAAGGGGGAAATGCCAATACGACATTCTCAAAAACCAGTACTTACACAAACACAAGACATGATGATATCAGGTATTACATTTCTTGAGCTAAAACACACCGACAATTCTGTATCTCACCCTATCGGCAAAATAAATTTCGAGGGTGGGACAGACATAAGATAAACAGAGAAAAGTAATGCGCTGTCATAACGCATTATTCATCTGCAAATATGTCATCCACAGAGAATAAGACGTTGTCTTTAATACAAATCGTTCAGGACGAAAATGGGTGATTTCATGTCACTGACGTTTTCGATTGATGAAGACCTGTCGCATTAAAATTCATGTGTTTACTGATATATAATTTATATCTGCAAGAAACAAATTAAGTCCTGTCTCGGATTTTAAACAGACATTTACTATTTCCGTAAAATGTGCAGTTTCAAATGTCCAAAGACATATAAAAATTGTATTTCATTCCTTTTTTAGAAATGAATTTGAGTCTAGTGTTCTGAATGGATTTCTTTCTTGTAAAATGTTTAAAATGCAATGTTTCATTCATAATTTTCGAGATGTTTCCTTCTATGATACTTAATCAATGTTTAACAAGGAAGATCAATCAGGCATAAAGCATTGATTATGAAACACTTTAAAACTGAAATGCAAAATGCGATACATTCAGCGGTGATATTTTTTTAATTATCACACAAATACAATTATTTATTTTAATTGAAAGCTTTATAGAAAAAAAATTAACTTTATTGAAATGACGTCATCGAAATATAAATCGTTTCTATGTTAAAGTAGTGAATATTTCATATTTCATTCCAGACTCCAGAGTTAAATAATTTTGAATGAAAGAAATTCAGAAATTCTTATACAACTCATCTTTACAATCACTTTAAAATCTGCATCCTTTAAAATTAGGCTTCGTTGAAAAATAACCAAAGTTTGATAACCATTTAAACTCCAATATATTATAGTTGCGTTGGCGCAAAATATAGATGCACAAAAATTAAGGAAAAATAAAGCGATTTAAGGACGGATGTAACGCAAAATGTAAATTTGAAAGAACTGTAAAAGTCACGATTTTTACTCTCAGAAAAAGATAGATGCCATATTATATTTTGAAGTGGGACAAGTGATCTCTCCATATTATATGGGTGTAATTATTATTTTAATTTTTATATAAAAAACTACGGAACATATTTTGCTGAAAATTTTTTGAGACATTTTATGGGATAATTTGAATATTTCCTAAAACTTCCAAAGCAATCTGTAAATTTCAAATTCCCTTAAAAATTTTTGAAAAATTAGGTGCCATATGGTGCAATGTATTTCATTTTTCAACGCGGGTTAATTCCAAAACGAATTAGGTGATATTATTCTTTTACTTTCCCGTATGTCCCACAGACCGTCTCCAAAACAGCCTAATATATACTGCAGTTATCATCAGAACGGGAAGACGAACACAGAGACAGAATGAACAAAGTCAATAACAATTTTCAACTATATTGTAAAGTGTTAAAAACTATTGTCTCATCTGAAGCAGTTATGTAAGCAAGACATTTTTTCATTATTGCACAATAAAAGTACAGCAGCTTGTATTGTCAATAATAGCAAAGTAACATTATAAAAAATATTATTGTTTCATAAATTAAATTGAATGTATTAAATTGAGTTCATTACTTTAGATATTAAGTTAAAACTTAAATCTTGAAATGTGGTTTTGTGCTCAAGAGTGACACATTGAACACGATATGCATATTAAATTTACTTCAAACTACATTGCAAATGTATGCACCCACCTATATGGGCGCCTATATGAGAAAGCAAGGGGGAACTTGCCCTTCCCTGGGAATTCCAGTTTACAAACTGAGGAATTAAGCTATTCCGATGTTGTACATCTCACATTTGAGTTTGCCCTTACTGGATAAAGTTTTAGGGCGTATCTGGCCACCTACCCGGCCCACCTGGTAAGCCGAACTATGTCAGGGAATAACAAGAAATATATATTCTTACAAGCAACTGTTGTATCCATCGCAATATCTTCAAATTAAAATAAATTGCATTTACAATAATCAAATTTAATTTCATAATATATAGAAATTATTTTTTCAATGGCAAGACACAAATTCCATAACGAAGCATATATTTATTTGAACCAAATGCAGGCTGGGAAGAATATATTAATATGGACATATCCATATTTATTAAATTTCTTATCCACTTATCTATTCTTGTCCCATAGATTCTTCCGATAGATTACCGCACGACACAAAAATGGATGAAGAAATCGACGATCATGTGACAAGATACAAATAAGTGATAAAGTGTTTGTCACGTTCAGAAAAGAAATGAATATACGAGATTCTCTACCTTAATGTATTTGCAAGCACATTAATGTATCTATGCATCCAATATTTAGTAGTTTCAGAACTATGGAAAAGCATCTTGATGGAGAGACATATGAAAACTTGCTTTGAAATAATATTCATAGTTTGTATAGCATATAGATTATATACGTAAATGATAATTTTCATTAATAATTAGGTACTAGATGAAAAGTCCTGCATATATCAGGGTGCATAAAATAAAGGATTGCTAACTATCTTACTGCCTGCAGCATACATGATTCTCAAATCTGTGCGTATATCTGTGTATCTGTATGTTGTTGTTGTTGTTTCTAATCCCACTTGACAGACAGCAACATCAGATAGAGTCCATGAACCCGTGAGTCTTCAAAAGATTGAGAACTACTCCAGGAGGAGAGGCCTGAGTCAAATTGCACTTTCGGCAAAAGGGATAAAACTTAGAACCCAACACATGCCGAAGAGCGCGAAGATGGCCGCTGCGGAGTCTGGCCAGAGCCGTCTGTTCTCCCCTACTGCCTGCCCCAATCAAAGCAACACCAGGACGGCTGCAATTACACATACCACTCATACACGGGGGCCTCTCTCCAAGTGGAGTTGATTTCAAGTTTGACTCGAGAGGCAAGTTCAGAGAAAGAAAGACAGCCACCTTCAATAGAACTCCTAAGGCTGCCCTCCCTGGCTAGACCATCCGCAACCTCATTACCGTAAATATCTACGTGAAATGGCACCCATTGAAAAAATTTCCTATTATTGGCACACAAGTAGCCCAAATGCTAAACAATATTCACTGTCGTTCCGTCACCATGTCTCCACCATTCAGCCAAATGCTGAATAGAACTACGCCTATCACTCAGAATCCAGGTGTCTGTATTGACTCCCTCTTTGACACAATAACTCAAGGCCTCCAAGGTGTCTGTGTGTATGTCAGCCTATGTGAAAATTTAATTAAAATTGCACATTCAGTGTCATTTTAATGTAATTATCTACATTTTGTGCATATAAACTCAATTTAATGATGTGTGAATGAAAAAATGAGAAAATGAATTTGGGTTAGGCATTCATTCAACATCATTCGAAAAGTATTTCCGAATAGTTCAATATTTATCTTCTTATTTTTCTCAAAATCACAAAATATTGCTTCAAACGAATCATATACAACATATTTTAAGTTTTTTTACTGCTCATTATTTGGGGCACTAGGTGATATTTCTGCATTCGCGCTAATTGAAATAATGAAAAATAATTAGATTAAAAGCAAAGTTTTAGTCATAAAAATGATACAAAGTACATCAGTATTATAAATAGCAAACATTCTCTTACCTTTTGCCTAATATATAAAATCATTTTGAACGGCGGTGTACCACATGCAGTTCAGGAAAGTACACGTTAGATGTATAATACTTTTTAAGATATCCATTGGCGATAATAGTCCTTCAAAAGTCGGAATTTCTTATGTCACAGCATAACAAGACAGATTAATCATGTATAAAACATTATTAATGAATCACTTTCCAACTGAAATGCAATTTTATTTAAACATCGCCGCTAAAATGCGATACTGTCAGCGTTGACATTTTTAACACTTTACATCATAGTTGAAAAGGTTTTAAGGCTTTGTTCTTTCTGTCTGTCTGTCTGTCTGTCCGTTCGCAGGATAACTGACGGAAAAATGAATTTTTCAAAATTTAATTTTAGTAAGTAGTTGAGGCGGTGTGTGAGACAAATGTAAATGTAAATGAATAATATCACCCAATTAGTTTTGGGTTGAAAAAATGAAATATATTGAAACCTATAGGACCTATTTTTTTAATTCTAGGAAATATTCAAATTATCCAATTAAATACGTATATGCAAAAAAATTTAGTTTTTAAAATAAAAATTAAAATAATGAAACCCATATACTATATTAAGATATTGTCGTTGGATGGGCTGGACCATGGATGATTTTTGAATGAAAATGATTTTGTATTGCTGGAAAGGTAAATATGTGAACCTTCCGTGATTTTCAATTGGACGGGCTCTGGATCCGCCCGGAGTGCTTAAAAGTGGTTTCAAATGTGATTCTGGGTTCTCTCCCTGAAAAACATCTTCGAACTCACTTTCGGCTCGGAACCCAATCCTAACGTTGGGTTACCGTAGTCGTGGGTTGGGAGAGTCGCCACAGCCGCCACCGTCGCCATTGCTTGACCGGACCTTTGCTGATGCCGAGCCTCGACGTTCGTGCTTGCCGCCGTTGACCGTCCGGGAACCTCCTGTTCCGCATGCCTGAAGACCGTTTCCTGTCAGGGTCCTTGATGAAGCCTGGGCCCTGTGCGGGTCGCTGCTTGTTTCCGCCCTACCTGGGGTCGGGAAAAGATTCACCTCGAGGGTTCGTTTGGTGGATGTTCGACATTGATGATTCTTGTGTCCTTCCTGATATGGAGGCAAGCGTCCTTTTTGGTAAATGGAGGCTGTGGTGCCTTCGTCTGTCGTCATGTCATCGGACTGGTTCCCCTGACGTCTCAAGATCATCTAGCTAAATTGTTTAAATTAAATTGATCTTCTAAAGAATCATTAAATTAGAATCGACATACAGTTAATATATAAGCCTTAAGCTTTCCTCGAGTGTGCTTTCTCTCTTTTGACCATACCATAATAAATTGATAATTGAATATTTGTTATTTATTTGTTATACAGTTGCTTAAAGATATACATAGAAATGAATATTTAATTCCGGATAAGAGTCGATGATTTTAGTGAAGTGTGGTCGAGTGGCAGTTGAGCTGAAGGAGAATCAGCATTTGTATTATGTGTTAACTCCTGACTTTTTGGCATTTAATAAATAGAGATTTAAACGAAATAATGAGTATTTATTTTTGTTGAATTAGTATATGATTTAAGTGTTTTCAGCTGCTGGTGAGACCTTCAAGGTAAAGGTATTTCTCTGTTTATTTTGGAATTTGTTTGGGTTTATTTCGCAGGTCATCAGTTGGGTTTCACCCACTGACGGGAGGTGTGTTTGGAACATGGACTGTAAAAATTGTGGGAAAGATAGACTTTCTCGGTCAGTCGTGTCCGGCGGGAATCCGTTGCGACAATTGATGTCTTTGGTTCCTGCTCTGACATATGACTAATCTTTCTAGGTAAATTATCACAGTATTATAATAATTTGTTTTACTTTGAATCTTAATAAAGCGTCATCCAAGAATGCAATGCTACAAAATCGTCTACATCTCTGTGTAAAGTCAATGAATATTTCATTCATATCACCTATATTCCAGACTCCAGAGTTAAAAAATGTTGCGCGAAAATATTCATCAATTCTTATACAACTCATCTTACAGCTTGATTTGTTTACATTCTGCATTCGCTAAAATTAGGCGTCGCTGAAGAAACTAAAGTTTATTGATCATTTAAAATACAAAATATTGTAATTGCGTGGGCTTAGAATTTAGTTACATATATAATATGCAACATTAAAGCGGTTTTAGATCAGTTGCAACACTAAATTTAATATAAGCTTTCTTTAAATATCACGAGTTTTACTAAGTCATCCCTTGAAGGAGCCTGAATCCCATAAGGCTTGTCAAAGATATACCTGACCAGAATGCCATCAGGTGGCATAAAGAGATATGGATAATTAATAACATCACTATTAAGATTACTCCAAGACACACATATTTTGAGTAATCTTTCCAGTGACCCAAATATTTGAGTCTTTTCAGGCTTATGAGAGTTTCAGCCTCAATATGCATGTATAGAGGATGCAATCCGAGCAAAAGTTAGAAGTTATTGTGGGAGAAGTTTTCATGCACCCAGATATTGCAATACAAACCATCCTTTGGAGCCTAATTAAATCTGGCTTGGAAGTTTCACACCTGACTCTAGACCACCAGGCAATACAGCCATAGGTAATGATGGGACAAATCACCACAAAATAAATCCAATGAATAGCCCTGGGATTCAATCCCCAAACTTTCCCAATAGCACTTCTGCATGACCAGAAAATTCTTCTGGCTTTAGTCACACAGTAATCCAATTGAGGTTCATATCAAAATAAATCTCTTTACTTCTTTATAACAGATAAGCTTCTGAACAAAGAAACAAATGTCTCTAAGGTTGAGAATATGTTTTCTAGTAACCGCAACCGTGGCTGTATTTTGCGGATTAACAGAGATACCCGTATTATTGTACCATGACTCAACACCCCTAAGGACACAGGACATAATATCAGAGACAGTATTACCAAACTCGCCTCTAGTAACGATTACAACATCATCAACATATCCAATGCAGGATAAGCCAGAACTAGTTATGTTCTCCAAAACAGGGTCACAACTAGACACTATAAAGTTGGTGAAGGAACACCTCCCTACGGATAACCTGCAAGAGCATGAAACGTCATGTTATCACCAAGTAAAGAAACACATATATACCTTGTAGATAACAGACTCTTGATCCAGTGAGAGACGGTTATATCAACAATTTTTCTGTCGAGAGCATGAAGGATGGTGGCAATGGGTACTTTATCAAAAGCGTCCTCAATGTCAAGAAATACAGCTAGAGCTATTCCCTTACCATTCAAGTTTCTTTCCAAGATAAAGAAGAGACTGTAAAGGGCCGTATCTGTGGATTTAGCCGGTTGATAGGCATGCTGGGAGTTAGACAGCGGTATTAAAGTAAAAATGTCTTCCCTAATATACTGTCAATAAGCTTTTCAATCGTATTTAACCTTTACGTTACGGTTCCAAGAATCTATTTTTTCAACTCCAGAACGGTAAAATAACTGGAAATTCCACCTCTCTAAATAAACACCTTCAATGACCTTGTCTTTTGTTCGTAACTCTTTCCCTTTTCAGTCAGGTAAAGCTTGAAGGAAGGGCTGCAGCTGTTCTTCAAGGCACTCAACTGGGTACAGTAGGCGCCCTCTTCCTTTCTCAGAAAAATGGGGGTGAAAAAGACTAGTACAGCAGTTGAAGCAGCGCCGTTCTAGAAGAAGATATTTTCAGTCGTACAACTGTTGCGCCGCCGTATGGAAAAGTTTAAATGGAAAGACATAAAGCTGATGGGGCTGAAATACTTAGCCTCATAATAGTTATCTCTCCCAATCTTGGGAATAAAAATGACCTTAGTATGCCTGCAATCAGACGGTATGCGTCCAAAGGCAATACAGGCCCTGTAGATCTTACAGAGAATGGGAGCAAGCACCTGAATCCCTCCTTACGAAGAATCTGAGTAATGCCATCAATCCCCGTGGTTTTATAGGGTTTAAAAGAATTAATTGTCCAATTATTCCTGTCAAGAGTAATCACGTTCTTATCAATACTCCGCTTGCTGCTATCATAAGTAGAAATGGAACACGCAATAGGAATAGTATTATAGTTATTCATCTCTGAAACTTGAAAGTGAACCGTTAACAATTCAGCAAGGGTATTCTCCCCAGTATCATAGAACTTACCATTAGGCAACCTAATGGTGTTTAGACTGCAGTTTCTGTCTTTAGACATAATCTTTACCAGTTTAGCAGTGGCAGAAATGTCTATATCATCACAGTAATTTCTCCAAGACTTCCTTTTGAATTCTCTATCAGCCTTATTATAGGAGGTAAGGACAGTCTTGTAAATCTGTCAATCACCACTCCTTTTGGCTCTATTAACTTCTACACTTACCAAGTAGACGGCTGAGTTCTTTTGACCGCCAAGTAACTAACCTCGGAGAGTCAGATTTAGTGCTCTTGCAGTTCCGATAGTATGGTAGGATAATGTCCTGTTGCAACTGACCAACAGCCAAATCCATGTCAGCTATCTAAGAATATCTACCAGATTGACTCGCAGTCCTGGCATGGAGATCTTCTTTGTAGGAACCCCAATTTGTCCACCTTGGGTTCCTACCTTCACTTTCCAATTTCTAATCTTGAGAGACCTTTAACAGAGAACGTAATTAGACAATGATCAGATAAAGTTATATCATCTGAAACATTCCATTTAATTTAGCAATCATATGCAATGTTATTGCATATGGTTAAATCAATAACTTCGTTATGATTAACAGTAACAAAAGTAGGTTTATCGCCTCTTTTAAGAATAAATAAATTGTAACAATGAATGTGTTCCAAAAATCATCACTACGTCGGTTGCAGTCACTGCTGCAACCAATGATGAGCCTTTTGCCCACACTACAATGTGTAATGAGATCCTTTGTCACTTTTTTGAGGGTATCTTTCTCTTCATAAGGAAGATAAGTTGACATAAAGCCAAATTCATCTTTACGTCCATTGGACTCATAGTTCACCCTGACAGCAACATTATCACTGTCTAGGTAATTTACTAGGAGCATGGGATTGAGATTGTTGCTAACAGCAATACGGGTTCTTGGTCTGATATAAGATGTATAGAAATTACATTATAGCCCTTGATTTTTAAACCCAGGATCTTACTGTTTCGAATACAGGGTTCTTGAATTAGAGCAATGTCAACCTCATCACTAGTCATATTCTTGCCAAGAATTTCAGAGGCCAAACGACAATGGTGTAGGTTAATCTGCACAACACTGATGCTGTCTATAAAGCAGAGATCAAAGAAAGGACATCGGAGACTAAGAATCTATATTCTTCCCAGTGTCATGAGAATGATCAATGCCTAGCACTTCATCATTCTCAAATTCCTGCAAACGTCTTTCCAACTCATCGTCAGATATTGGTAAAATAGAATGCAGCTTGCTTTCAGAGCTGAAATCAATTTCCAACTCATCAAGCTTAGGTAATTCAGTATCAACACTTGTGATACTTACCTGAGAGGAGGTTATCTGGTCTTCCAGCAGAACCTCCTTCTCCATTTTCCCTTGGGGCTTTACATTTGGGTCCCGAAGTATCTTGAAGATTCGTCGGTCCAAACCAGTGTAAGAATCAAAGTTGACATTTCGACTTGCCTCAGCAGCCCCCAATTCAACCTTGAAGATCCATCTTATAGCGAGGAGTTCCGCAAATTTTTCAGAATACGCCAATATTCCGACTTCAACTCAGGGGTAAACCGGTTAAGCCGCTTCACCAAAATGCTCAACTCTTTGGTGTACACATTGGTCTTAAGGGCCACCTCGACAGGTTTCGGTAGTTCGTTGGCACTCAGGACTTTGAGTGCCTCACCTAAAATATGCATGTTATTATGGAAGGTTTTCTTAACCCATTTCACACTCATTACAGCATCGCACTGAAGAACTAAGGATTCTGCATTCAAGCCAGAAGCCATAACTATGGATCTTAGGAAGTTTCTGATCTGTGAGTATCTCACCTATTTTGTTGAGTTTCACAATCTGGATGAGATCAACTTCTTCCTTGCTCAGTTTACTAGAAGGGAATGAGTCTTTAACTACTGCCATCTTAATAACCTGGAGTGCATGCGCAAATGATCCAGGTTGCATGTCTGTCCTCAGCCTCTTTCTCAGGACCAGGTTTCCTGGAGATGGTGTGGTGCCGTCCGACTTAAATCTTTTGGTACCTCGAACCTTCTCTGTAGCAGCCCCAACATTATTCAGCTGCAAGTCTTGCTGTTTTTAAATGTGCTTCCTGTTACGCCGTTGTGTCTTGGAGAATCCTCCCTTCACCCCGGTCATGGCTTAAGTGTGCTGCTCACATAAGCTCGCAACTCCACCTTTGCCCACAGCAAGGTTGTTGGTTTCCTCTTTTTGGACATGATCCAAATCCAAAGGAGATGTTTCAGTGGCTGTTCGGGTTTCACCCGAAGGTGTACCCGATCCTTTAGCAGGTTCATCACTGTAGAGACATGAAGAGCTAGATAAAAAAAATGCACGTCTGAACTCCATATGTGGTATCCACTGAATAAAAAAACCCCACGAATTACTTCCAGTTCGATCGGAGCCCCCGCTAGGCTCCGTCTCTCCATATTTTTTATCTTTAAAAGTGTAGTCATTCGCAAAGCTAGATGATATGAAGCGGTCCATAAGGTGCACTTGGTGCACAGGGCACAAGGACCAGCAAGTATCCAAGGTGGATTTCTCGATATGAAAAAGTCCACACCATCCAACTAAGGCAACCGAGGGGCTCATCTCTGGAACCGTTTACTACAAACGTTTCGTAAAAGCAATACTACAGATGCACTCAGCTCTGCTCTTTCCGCATCCTGCCCGCATGAACCTATTTCCGGGCCCAAACTTTACAGCAGAGGCCGAAGGGTAGTACTAGGCCTCATAGAGCATACATGATGTTTACTAAGGGTTCGACATTGATGACACCTGCAGCTGAAAAGAGAAATACTGATCGAGTACCTCGAGATTTCAACACCCGTATTCACTAAAGAAGTGAACCCCTGAGGATTTTTACAGGGTGAGGTATTTAGCTTCAAACCTGGAGGACCGGCATGTCTTATTTCGTCAGGAATCTCATCTTTTACCTATCCGGCATGGGATACCCTACCAGTAGCAAAAACTACCGCTGGCATAGCTCTCAGGATCATTGGAACTCGCAAGTCCCACCACCACGACAAGGCGCAGACATCATTCAGTGGGGTAGGGGAACGATTTTACCGCCACCGTTATGTTCTGTCCCATGGTCGATATTATATGTGTGCAAAAATTAAGAATTGTAGTTCATCTGGGGGTTTCGGTGTCTAAAAACACATCATGCTCATTATACAGAGAAGTCCTTTTTGCAAAAACATTTCTAAGAATGCATAAAATTCACATGTATAAAAGCTTCTGTTTTGCAATAGTATTTTCAAATATATAATCTGCATGATTGAAGACGGTGTATTGAAGATCATAAATTATCAATATAGTCGGTACGGAGATTTGATCCCGTGACTGAACATCAAGAGTCGAAAATAATGAAATAGGGCTAAAGGCGTGTCTAGTTGAAGACTTTCGCTGGGTAGGGACATTACGTCGTTTCGGGTTCCCAATTATTATGTATAAAGCAGAGAATCTATATGACAAGTTTTTCCGAGAGGTTTTGGGAAGGTAAATGGACCGTACGATCCTTATGAGTGTCTTCCACACTGTGTTAAAATTAAATTTAGGTGGCATTGCCACGGTCATCCAAACATATGACTTACATTTTCGGGTAGATCGGACGGTCTGGGTCAAAATAAGGAAGAACATTAATCTGGTTAAAAGAAGCATTAAGCTCCTCTACAGCACCATTGCTTAGAAAGTTCCATACTACATTTAGGAAATCGCTGTTTTAGAAAGATACGATTCTTGATACTAACCTCACTTAATTTTGACGTCTAGCTACATTTTATTCCACCAAATGAACTATAATTAAATTTAGCATCGAAATAGTTGGCAGAATCTTTCACAAAACTATTGATTTTGAAACAAGTATTGGATAAAATATGGATAAAATTATCGATATTCTCTTTTAACATAATCCTTTTTCATTTCAGTTCTTTATGGAGTAATCAATAATGAGTAACGCTTATTCTGCTTATGAGGACTATAAGATTGAATAAAAAATTATAAATTACAAAAGTTGCATAATTCTAAATTTTGATGAAATATTCAGAACAAGAAACTTAAGGATTCTGCATATGGTGGAGTGTACACTTGGAATGCGCCGAAACAATGAAAAATTTTATATTCTTGTGTGTGCGGTATTTTTTTCGAACTGTCATACGATTTTCTCATAAACCGATAGCGACATCTCCAGATCCGGAGTGACATATCCAGCTGTAAAATGTTAGGTGACACCCATATCCCTTCTCAAATTTAATGCCGAATCCGTATCAGTCATCTTCTATGATCTATTTGTACCCGATTATATTAAATGCTAGAAGATGATCGGGGAAAGGAAATACGGTTTTTCAGAAATACTTTCTAAACACTTCAGAAATCCCCGGTGAATTAGAAGGCTGAATCTTTGTACAATTATAATATCGACCACGGAGCAGAATTTGTCATTTCTAGATTTTCAATTCTCCTCCGGAATGAAGGAAATGTGGTTTTCCAAATATACTTTCTAGATCCTTCAGAAGTCCTCGGTGAATTAGAAAGCTGAATCTTTGCATATTTATAGAATCGACAACAGAACATCACCTAACGCAGATAAATTCTAAACTATTCCCCTGAGGTGCTGACAAAATGGGAGGATCAAAAAGTATGGACTTATACTCCAGGTTCCAGGCAACCCAGAAAGTTGAAAATGTGCACACTTACAGTATCGCCATAATATAACGCAGTCGGTATTTTGCACATGAGTAAAATATTGACTACCAGGTAGAAACCAAATTAGGCAAATGTCGAAATTAAGCGCAGTACATATTTTAACAAAATTAAACTTACACAGATATGAACAGCACAGGACTTTATCTACTGCTCATTAATAATCATTTTAGTCGAGTTTAATTCCTAAATCTCACGCGAATACTTAGTGTGAAATAATATCCAGATTACAGTTTTAATTAATCTCCTTTGAACTAGGTGACTTAACGTATTTAAAACGTCGCTATCACCTCAAAACTATAAAAACGGAAATGTATCAAAAGCAGTTTATCCTAGAGGAATGGAGTTGGTCTCATTCGTTTAGCCTTTAAAAATTATGTATAAAATAGTCATTTTATGCATATTTTTAAGACCTTTCGCTCAAATAATAGGCTAGTTTTATTCTAAGGAATCGCACCAAAGCCAAATCAGTACCAGAATAATCCACAAATGACGTGTCTACTAAATTGTTAGGAATTTCATCCAACACATATTTTTAATTACAGTGAAAAACTTCTTCAGCTCCTCAATATTCCACAAAAACCTCAATCTTAAGTATGGTCCATTCTTTAGTATTGCTGTTAGTCTTATTCGTCTTGGGTAACTCGAGCATTTAAATTACATATTAAGACATATTTAGATTTATAATTGAGATTTTGGCGACTGTTATAATCCATTCTGAAAAAAAAACATAATATATATATTTTTATGAATCGTACCAAAATCTGGGCAGTTCCAGGATATAGCATATTTGACTTATATACCAATTTTTAACACTTTACAACAAAGTTGAAAAGTGTTTATGACTTTGTTCATTCTGTCTGTCTGTCTGTCTGTCTGTCCGTTAGCACGATAACTGCCGTAAAAATGACTTAATCAAAATGAAATGTTAGTATGCTGTTCAGACTGTCTGTAGGACATATGGGAATATAAATGAATAATATCACC